>CM048930.1:27818881-28228881 GCA_026686955.1 Epinephelus cyanopodus
CAAAGTTACGGAGAAAAACAGAATTATTCATGAGGCTTTGCAGGAGAAAACTAGCACATATTAGCAAGAGCCTAGGTTTTGTTTCAAAATTGGAGGGGGGCAAAATTTTGAGCATCAAACACTTAATTTCCTGCATTCTGGTAAATTTTTAATTTACCAATTTGTGCCTTTTCTGCACCAATTTATGGTTTAAATACCTTAAATTGTGTCAAATATTGAACATATTGTCAAGCTCAGCTCACATCCCTGCTACATCAGCTGATCTCAAACAGCCAATCAACTGATGGAGCAGCTGATTGGTGGAAGGGAGTCAGCTGATAGATCACATGATTCCTTTCTATGCAACCAATTGGTGAATCTCATTCAGGGCGTCCTATTTAAACTGCTCTGACCTGCCTACTGTTGCTGCTTCCTCTGCAAGCCGCTTTGCAACCTGCCTCCACCCCAGCTCCTCCTTTTCATGCTGTGTCTGACTTATCAATGTCATTTCTGTTTGTCATTGATGCTGCTCTGTTCTGTTCCCCAGGGGGGCTTTGCTGCTCTCTCTGCCTCAGGCTTTCCACGTAGGCGCCTGGAAGGGCAGGGAGGTTTGCTCACTCTGCCGTGCGTGGAAGATGCTTCCTGCGTAGGCCCAAGGAAAGGCAGAAAGGCCCCAGAACAGAGCCACACCACCAAATATAATACTGCAAATGGAAAGTTTTCTTTGACTAAAGTGTCCCTGATTGAAAGAAAAGTTATTTGCTACTATCATGTTGTTATATGAGGGGGCAAATGCACGTTTCAAATATTGAGGGAGACATGTCCCCTGTGGTCACCCAGAAATCTACACCCATGCATATGAGATGACCTTTGAAGGTTTTCTCAAAATCAAAATCTATAATCAAAATACTGAATGTGATGGGAGGTTGCCCTCTCTCTATGGGCTATATTTGTCTATATTCTGCATGTAATAAAAGTATGTTTCGTGACATCGTTAATCTGTTTCATAGGTAATAACATCAAATATTAATGTGTTCTGGTGATGATGTACTGCGCTCACAAAAAACAATGTAATGTGACGTATATTCAACTTTTCTAATCAGTAAAGTTTTAAAAGAAAATCCCAAACTCAGCATTGCTTCGACTGCAATGACTCCCCTGGGCTTTAAGGACTTTACATGATCATGTGTTTTATGAGTGGACAGCGGGAAAATAATTACAGCAAAACCACTAACAGTCTTCTAAACACAACCCACTCAAAGCTGCATGGCAGTGCTCCCACACAAAAACAATTACTCCTTTTCCACTGCAGTACGAAGTGATATTTACGCCAAACAACTCAGCTAAAATGCTAATAGTCAACATCAAAAGCGTCTTTGTTTAATGTAAAGTAGCTGCGATGACAAATCATTCCTGATGGTAAGGAACAGGCCACAGATGCTGGAAAATTGACTGATATACGGTAAATAATGAGCACCTTTAGGTCTGGTTAAAGCTGTTACACTGGGCAGTGGAAACCAGGCTACTGAGAACTGGCTTCTGCAGACAGACAGGATATATATTTATCCTTCCGCAGTGACAGTTTTCTTCTCTGAATGAAATCATCTCTGCTGGGCAGCCTGTAGTCAAGGCCCACACACCACCACATCACGTCGAGGCCACGCAGAGACCCAACGCCCTCACAGCAGGCGAGCACTATCTTCAAAACCAGAATTACTGCCTCGCGGTTGTATGCCTCGGCCAACCAGTAAAGTTGCAGTTTACAACCTTGTCTGTCCACACTTAGATGTAGTTGAGACTTTAAAGGAATCCAGTACAAGGTATCAAGTGTATTTTTTGGGGGAAACTGAAGTCATCACTTTATTGACATGTACAGTTCAGTGGGAAACATGCTGTCTTCACTATTTTTAAAGAGGAGTACAAAGGACTGATAGGGGGCTTTATCACATGGTGCAACAATAAACTAAAGCTAAACCAATAAGCTTGTGGTGGACTACCAGAGGAAGAGGAGAGAACTCAGAGTTGTAGCCATGACAGCAGACAATGCTTCAGAAGTGGATGTTGCTGCAAAGAAGCTTTTAAAACGTGGATGCTTCACACAAATCTTCAACCCAACAGCACAGAAGATTTAAACACAAATCTGGCGACCACTTTTTTGTTCCGCCATCTTGCAGTACCACAATTACTGTGGTGGAAGGCCGCAGCGTCTGCAGCAACAAGGATGTCTATTGTCTCCCTCATTTGATGTCAAACTTTGGCATAAAATGTAGACATTATTGACTGCAAAACAGTACTTAAGTTTTCCATGGTTTGAAAAATCACTCCTACTAAACACAGAGCTGCTAGTGTTTCAGTTTGAGGACCATTTAACTGGTGGCTTTTAGCTGAACTGCTCGAAGTAACTTCTGGTTGCCATAAATAGTAACACAGTGGAGTACGTATTTACGACTGATAAAATCAAATTTACGAGGACCCCTACATGCTCTGTTCATGTTGTCACCAGTCGCCATCACCACAAGCAACCATGACACACTGAGCTAGGAGTCACTCACTCACTAAATGCTATTTGTGATTTGTTTGTGATGCAGATAGAATCATGTCTACTGCTCTATTTATTGCCCTTAACATCCTTTACTTTTAAAAGAGCTATTTTTGGCCAAAGAAGGGGAAAAAAAGGAGCCGTAAAACATATTTGAGCCTCATAATAAAGGCAACATAGCCTTTAGAAGTCAAATTTAGGCTATCAACATTACTAATAGATCTAAATGAGCATTCATGAATATGTTTTTCACAAGGTAGCCACTCTGCAGTAGGCTAGCTTTGATTATTTGGTCCTTAGACTTTGCAGCATTGTCAGTGAAAGCAAACAAATTTGTCCATGCACTACATTCTCTATTTTCCCCTGAGACTTTCCCTTTTGTTTCCTGGCTAGGAAGACTCAAGGCTACTGTAGACATCACTAGTGATATTTTTAGGGGAAAGGCGCCATTTTAGTTGACAAAATGCTAAAACGTTTTGTTTTGTTTTTTTTAATTGGTATATTGGCTACGCATTGTTTCACAATCTTTTTTTTTCCAGAGCTGAAGTTTGCCACTGTTGTTGGAGCAGCGGAGAGCTACACAAGTACTTCTAGATGTTGTCAAAAGTAACGTTACAGGTAAAACTGGAAAATTACACACTTCTTAGGACAGCTTGCAGTTAACAGGCACATATTGTAGGGAGTTGCCACCACAGTTATGGCAACTTGTTAACTTTCAGCGCTCCTCAGATTGGTCTATACAGTCACCGCGTCAAATGTGGTTATAATCTCCCCTTCTGAGGTTATAACATTTAATAAAGTCCAGTAAAGAGTTTTTGCAGAACATCACAATGTCACAGTGAAGTTGACCCTTGACCTTTTGGATTAAAGTGTCATCACTTCATTACTTTATTCTTTTAGACATTTGTGTGACATAATTAGCGGATGGATAATTAGCGTATGGCCAAAAGTGTGTTTGTGAGGTCAAACTGACCTTTGACCTTTAAATACTAATCAGTTCACCCTTGAGTCCGAGTGGATGTTTGTGCTAAATGTAATAAAACTTCCGTGAGGCTTTCCTGAGAAATTGCATCCATAAGAATTCGACACACGGACATTCCAAAAACTATATGTCTTCAGCCACGGCTTTGCTGGCGTGGAGGCATAAAAAAGGACCTTTACCGAGTGCTCCTCCTATGTATCCATTTTGTTTACACAGGGTTATAAATAGAAGCTGGAGGAGGCTGCAAGGTAACTGAGACAGCAACACAAGTTGGCACACACAGACAAAAGGATCTATGTGAATTATGCGTATGCAGTCAAACACTCAGACACGGTAGGCAAATTATTTCCGATCTTAAACGTAACACCTCATTGCCAACACATGCACACATTTTGCTTTGTGTTCATGCATGTCCACAGATGAAGACAGCACGACTACAACAGCTACAAAACTTTAAATTAGAAAATTGGATTGTGGAAAAACATTTCGAACACTTTTGATTCAGTCGTTGGTGCGTCACACTTTGCTGCAAACGATCTGGACTCTTGAGGTGAAGCTATTATTAGAAGATGACAAAGATAGTGACAGCCAGTAACTAGGGGAAAGAACCCTACTTTCCACCTTACCTCACACACGCACAGAGATACACAAATACAAAACACACCAATGTCTGCGGCAGTGCTCCTGATTCCTGTGGGCTTGTTTGAACACTGCGGGTGTGTTAAAAGTAAACTCACTTACACAGACAGGCTGCAGAAGTGTGTCCATAAACCAGGAAACATGCATTTGGCTCGTGCAAACACACACACAGAGACACCTGACACAGGGGCAGCAGCGTATAATCACCCCCTCTCCCTTCACACTCCCTGCGAGATAAAGAGTATAACCAGATGGAGAGAGGAAGCAAGAAACACACACACAGCTGAGAGAGAGAGGACGTCAGGTGGATGTGAGTCCCTGCCAAGACATTCAGGGCTCCGTCACAGTGATTATGATAACAGTCAGCGATACTTGTGGTGTCATGGTGACTGTTGCTATCAGGCGAAAAGCTTGTATCTCCAAAATGTCAGCTTGAAGAAGCAGCTTTGTTTTTAGCTTGAGTGCACTTAATTATAATGTCTTTCTGCAGGGTGCTATTGCTGCTTATAGATGTCTCTACTCATCCCGGGTTCATGCACACCCACACAAAGTCGCAAACCATTCAGAAAACATGTACAAAGAGTGCTAAATGCATCAGTACGCTGACAACCAAACAGCGCCCCTTTGAGAGGGCAGAACAAACAGGGAACACGCTGACTGACAATCTTTATGAGACCCCTAGTTTACATATCACTTACTTATTGTGACTAGTCAGCAATCTGGAATGAGTTGTGGAAAATCATCTCGCCATGTGAGCCTGCTTCCTCTGACCACCCAAGTGACTCACCCTGCTATTTCAGACGAAGGTTACGATTGCACTCGTACTTCACCCAAAGACGCTATGGCCACACTTAAAGGAAAGAGGCAAGGTGAAAGAGGGGAACAACAAACACCGCAAACCACCGGAAAAGAGTCTGAGAATGTGAGACGAATGAGTCAAGAGCAGTTTTGTTTGATATTTCATGCAGCGCACACTGGAAGAAACCGGCTTATGACCAAAAAAAAAAAAAAGGTTTAAGACCCAAAAGAGCATCAGTTTGAGGATATCTAAAAAAAAATAAACCATGAGTGCTGCCGGGTTTTTGAAAAAGTCTACAACGATAGCATCTACTTTCTATGGAAACTATTTTTTGCAAGTTCTTGAGTATTTAGATAAGAGAGAAGTGGGGCATCAGATTAAAGGAGGGAGGACTAAAAAGATCTGAAGGAAGAAGTAGTTGCACGGGTGCACGTGATGTGAAAAATTCCTGACTTCTTTTCCATCTTTAGATCCAGCCTTCTGCTCACAGACAGGTTTTGCCACAGTTATCAGGGACACCACGGCGGAGGGACAGTAAGACAGATAAGCTGGCGGAAATAGCAGCAGAGTTGCTATGGCGATGCGTCATTGTTTAATGTTACAGCCTTGGTCGTTTGGAGGCTCATTTAAAAGCCATTACACTAACTACCATTTTATGACTGGAGGACCAGGTGCAAACTTTAACTCCAGTCAAGCTGGGATGGACTGTGGGTTAATAGTTTCTGAGGCACATATGAACTCACAGAGAGAGGGAGGAGGCTGCCAGGGCATGAACTTCACAAACTGAAGTCTGTAAATTAAAACCCACACACCTGGCACTGCTTAGATATACAGCCAGACCACTACCAAATACACACGTGCAGACAAGGAAGCTGCTTCGGTTGGGTCAGCATGTGACCTGAACTGAATATAAGACCAACTGCAGCCACTTCACGCTCTCAAGTTCCTTTCATACAAGTGACTTCAAAGCAGGCAACATACTTTTATAAGTTCCACCTTGCAACATTGATAAATACACGAAGGTATAGGGTTTTTCCCAGCTGATGTCTGAATGTGAGCCCTCGGGGTTGCTTTAATGCAGATAAAAATGGGGCAGGATTCAGCACGCTCATACATATCATCAAGTGAGACGATCAGAAGATCAAGCTGATCGGAGAGAGAGGGGACACCCTGTGTGTGTATGTTTGCTTGCATGGAATCTCCATGACTCATTTATGTGCCTGTTTGTACATGTCTGGACTGAACAAAACAGATATGTAGGTGAATGTTGTGACCGTGACTTTTACGCACAAAGCCACAGTCCACACATGAGCGAGGTTTTAGCTCCTCTGAGCAATTCCCTGCACAGTGAGTAACATCAACATGTTCAAATCACACTGGCTCAACCATATCCTTGCTGACACCAGTACGGAAACCACTATGGTTTCCATATGTTGTCGGGAAGGTTTTTTAGTCTGTATAAGAGCAAACATATGTCTGCGAGTTCCGTGTGTATGTTTTACTCTGTGCAGTTTTGCATGAGAGCTCAGAGGGCGTCTCGGCTCTGGCTAGACACCACAAAATCTTTGAACTGCACAAATCCCGATGATGAGAGGAGATGAGGTCTTCATTTGCTTCAGGAAGGCTGCCGAAAGTATATGAACTACAACTCTCCTTTGCCATGACCTTGGGCAGGAGAAGAGGTTTAGAAGACAGATGGCTGACACTTAGCATGCAGAGATAGTACTGGCAAGAGTGAAACCTATGGTAGTAATTCTGATTCCTATAGGTTTTATATGTCTAGGGCAGTTATACTGTAGTCTAGTCTATTCTTTATATGGCTGGGGAAGCACTCTGGAATCTCCTCAAGCAACCCAGAGGTTCCCTGGATCGCAGTTTATAAACCAGAGGGTTACGGCCCTGCCTGTACGTGTCGCACTTTCCAAAAGCCTACACCCAAATTGTGGAGTATGACACCGGTAATAAATGAGTTTGTAGATAATAAAAGGCACAAGTGGCTTAATTACAAGACAACATATTCTCTCAGTTACCTCTGATGACATCAGGCTATGCAGGAGTTTAATTTGTCCAGATTTTGAGATATCTGCTTTTGATAATGCAATGGAGGTGAAAGGAATTTTGTCTATAGTATTAAAAATGTTTTATTAATCAGGAGAACAAATGGGCATGAGTTTACCTAGGAACAATTTCTTCAGTAGAAAGTAGCTCCATTTAATTTACAGTGAGATCTGTGGATTATTTGACAGAATAAACTTGTTTCAGTAAAGATTTATTGCTGCTGAAATGTTAATGCTGTGAAGCAGTGTTGTAGTCAAGATCACCTAAACCGAGACCAAGTCATGACCAAAACAAAAGTGCACCAAGACCCAGACATTGAGGGGTTGACACCAAGTCAAGACCAGACCAGTGCGAGTCCCACACTGCATGACACACTTATGATAAAATGTGGCCTATGCGAATCATAGGCACTCCTCAAACTGATCTGAAACATCAACATTCCCATAAAAACACCCACAGGAAACAAGTAAAGACTCATCCTCATTCACCTCTTTTATTGCTATAGCTACTGTATAGAGGTGTGTATGTGTACCATAACAAATCTCTGAGGTGAATTTTATGTGTGGGATTTTTTCCTTTGCTTTCAAAAACTAAACAGATACCAACACTAGATGCCGAAAATCAATTTAATTGTCTCTATTCAACATCTTTTTGTGCACATGCAATTCAGTGGTATCGCCGCACTCATCTTGAGTTAGAGACGAGTGGTCTTGAGGGCAAAACCGAGTACATCAACACTGCTGTGAGGACCACAAACTAAACTCCATTCACCTCAAGTGCATTGGATTTCAGGGAAGGATCACGAAACCTGGCCAAGAAAAACACAATCTATCTGCATGGCTATGTGCCAGTGAGAGTAAGTTTGAAAATGTTTCTTTCCTTATTTGGGTAAACTAACCCTTAAAGCCAAGACGAGATGATGTAATCCAGGCCTCTGTTCTACTTTACAATACCCAGAATGCATCATAGCCTTGGCTCTATTACGTGCAAAAACAGGAATTGGTAGTGAGGAATGTTTCAGATACACTGTTGGCGATCAACTATCTGACTATAGCTGTGGATGATTTCAAACTTTTCTATCATAACTCATAGTAGACACTCTACAGTGACGCCATGGGCTGGTAACCCACAACAGTTCTGGGTAAAGCTGCTGCCGGTCCAGCAGGCTTGGAAAACGATTACGCAGCCAAAAAGTAGGCCAAGACAAAGTGCATCAAGACCCAGCAGGGCAAAATAGTGTGTGAGTGTGTGTGTATTTTCCTTGGCTCTTTTCCCACTCCACTGCATCCTTAAGCATGGGAACCATTTTAGTTACAGGGACAAGAGATGAAGGAGAGAGTTTGGGTCAGGAGGAGAGGAGGATGTGATTCATTTCCCCTCCCTCTTTCTCTGAAGGACGACATGCAGTGTCTTTCCACTGGCAATAGAGCGTGTCCTCTACGTCCCTGCAGTGAGCCGTCTTAAACCCATCCATGCACGCACACACACACACACACACACACACACTGATTTGAATAATTGATTGCAAGCTTGCGTTTCTCTGTCGGTGCTGTTCATCTAGGGATGTAGCCATCTCCTACTTCCTGGGGAAACATTTACCCTATGTTGCTGATAAACAGATAAATGCAGGAACACATGGCTGCACAGAGGCACATTCCTTCTCTTTCCTCTCTGCATATAAACACACACACACACACACACACACACACACACACACACACACATACATACATATTCCAATAATAGCGCCGCCCAAACCAGCACCAGGCAAATTTCCCAGAGAAAACGGGCTGAGACTCTTAATAGTAGGTGATGGGTAATACAGGGACAAACAGTGCCATTGTTTCAGGGGACCATATGGGAAACATGAGGCCAGTTTTTTCCTGCCACGTCTTGTAAAGCTCACTGTAGCATGAGGTTTAAAGTTAATGGCTAATTTATTTATAGTAACATCCAACAGTTTCAGTGGGATATAATTGTTTTTCAGGCAACTTATCATTACACCGCCTCTGGTGTTAAAAATAGGAACAAGAAGCTTTTTTTTTCCCTAACATGGAATATATATAGTTCACAATAACGGTAGCAGATAAACCACACAACATGGCCAGTCATTGAAACAACGAGCCCTTGATTTCAGAGAGAAATAGACAAAAGCAACTTATTTCTACTTTGCAAACATTGATTTTGCCAGCTGAAATGACAACTCTTGCTGGCTGGTTTTCTAAGACAAAGCTAGCTGGCTAATTAACATTCATGAGTTGGTTATTATCTGTCTCTGACTGACTTGTTTTAAAATGAGAATACTGAAAGAAGCTTATAAATGTAACCTTGATAGCTACTTTGAGGTCTATGAAGACTGCTGAAAGACAGATAGGCAAAGCCACGTGTCCTAAGCAAAAAAAGTTAGCAAATAAAAGAGCAACTTGTCCTTGCATTAAGCCTCATTTCCACCAAGCAGTCCAGTTCAGTTCAGGTCGTTACACATTAAAACTATTATTTTTGTGTTTCAATTGTCAAAAGTGGTGGATGGTACCAATAGAACCATTTCGTTCCGTCACATTTATTCGTTACCCCTCTGTTGAGGTACCTAGTACTAGGCTCTCACTTACAGCTTTGAAGCCAATTTTCCCAGCAGCCAAAGCTTATAACTTCAACTTCTGGGTCCATCATGTGATGCAATTAGGCCCAAAAAACTGTTAACCATGGACCCACATTGGGAAAGAGATCTATGTAAATCAGCGGACACATTATTTTAAGTGTCACAAGCCGTGCAAAATGATACGTTTGACTCGGGATTTGATCCATTCAGTCCAATATAATTTTATCCCCATTCAAGTTAGCAGAGAGCTAAACCAGAAGTACCCTGCTCGGCCAGCAGAAGGTAGCCTCTCCAGCGAAGTCTTAAGTGTGTTTGCTCTATGAGCCCTATGATGTGGAAGATCCATGTAATTTTACACCAAGGAAGTCGAACATATTTGGCTTTGTGCTCCACTGGGCAACTTTGAAAGGAATAAACAGGACTCCACCTCCAAAGCTTTATCCAGTTCTCTTCATGCATTCGTGCCTTGTACACTGATCCAATACTAAAAACTGGAGTAAGAAACAGACAGTCCGGTCAAGACAGAGCTGTCACTTTTGTTGTTGGTCTGAAAATGTTGGAACCCCATGGATGATCAACAAGGTGCAGACGTTCCTCTGCATTGCCAAGGATTGTCTGCAGTGAATAAAGCAAAAGCTGGAAGGAGCAATGACCCAGCTATTACTATCGGGTAACAACCCTGCCTACATTTAAGAGCACTGTCTGTGGTGGCAATGCTAAACAGATCTAGGGTTTAGGTAGATGTCCATATGGGTTATGTACCACTTCTTAAGGATACAACACTGAAAGTTTACAGTGGAAACATGTTTTAAGGGCTTTAAAAGGGAAAATGTCTGATTAAACTAACATAATCCTGTTTGGATGGTTAGAACCGAAAAATCTACGTGGACAAACAGAGTAAAAATGTATACTCTGAGAGACAAAGGGCTTTGAGGAAGTTTGAGCTGTGGTCGTGGAAACATGTAAACCTAAACTTAAGAAAGACCAGGACGAAGTCTCCACCTTCACTAGTTAGCTCATAATAATGCTAACTCTTGGCCTTGGAAGTAACACTAGGTTATGTTACTATTGTGGGTAAAAAGCAAGTTGGCAAGTCTTAGTAAAGTTTGCAGCTCACAGTAGAGCAGATAAACACAAAAAATAACCAATTCCTTAAAGTCTTATGGTCTTATGTGTTTGGTTTTATAAAGAAAATCCAAAGTATAAAAGTCCTGTTGTGCCTATGTAGCATATGTTTGAGCTGCAGTGTGAACAAAGCCAAGGATCAGTGGGTTTACTGCATTCAGCTGTATTTGCAGTATAAAGCACCCGAGCCAAGGTTAATGACTGCACAGGTCATGTAGTAAAATGATCTGGAATGATATGGAAAATTCCCAGCACAGTGCATTTGAGTGTTGAAGTCATTCCAAGACAGTATTGTTGCTTCCAAGTCCACAGGGGTCAATATGATTAAACAAAAGTCCTTCCAAGACAGCAAGCTGGAGCAGTAAGAGTGAAAGCAGGTAAACCTAAACGCATCCAGCTCAATGTAATCACTTCCAAGTGAGCGTGACCGTGTCCAAGTTCTGAGTGAGAGAATGAGGTTAATGAAAAGCCTTTTAAAAGCTGAGGCACAATGAGTTCTATCATAATTGTGCCATTGCCACATCACACAATGCACTCATCAGCCTATTAGCTCACATAGTCCACCAGACATATGGATCCATTTTCCAGGCCTTGACCACATCGTTGCCTCTTTCTCTGTCCCTCTTGCTTTCTCTTTCCCCCCCTACTCTCGACACAGGAACAAGTGAGTGCAGCACTTTTTCCCCCTTCCCTTCCCCTCTGAAGTTCCAGCTGCTGCAGACAGACTAATGTATTCCCCAGAGCCGAGGGGCAAACCACAGCCCCGAGAACGGACTGGGTCTTGCTACCAATAAACTCCAATTTCACACAGAAAAGGAAAGAGAAAGACGACAGAAGCGAGTCATTACGCTGAGGGAAAACCTAACTTTAAACTTTCTCACTCATAAACTGGTACAATTGTTTATTGATTATCTCAGGCTGCTTCTGGAGTCAGCTTTTCTTTGACAGAGAGAACACTACGAGGAAAAGAGTGAGGAGCAGAGAGCGAAGGCAGACAGGAATGAGGGAGGGGAGGATGGAAGATTAACGAGATATATTCAGCACCAGTCAGGATATGAATTCATAACGTCTCATATGGTAATTTTGCAAGAAAATAGCCCAATTCATGCTTACGGGCACAGAGATTTCTCTAATAAACCTCTTAAACTAAAGATGAAAAGAGAAATTTGGCTGATGTAATGTTTGTTTAGACTTTTAAATCCAGATAAGCATCTTATTGTTGTGGTGCTATCAAATCTACAGCTTCTATTTGTCTTTCCCTCTCTTTGGAGTCAGTGTGTGTTCAGAAGTTAGGGATATCTTGTTCATTTCTTGCTCTGAAGAACTTGCAGTTACTTCAGGTTTAGAATTGACGCTTAGACTTAAGCCAAACTTAAACCACAAAAATTAAGACTTGAGACTTCACTGGAGACTTGGCTTACATGAGACTTGCCTCCGTAAAGACCTGACTTGTGTCTTGAAAACTTGTTTAGTTACCCTTCATATATTTAATAGGTGTGGACATTAAAAGGAGTTGGTTTTAGCAGTTTCTGCTGGCTGCAATACTTGATCAATCTGCCAGTGATTTCTAAATTTACTGTTTAACCTTTTGTCATCAGAACATATTTAAAAATGGCCATCATAATTTTCAAGAGCTCAAGGCAATGTCAACAAATGTCTTGTTTTGTCCAACCACCAGTCCAATACCCAAAAATGTTCAGCGTAATGATTTTGTACTTTCTTACTGCGATGCATCAATTATCAAAAATCACTGACGATTAATTAATGGGCATCAATCTTCAAGGTCTCGCTTATTCTGGCAGTCCGGTCGCCAGAAGAAAATGTTGGTATTGTAAGTTTTTGCAAAGCACAGATATGTTTCATACATATTATATCAATGTTTCCAAAGAGACACACTTCAGATTCACTTCAGAGGGGTGGAGGGGATGGTGGATGGTGTGATACTTCTGCGAGACATCTGCCAAGCTGCAGAGTTTAAGACCAACAAACAACAAAATGGGCTGTTAACTTGTGAGACATCTCAGCATTTCCAGTGTTCCAGCGACAGTGTCTTTAGCTACACATTGTGCCGTCAAACTTGGGTGTTCTTTAGGAACACACTGCAGGGTTTCCAGTAGCGATTTAGAGGGTATTTTAAGCGAAAATATAATCTTTTCCTAACCATAACCAAGTGTCTTTTGTGCCTAAATCTAACCACATGTTAACCACAGTGTTGGGTTTTGGTTGGATTGGGCTGCAGCACTCTGGAGCTTTTGACGATATTACAGTCTTCACCAATAGATGAGGTTTGCCTAGTTGTCATGAAGAGTAGATGTTCAAACCTCTGGGCACTTTTGGGACTTCATCTTCACTCGAGAAAACTGTGTGATACAGTCAAAAGCATCACAACAAGCAAGTAAGTGGGCCTTGAGTAAAGATTGCTTTGTCAGCTGTTTTTTCCAATCAAGATGAGCTGTCAGCTGTTAAGCTTTTAAAGGAAAATGTTGTACCATTTTAATCTAACTTGATGTGGAAATTGCCCTCAAGGAATCCAGATTTCATTTGAGACTTGCTCTGACAGCACTCCGTTATCCATACCTTCAGTGAACTACCGTCGAAAGAAGAAAGATTTTTTTTTCAAAGCTGGAATTTACAGTTATTACTCTTTAGGTAGTGAAATCAAATACCCTGTAGCTATAGGTCTGGATGAATACACTTTCCCTTTTATATGTAATCCAAAATGACAAGTTTGCTCGCCCTCCTACCCTCTCATTATAACTTACTCATCCTCTAATTTCAGCCTGTATTAACTCTCGCTAGTTCCACACACACACATACACGCCAACTCCCCCTCATTAGCAGAAATGCCTGCTCCATCTAAATCATGTGGCCTTTCCAAAGAGACCACATGTCCTCTGGGGCTTCATCACTGACTCATGGCCTGAATGACCCGCTCCGACTTCACACAATGACTTACACTCTTTATCAAAACAAGGATACTCATGATGCCAAGTGTGTTTTCTCATAGTGTGACACCCTGGATACATCTGGCTGTCATTTGATTACAATTAACCTGCTTTATCACAATCACCTGTTGTTTACCAGCCAGTTGGGTCACAAAGTCATGCAGAGGAATGCTATAAATGCATTTTACGCTGGAAATGCATGTTATATAAACACTAACTTCTGCAATGATGATGATCTTTTTCATGCTTCTGCAATATAAAGTATATGTCAGTCTTGAATCTGCAGGGCTGTACACACTGAGCATGTGATGCAAACAAATCCCCCGAATGAAGACCGGCCTGTCATCAACAGACGGAAAAGCTTTCATTATAAGATGAGCAAAAACAAAGCGTCTGTCACTGCTCTTTTCCGCACTCTTCGCTCACATTGTCGGCCGAACAAAAACCTGAATGTTTCGACCTCTTTTCAGAATTGGGAGTCTTTGTAATACACCTTGTGTTGCTGTCATGAGCATCTATTCAGCTGTGTCACCCAGGCATGAGAGTGAGCACCATAATGCACCCTGCTCTGACTCCCAGTCAATAGGCCCTGGATCTCTGCCACGCATTCCTTCACATGACTGTTGATTGCGATTAACGTGAAATAGGGATCCCTCTAGTCCAGTATATAGAGGAAGAAACACAGTTAGATAGGGACGTGGAGATAACAAGAGAAGAAATGTAGTAAACGTTCTGTGCAGCAAACTTTTTGCCTTTAAATATCGTCACTGGCTTTGAACTGGCCACAAGCTTGTTATTGTCTCTGCACGTCGCTCGTGAGAAGAGCAACTTTCTGAGTATTTGCAGCCTGTCGTGTCTGAACACCAACAGGATCTGGACCGACTGCCAGCCAGCTGTCTTTTAAAGACCCATTTGGCTGCACCTGCATTCTCACTTTACTTCACTTGCAATCTAAATAATCTCCTAGATTTGGAGGACTCTCATGCCAGAATACAATCCCACAGCCTCCAAATGTCCCAACAGTTTAAGTGCAAAAGAGCAAGTTAATGTTTTGATCTTGTTGCAGTGATTGAGTGCACTGAAAATTCTGTGTAGCTTTGCATATTTTCTCATTCCAACTGACTAGTAAAACTTACATAAATGGTCTTTTGTGAAACCAACATCTATTGTTCTCATCCTGGTCAAAAACATGGTTTTGTACTGACGTGCATCGGTGGTTGAGTAAACTTCATTCTCAGGGTCAAGAGCCAAAAAACAGAAGAGGAAATGAAAATAAGAGAAAGTTTAGTGGGAAAGTGGAGAAAATTTATTTTCCAGTAAGCCTGTTTCTCTGGCTTTAATTAAACTAATCACACCTCAATAAGGACGTATATAATTTTTAAAGGACTAGTGGGACATTTGGGGAAATACCCTCATGTCTGTTTGCCAATTATGGAGCTACAGCCAAGACAATTAGCTTAGCTAAGCATGAAGAGTGGAAGCAGAGGGAAACAGCTAGCCTGGCTCTCGTTTGTGTAATCTGTACATTAACAGAAATCTATAAATGAAAAGCTGCTTTTTTTAAGAGAGGTTATGCGATCAAGTTGTTTGTGGCCGAGCGTGTCAACTTCCTGAAGTCTCCACTGCCAAATCTTCATGCTAACACGGGGCAATCAACTCCTGGCTCTTGCTAGAGAACATGAGAGTACTAATTTTTCATCTCATTCTTGGCGAGAAAGTGCATAAACATATTTCACAAGATGTCAAATTACTGAACTAAAGCTGCCAGTCATACCACCACACACTGATGCTACTAGCTCACTAAACACCGCTGACCTAGCTAATGTTACAATTCAGCTGAGGACGTCATTAATGTTCACATCTCGGGCTGTCACGAAGCATGCTTCCTTCTGCGTGGTGATACGGTTGGTGGGTGTAGTTCGGTAGAGAGAAAATAGTTCTTACGAAAATGCTCGCAAGAAGGTCTGCAGATTATTTTCAGTCTCCAAGATATGATTTCAGGAAGGAGAAACTGCTGTTGAGTTTTTTTTAAAATCGATACTCTTTGGCCCTCTGAGCCGAGTGCCATCTAGTTCCGCTATATTCGAGAGAAGGCAGACATCTCTACAGCTGATATCTCCAACACCAAAATAACACGCTGAAATAATCTAGATCGATAAATAGTAAGAGGAAAAACATGAATTTTGGATTTATTTTTTGGATGAACTGTTCCTTTGAGGGAGACCTGGTTGCAGAAATTGTGTTCAGGCACTTAGTTTCATCAACATTTCACTTTCTAGATGTCTCTAACTCCCACTGTAGCTCTGTTACTTTGCTAGCCTTCGGACTGTGCGACACTTTGACTGACCGGTGCTTCGATCTTGATGAGGGCGATGTCCGATTTCTCGTCCACATCTTTGATTTTGGCATCATAGGAGCCGCCGCTCTTCAGCTCCACTTTCACCCGGTGCTTATTGGCCACGACGTGGGCATTGGTCACAATCTGGCCGTCGTCTGACACAACAAAGCCAGAACCACTGGCCACCGCCACCTCCCGTTTGGAATAAGTCATCCTGTGGGGGGAAGAATAGGGTGGTGAGAAGGTGGATGAGGAGGGGATTAGAGAATTTCTATTCACTTCAACCTTTCAACAGGTCTCTTCTTCTGTAAGAACAAACTGAAAAGACAGCAAAAACAATGCCTGATGTAACAGCAGTGCAAGACTCAAAAGTTGAAAGCAAACAAAGTTTAAAGCATCTGGGTGTCAGCACAGCTCTTGTGAACAGGAGGTAAATATGCAAACAGCAGGCAGGTAAGATTTTAAAGGTGAGCTGGAGAGATTAAGAATACATAAAAACAGTAAGAGGAGGAAACAAACACACGCGGAAGCATTAATATATTCAGCACAGCCTCTGTGAAAAACTGCTTTCAAGTCAACCTGAGGCAGCGACAGCGGAGGAGGGAAGAAAAAGGCAAGAGACAGATCTGAGTGAGGGAAAGATGGAAACGTAGAAATCAGAGAGCCGCAGACGTTCAAAGAGCCACTTTACAAGCCACAGTGACAGACTCGACGGAGACGACGCAAAGAACTGAGGTGTCAAAGAAGGACGTGAAGCAGAGATAAAAGAGCATAAAAGCTGGTAAGACGATGAAAAGAAAAGGTGTTGAAAGACTGAAGTGGAGAGTAAGGTGCTCTACCAACTGGTGTGGTCTGGTTAAGTACACAGGTGGGCTGTAAAGTGTGTTTCAGTCTGTCCCACACACACATACACACACAGGTGCACGGCTCTTACTTGCGGTAAAGTTCAATGTGAACCACAGACGGGGCAATTTTCTCCACCACGTCGGCAATGAAGTTGTATTTGTGTCTTGGGCTGTCTGGGTTCTCCTGAGCTGGAAATACAACACACACACACATACACACACACACAAGTCAGGATGTCAGACGAGTAAAAGCAAACAAAAGATGCACTGAAATACTGCATGAGGTAAGAGCTGTGTGAGAATAGCAAACCAACCAATAAAACTGCCCTTTATCATAACACAGTGAGGAAAAGAAAAGATGACAGTTCATCTGCGGTTGAGACTGTCTAGGGCAGGCCTGACACACAGGCACACACTCATTTACAAACCCTTAACTCTGGCCGTAAACCTCACAAATAAATACTTAACCTTGACCTTTACCCTTACCTTACTCTGTGGTTAATTGGATACACAGACTTTAAATTCTTTAGCCATCAACAGGTCTTTTGTCAAGGCCAAATTGGTCCTCACAGCGCCACTCTCACACTTACACTGTCTGACACCGTATGTTAGAGCACTGCCAACTTCACTGAATCACACATCCCACCATCTATACAGCATTGGGCAAGTCAGGAAATGTTGACTGATTTACCTGGTAATTAAGGTCTACCCAGAAGACAGTTTAACCAAAGCTATGAATCAAGACTCCCCAGACCTTTTCCCTCTGAGCTTTTCATCCTTCCATGCGTAAACCCTTATTTTGCCACGTACCTCGGACTATTTTGTCTCACAAGGGCAATTTTCAGTCATTACACTCTCCTACAGGGCAGAATTTGCGAAAGTTAAAGGCACCCATAAGCCCTGGGATATCATTGATTGCAGTGAAGGGTTAAGGAGAGAGAAAGAGACTTTCCGCTTGAGGTGCATTTAAGCTAACACAAGCATGGAATGAGCACTGTCTTGCCGTACTGAATGCCACTAAATTATACAGTATGAAAACATTTGTTAACCCGCAGGGGGAAAATTCGGGTGTTATACAATCATTCAAGTCTACTCAGCTGTCAGATAGATTCTATCCATCAATTCATCCTACCATTGACAAGACTGAGAGTCTACAGACATGTTATGTAAGGCTGCACCTAGGCTGATAACATTTACCATGTTCATCAGTTAGTTTGGAGTGTTAGCATGCTAATATTAGCATCAAACACAAAGTAAAGCTGAGGCTGATGGGATTGACAAATTGATGAAAATCAACCATGTATGCAATCAGCATGGGGCCATTGAAAAACCTGTGGACAATCCTATATGGGGCCCATTCCTCAGCCCATTTACTACCCACATGGGCCCCACATAGAAATGTTGGCTAGGTTGAGCCAAGCCCTGTGAATTCTGTGTGACCAATTTTGTCCAACCATTGCAACTTTACAGGCAAATTTTACGAATTAAGACAGGTTAAATCTAATTTATTGTAGAGCTGCGTGCAGCGTATTGATTCGGTCAGTCTCTGTCTCTCTGTTTAAAGTGAGACTACTGCTGCAGGATGGGAACTGCCATGGAGGACTGAGTGACAAACACACAGTGACAGGGCTAACTTTTAGCATCACACGGCCAACGTTACCCAGCGGTTATTAAGGGCTTTAACGACAGTTTGAAGCTTTTCAGTGTCAGGGTGAGATTAAGGGCAACTGAGGCAATTTTTACTTGACTCAACAATGTCATAGAAAAAAAAATAAAAATAAAAAACACAAATGCTTATAAACATCACAACATGCATCACAATTCTTTAGAAAACCTGCCATGAAATGAGACATTTCAGGCTGTGGCAATCACAAATATAGCAGGCGAAATCCTGGAGGGAGAGTTTTATACAGTCCATTGACTGCACAAAGTAATAGACGTAGCTACCATGATGTCACCCACTGGTTGTAGGTTCCAGTTTTTTTAAAACCTTGAGTTCGGCATTTTGGCTGTTCCTATCTTGTTTGTTTTTTTTGGAGCCAGAAGTGACCATATTTGGACCAGAAATGGAGCTGTGAAGGAGCAAGGGGTGGATCTGACTCACAGACTGTACTAATGTCTCAGTCAGCCTGTCACTTGGAAAAGTGATACCCTCAATTATGAGTCATTTTAAACCTTAATAAAATGCAATATAAAAATTCACCTCTTGTACAGTTGTCATGCGCGGAGAAATAAGCTATAAACACCAAATCCAGGCTGTAAACATGTTTTTTTCTTCTATAAATTTGGACTTTTTAATATAGCGGTCTATGAGGATTGACTTGCTTTTCAAGTCAGCCTCAAGTGGGCATTCAAGGAACTGCAGTTTTTGGCACTTCCACATTGGCTTCACTCTTCAGCCCCTGCGGTTGCTGCTTGGTTTTATAATATAGGAAGTATGAATGTCTGTACAAAAAAACATTACAATCCATCTAATACGTGTTGAGATATTTTGGTCTGGGCAGAAGTGGTGGACTGACTGACCTACATCCCTGGAGCCATGCTGCTACCAAAAAAGAATAACTACTTTTCTCCAAACCTCCATACAGCCTATATTTTCCCTGTTGAACTTTAAAGCTACAAATCAAACATTAAACCTGATAAATGTCACACAAGTTTCTCACCACAGTAAGAAAGAGAAGTAATGGAAAGACTGGAGTCATTTTCCCCGTGCTAGCTTCACACCCGGGGGTTGGTGGTCAGCTCTGATAGGATTATAGTTTGAGAGAGCAGGCCCAGTGTCCAGAACCTATGTTGTTTCTGGAGCGTCAGTACAGGCTCTCAGTCTCTTCCACTTTACCGTATTACGATGAGTGCTGCCTCCTAACACACATGAGGGAATTGACTTCCAGAGACACACTACTACAACTGCAACGCCATGTGATGATAGTAGACTTATAGGCCCATTGGTGACGAGTTTGTAGAGATGGGAAACCATGAATCAGAAGTTACGCACAGTTCAGTTACATTAAAGAGCCCGTCCAAGCCGTTGTTGCCTGATTTATGCACTGTCAGATTATTTCACTGCTGAAATGAGCTTAGAGGGGCTTTACTGTTGTAGAATTAAGCTGACTTATGAGCAGATGTCTCCTTAAATGCCAAAAAAATGCTAATTCATCCTTAAATTTGAAATCCTGAATGCCACTGATGTGTGAAGAGAAAGTCTGCAAGTAAAGCTTTTTGATTGTTGTCTAATCCACATACTGCTTTTGTGACATTTCTCCATGTACTAAATTGTTGCCAGAGGCTGACTCTGGAAGGTCTGTGGATGCAGGCACCATCATATAACAGACAGATATTTGGCTACCGCTGCACGTGCAAAATCTTTATATTAAATATGTTTATAATATGGCAAAAAAGGGAGATATCTCAGACAATGTTAGGTCAGAAATGTTTCAAGTAAAAGTGAACAGATAAGGCAAAGCTGTAAGTCACTGTGACAAATCAAACCTCTCCCAGTCCTAACGCCATTGCATATGTAGCAGGGGGACAATAGGACTCAGACAAAATTTGGCCAGTCAAGGTGAGAGCACCTGAGCTGTTACGAGGATCATTGCAAATTATTTTACTTGTACTTTAGTAAACTGAACTTATTAACGTATGGTTTTATCTTTTAGTGCTGCAGTTGTGAGGATATAATTTAAAGTTTGCTGTGTCACTAGTAGGAGTTTGGGTGATTTCTGTTGAAAAAATTCTGACAATTACTGAGATTTATTCAATTTTAACACTGTTTCTATTTTAACCAAAACATAGTGTGCAGGACTTGTGGGGCTGACCAGGAAACTCCAGACCAATTACATGTGTTTATCTCACGTGATGCTAATCGGTCGACCAAATCTGTGCATTCCAGGAAGAAGTGCAACTCAAGTCAGTAAGTGAGATACACACACATACACACACACACACACACACACACACACACACACACACACACAGTAAAGTAAGTCAGTACAGTAATTCCTAAAGTAAGTACAATGGCCCACTCCAGGTCGGGGGGGAGGTCCTGCCTCAGGTGGAGGAGTTTAAGTATCTCGGGGTCTTGTTCACGAGTGAGGGTAGGATGGATCGGGAGATTGACAGGCAGATTGGGGCGGCGTCAGCAGTGATGCATGCGCTTAACTGTTATGGTGAAAAGGGAGCTTAGCCAGAAAGCTAGGCTGTCAATCTACCGGTCAATCTACATTCCAACCCTCACCTATGGTCACGAGCTCTGGGTAGTGACCGAAAGAATGAGATCGCTAGTACAAGCAGCCGAAATGAGTTTCCTCCGCAGGGTGGCTGATTACATACAGCATCTTGAAGTAAGAATTTTTTCATTTGTTGTAGCACCTTTTAAGAGTAAGTGTCACAAAGCACTTCACTTCAAGTCAGTAAAAACAGGACAAAACCGAACAAATAAAAATACAACATGCAGCCTGACCAACAGTAGTCTTGTATTTTACTGGCCATATTTCGACATGTATATTGATTATTCATTTAAGCATGTGAGCTAGGTCCAGACAAAAGCATGAATAACTGACTGAGTCATTTGCAAATAGGCTATTTTGACCTCTGCAAAACAGGAACAAAGCAAAAAGGGATCAAAAGTAGCCCGTGGGTTCTAATAATAATATCACTATGCATGGATAAGGGGTGGCCTGAAACTTTGTCATAGACAGACACAGAGAGAGCTCCCATTTGTTGTACGTGAGGAAAGTTGTTTGCAATCCCATTGGTATTAGCAGATAGGCACTCTGGTAAAATTCAGCCTGTCAGTCTGTTACACAGTCTGTAGGGTTGCCACGGTATACTGGTTTTAAAGGTATATTGTGATATGAAAATTGACGGTTATGATAGCGTTCACATTTGCTGATCTACGATATTGAATATAGAAAATGCAACTGAATGGAGAATGTCACCTTAATTTTAGTTATTTTCAAAAGGGAGACTTTTTACACATAAAATTTTTTCCAAGTTTCAATCATAGTAATAAAAAAATGTTCAACCAAAATAACTCTTCCAATGTTATTCTTTAAGGATCATTCTAACTGATAATAATATAAATTCATCGATACCATCATCGTGTGAGACCATGATATTTTCTCAGATGGTTATTGTACTGTGAAAATCTCATACCATTGCAACTCTAGTCTGACGTTTACATAAAAAAGGTGGAAAGTGCAACCAAAACTACTGGTGATTTGGTCCAATTCAGAGTACAATACTGGGCCAAGTATTGAGCCCTGAGGGACACCATGAGAAAGATGCGCAAAGGAAGTCAGATTAATCCCTTACATAGGCTAAAAAAACACTCCTGTGATGTCAGCCCTTGAGCCTATCAATGATGATACTGTGATACACAGTATTATATAACACTAAGATCCAGTAGAAGGATAGCAGCACACTCACCAGCACCACTTCACATCAAAATACTAATTGGGGTGTTTCCTCAGTGCTGTGATTCTGATGAGTGCCAGACACTTAACAGCTGTTCAGCCACCACAGTCTCAAACACTTTGGTGATGGCTCTCAATTTTGGAGTTGGTGATCGAACCACCAACCCTGTGATTAGTCGACAACCAGCTCTACAAGGAGGCAGAGCAGTGTGTACTAACTTATGGTGTGTAAAAGATGAAAAATTATTCAAGACTATAGTCTTAGTGGGAGATGATCAAATTATACTCTGCAGTAAATGAAGTCAGTTTTAAATAAAGTAAAGATTTCACCCATATGGAAGACATATTGAGGTTGGAGCCTTACTTTATTAGGCTCTAATAAAAGATCCTAACAAAGTTAAGCATCAGTTAACAATAATCAGATGTCTAAAGAGATTATTTCTGGAGCCATATCAAGCCTTCAGTGACAGGAATCCATTCAAAAACAACATTTTAAAGAAGAAAGTTCATCTAAAGGCGCTTTGTTTTTCTCGCCATCTCTCTTTCACACACATACACACACTCACACTCACACTCAAAGCCCCCTAACCCCCTCACCCAATACACCCATTACCCCCTCCCCTCTGTACACATTGACCTTCACCACACGGGTCCCCGCTCAAGATCTCCGCTTCTTTTCTTTTCAATTTTCCCATACATAGTACCCACTGTTTTATTGGCGCCTGCAGGCGGAAGCAGTTTTTTTCTGATTCCCTTGACTAGAAAAATTAGATGTGAATACAGTAAGGTCGGCTCCACTTCTTCATGCACTGACACACCACACACACTGATTCCCTACTGCTGGCCAATCTGAGGCACACCAGAGCCAGGCTTACGCTAACTGAAATGGAAACAAACCTTTCTTTTGCTCTGAGCATCATAGCAACTCCTGTCACTTGGTAATGTGTGTGCTATAAAAATATTTCCAGTAAGTCATTGATTTCGGCTCGATGCACATTTAACTTTAATGACTCAACAGATGTGAATGTTTGGGCACTAAAGTGTACCGTCATGACTCATTTAGTTTTGATGAGGCTCTGCTTCACTGCAGTTATGAAAATCTAGAGATGAGCTTTTCTGCTATTTATAATATCACAATGACACATTGGCACCATTGTGTGAACCACTGTGCAACTGTGTGAGTAACTCTGATTAATCTCATTTTTCTATGTCTAGTTTTGTCACAATTTGTCCTACTTTTTCTTTAGTTTGAACTCCAGGAACTTAATTAGGGACACAAGAGACTTCCAAGTTATGGCAGCATATGATACAACAAGAAACACACACATATCTGAGTAAGTTGGGACCACATTTTGTTGCTAGAAAATTATGCATGAGGATCAAAGAGATGCACAGACTTACCATCAGTCTATAAATGCACTGACCAGCTTCCAACCCCTGGACTTTGAATATGATAACTTCAAAACTGTTCATATTTCAGCTCAAGGATTTTAGTGCCTGTGCAACATTTAGTCAAATTTATCATGGTCCAACTGTGAGTACACTGGCAGACAGAGCAGACAGGAGGTATGGCGAGCTTTTGAAATCACACCAGGTTTGCCTTATCAGTGTGATTTGAGGAAAGAGGACACACAAACATGTTGTGCGAAGACTAAGATGCGATTCATAAAAGCATGAAAGGAATGGATAGCTATGAAAGAGGCTGCAGCAAAGATGGTCGAGCGGAAAGAGAAATGAAAAAATAATAAGTGAGAGATTTACAGGCATCACGAACAGGAAGCAAAATAGATGAGGAAAACAGACAGACAGACAGACAGAAACAGGAGCAGCAGAGACAGACGGATAGAAAAACATAAAAAAAAAGGGAAAAGACACACTCACAAAGATGATCTTTTAATATTATAAGTGGCTGAGACAAGTCAGGGAAGAATGTGCGTATTCAGCACATGTCACCAGCCGGAGTCACAGAGTGCATTTTGCAACACCGGCTGTGGCAGTGCAGCAGCTACACGTTGTACTGGGTTCACAGTTGGATTAAAATCTGAGCACATTATAAGAACGTACTGCAAACTTTTCGGTTGTTTCTGCAGCCACTGTATGCAGCTCTGTGTCAAAATGGGTAATTTGGTAGTCTCACAGATGCACACCATGTAAGTGCATGTCATCCCTTTCTAATCCTGAACATTTTTCCTGTCAGTCTCTCCATTACAACTATCAGTAAAGGCTTGAAAATGCCAAAAAAGTGGGTCATCTTAAACAAATACGACCCCGAGGTCATAGAAATATTTGACCTAATTTTCTTTGCCAAAAAGAACAACTTGCATAATCAACATCTTTACGGTCCAGAGACGAAATGACATCATGCAAAGTGTACTTGCATATGTTTTCTTAACATGGGGCCAAGTTGCAGGGTAATTACTGTAAAGGCGCTCAGAGAGGGCTTTGAGTTTCTTTTCAGCGTCAACTCCTGCAATTCTAAGCCCAAAGCCTTGGTCACGCCAAGGCCATAGCCATTCAATCAGCAGTGGGGACCAAATCTGCCCAGGGGGTGTCTCAGCTCATTTCCTACTATAGTATTTTATTTATAATAAGCAAGTACAGCTGTACAGTTACTATATGAATGAAAGCTACTACTGTGTACATAAGTCACACCTGCAGCGCAGCATAAATGACTGACACTTCACTCAGACTTAACGATAACATAATAAAGATATTAATGTCAGTTGAATATGCCCTTGAGCTGTCTTTTGCTAGAGTACGGCAACACCACTTGGACAAACGACATGCAGAACTGCAGTAAACTGTAATACTAGATCCAATAGTAATAGTAATGCCAGTTTAATAAGTTTGATTATGAGTCTGATTACATTTACTAACGATTAGCATTTTAGGTATATGGGAATATTGAGGGGAGATGTGGTTGTCCAAAATAGGCGATCAGAGTTGTGGACTTAAGTCACGTGACATAGACTCAAGTCAGACTCGAGTCACAAATTTGATTACTTAAGATTCAACCTGACAAAATCAAAAAAGACTTGCATTTCGACTTTGACTTTAACTTTAACACCAGTGACTCGTGACTTCACTTGGACTAGAGCCTTTTGACTTGAAAATACTTAGGCTAACACCTTCCCCCGAGCCCAGAGATTAAAAAGTAGGCCTATGTCGTTTAACTAAAAGTGTGCCGTGAATCAATTATTTCCCTTCAAATCCTGTATCAATTAACATTAACGCCATTCATTCCCAGCAAGTCAACACTTCCCAGACCCAATTTGTCTGAATCAATCAAACAACACTCAATCAAGTTGCAGAAGAGGATCACAAATAACTAATGTTACGTTACTGAGGCCCAGGTAGAAAGATAATTTTGTCTGCATACAAAAACTAAGTGCAGTAACTGTGCAGGTCAGAAATTAGATGGAGATGCAACAACTTCCTCAAACTTGTTTTAACAAATAACTTTGGAAAGTGTTCGTGATTTTTGTAAATGTAATACAGTATTACTCTGTTGCTTAATGACAATTTATTTTGGTGAAAAGTGCAATAATGACTTGTTTAGGACTCGAAACTCAAAGTTAAGGACTTGGAACTCAACAAGGGTCTTCTCAGACGTGACTTCAGACTTGATTTAGGACTTGAGTGCACTTCAGGTGGACATACATATCCTGTATCAACTAATACTATTCATTCCCAGCAAGTCAACACTTAATTCCTCAGATCCACTTCATCTGAACCAATGAGACAGCAAATTAAGTTGCAAGGTGAGAACCATGAGGAACTAATGTTAGGTCACATTATGACTTGTTTAGGACTCGAAACTCAAAATTTAGGGCTTTGAACTCAACAAGGGACTTGTCAGACTTGACTTTGGACTTGACTTGGAACTTGTCCATCTTGATCTTGGGACTCTGGGACTTGAGTGCAAAGACTTGAGGCTTACTTGTGACGTCCAAAACAATAACTTGGTCCCACCTCTGCAATAAATTATAATTACTGCCTTGGATCACATCTTACGCTGTAGTTAATTTAAAACAGGAGAGATGCTACTGCAGGCAGCATTATTCGCCAGCAGTTTGTGCATCTGATTTACCAAATGAAATGTGACTCGTTTTATTGCAGCCATGGAAATTTTCACTGTGTGCCTTGGAAAATCAATGGCCCTCACCACAGTCTTGCTCTGCTTCAGACATGGTTAGCTGCCTGGGCATGACTTAACTATTTAAGTTGCTTACACGACTCACAAACAAATGTGGCGATACAGTCTGCCCTACCACTGCGCCCACACGGTTTTTGATGTACATGTAAACCTTTCCCAAAAATACGGGTTACTAATTCTGTGTTTTCCTCGGTGTCTCCTGCCTGTTTTAAACTCGCTTCAACGGAGGAGGAATTATGGCTTTGAATCAGCGCCAGGCATTCCTTCATGTGACTGTGAAGTGTGATTTATGAGTGACAACAGAAACACAGAGAGAGAGAGAGGAGAGAGGAAGGAGCTGGGGGGGCTGTGGGAGAGGGACGAGGTAAGTTTCCAAGCTTTGAGGTAAGTTATAGGTCTTTGAGGCAACAGGTGTGGAAGCTCTTCATTCAGAAGTTTTCAGCTGCAGATGTGGTGCACACTTCAAGTGGACGTATATAAAACACACACACACACCAAAACTGATACAATGTCTTTACCACCTGTAACCAAACATGTGCAAGTGTTTTTTCACCCCTGAATATCTCATATATTTTAGGATATCTCACACATGTAGCATTAATGATGATGGATGACTCACTGATTAAACTGAACAGAGCATTCTCAGTTGGTGTGTTTAATGGAGCGGCAGAAGTGAAGAATGATGTCTGTTTATTATTGAGCTCCACTGGTTAGGGTGAAATACTTTTCACATGACACTGATAAAGTGTGGGTCCAAACTGAAACCACTAATGTATCACCGCAGCACTGTTTAATAACAGCCTATATCATATCTATCAGGCTTTGTACATTCCTTTCGGTCCAGCTAATGCAGACTGCCCTGGCATGAACTGCATTGTATAAAACAATCAAACGGATTACAGCCATGTGACTCCTGGTTATGCATGCCAGAGATTTCAAAAAAGGGGGGCTCAGATCAAGCTTTACATCAGGGAGCTCATGACTTCATTCAACCGAGAAAACAGAAAAAACAGTTCTCTGATCGAGTCTAATTGTAATGCAGGAACAAGAGGGAAACACAGTTGAATGGTGGCTCTTGTTATCCTGGACACATGAGGATTGTGTGCCACTGAATGCAGCTCTAACATCTGTGTGGAGTTTAACCACAAACGTCCTGTGAGGATTTGAGGAATCATGAATGTGAAGAAAGACAATTTAATAATTTGCTTTAGCCAATTTGGACATGCAGATGTATGTGTCACAGCCCAGTGCATCTTAAAGTGAGATGTTTGCAGAAAGTTCTCCAAACCATCCATCCTTCTACTAAATCTTATCAACATCTTGTTGGTTTTGAGGTCTCTTCTGATCTGAAGAACCTGAGTCTTACCTTTCCCGCAGGCTCCCCGCTGAATGAAAAGAACAGGTGGCTGCTGCAGCTTCTGCGCCCGGCGGCTCACCCTCTTCAGCTCGCAGATATTCCGGTAGGAAACCCCATCGCTTCCACACACCGGCTCGCTGGTTTTGCACACGCAAGTCCCAGTTTTGCTTCTCCTCCTGACCGTAATAGTGTATGGCACCCCAGCGGACACCGAGCACTCCAGCCCTTCTCCGCACGCCGGGTCCCCGAGCTTCCCAATGCCGCCGCAGGCTTCACCCTCACCAGACGCGCACACCGTGCAGCAGTTGCAGGCGTCGAGGCTTTGTCCCGCCGGGCAGTCCGCCGGTAGCCGGGGACACATCGACTTGTCACACCGAGCAGGACATCCGATAACATACCGGCTGGAGATTTGCGCATCTGCTGGCAAGGACGCAAAGCCAACGATTACGCACAACAGTGACCAGAACATGATTAAAAAACTAAAATAAGTTTTTAAAAGTTAAATAAAAAGTTTCAAAGAGTTTGGGAAGCTCGCTCTCTGCTTGCAGTGTAATGGGATGAGAGAGCTCAGTAGTAATGAAAGGGGAGTCACTTCAGCTGGAGAGGCATTTAACAGAAACTCCACTGCGCAACCAATTACGCGACTTTACGTTGGTGCTGGCAGCGCATCACAGACGCAACTCACTTTCTAGATAATCTCAACAAGCCTGCTGATTGGTGCGTTTAGGTGACGTACTGAACGGAAGAGCTAGATGGTTATTGAAGATTGAAGATAAAATAATGCAAATATTATTTATCTAAGAACTGTGACACTGAACTGTCAATATCAAGTGACAGCAGTAGTTCTCTGTTGCTTCCCTCCAAAGGAGATGAGAGGGTAAAGGTCATGTAACCTACCTGACGCTCACCTGTCTATCTTCACCTCCACAGACTATTTTTGTAAACTGAAACCATTTCCCTCAGTGTAAAAGAAGCTTTTGTTTATTTTTATTTCACAGATAAGAAACAATAACCCCCCCATAAAAATAGCAATTTAAGTCTTGTGTGTGATTTATCCTGGCATCATTTGGGAGGAGGAAATGTCTGCTCGTTGCTAGGCTCATTTATACAATGTGAAATGTCATACTTTTGTGCTAATAATGTTAGCATATGATATTTGTTTGGAAAACGTGTTTAGTATAAGACAGTTGTTTTGTCAGTGAACCTTGTGAGTTGTAATGGAGCCAAATTATGTAACATTACCTTTGTTAAATGTTGCTGCTGTCCCTGGTTTTATATGAGAACAAGAAAAAAACGCTCGAAAATTTGAGGGCGACCAGCTGCTAGGCTAATTTATACACTGTAAAATCCCATAGGCTTATGCTAATAATGCTAGCATGTTACGTTTGTGTGTAAAATGTGTCCAGATAAGTATGCTGTGAGTTATAGTGAAGCTGATTTGTGTACAGAAATCGTCTCTATTAAGCCATGTTTAATGTGTGTTTTGAATAAACTACTTTACGAAATCCTCCGCCACCATTTAGTGTTTTGGAGGTGTAACTGCAGAGTGACATAGACACACAAGCACAACTATAAACTCTCACAACAGTGTAGCGTCTGCTACACGAGTATAAATCCTGCTTAGAAATGAGTTCGAGGTCTCACAGTTTAATGGATTCAGCGTCATACTTGTTGTTGGGCGAGTCTGCTGTCTCTGTCAAGTAGCTGTCTGTTAGTCACTACAACAGGAAACAGCACTTCAAATAAGTGCTCTTTGCTGGAAAATTAATATACTTATAAATAAACTGTGTGGGTTTTTTTTTTTTTTTTTCCACGAGTCACTTGCGGTCCATTCCATATGGACCCGCGACCCACTTTTGGACCACAACCCACCAGTTGGGAACCACTGCTGGAGGCCATTTCAGCTGTGCCAGTGTTTGCTGATATTGGCACTGACCCTGATTTAATTATTTACAAACACATAAAAATAGCAAAGACAAACCCACTGTAGTGGAAGGAGCCACGCAGCCCAGATGTTTAATATGCTGCACAGCCCTCCACACGTCCTGCAGGCCTATTTCCTACTTTTTTTTTTTTACTACTCCCTTTATGAATTAGTCACTCCTGGCTTCCACACAAGCCCTATGGCTAATTGGGAAAATCAGTGGTGGAAAAAAAGTTGGGTGGATTGTAGGATTTGTGGAGTTAATGTAGCACTTAAACAGCCCCTTATAAACAGCTAAATTTGTTCTAATTGGAAAAATGCAAGAGAACATCATTTATGATCTTATCCCAGCTCTGTGAGGTACAAGCGGGGGAACAAACAACATGCAATACTGCACCCAAGTTCAAGTGTCAGTCAATCAAAGAGTAAACTAAACAGTTCTTACAATAACCGTGTCAATAGTGAACTACATTTTAAGTATCAAGTGTTGGCGAACAGCAAACCTCTGTTAGGTTTAGATGTCTGCGGTGAGCTGTAAAAGAATCCAGTAAACACTGAGGCATCTTAAAACACCTCAATAAAATGTGATTGATTATGGGCGCGGTGTTGTTGTATTAACGGCTCTGGGTTTACATGCTGTGGCTGGGTGCAGGGGAGCACCTCTCTGGGAATGGAGGGACTTGAGGGACGAGGCCCCCTGTGGTGCACCCAGAGCCCGGGGTAACTCAAGGCTTTGTATGCAAAGGCAATTAGGGAGGGCATTACGGGATTGGAGGGGGGTCATACGTTCTTAAAGACTGGACTGCCTTGTGTAGAACAGGAAACAGTGAAAATGAAATTCAGAAGCCAGAATTCACGGTTGTTTTCTTTTAAATTACAGCACCGTGTCGTTTTGATGCACGACTCGCACTGCCGACCGACCCGAAAACAAAAACAAACGAGACTTATATAACAGCAGCGAGACCTTACAGCATCATCAGACCCATTATGTGGCAATACCCGTGGAGCACAGAACGTAGGCGAGAAATGGTGGGAAAATCTGCACATGAAAACAACCTCATCCCTGAGGAACACCCATTCTCCAACCAAGGAGAGTGAGCGTAACCGAGGATGGACGCCGTTGAGGTCTGTGTGATCTCCCCACTCCAGTCTGCAATGAATGTCTCTGGCTGTGAGTGAGGCCCTCGAGAGTCCAAAACGGGCCTCAGTTTCCACGTCTGCAGCCACACCAAAGTCTCAGATCCTCCAATGACGAGCTGAGATGTACATGTGAAGATGCAGCAGAACAAACTCGCAGTTCACAGCACTTCCCACCTCAAGACACCAGCCAGCTATACATGTTGTTTTTCTCTCCATCTTTGAACCTCTTGACATCACCCTTATCAACTCGCTGTGCCTACACATGCTGTATCCACAATACGCTGCACGCACAAAGGCTGAAGCCCAGAATATGTCACGGCCGGTTATCTGACTGACTGAAGAAGCTTTACATATTCAGTGTTGCTCCATGACCTCACTCTGCAGATCCATCTACACATACTGTACAAAGCCAGAGGCTGCGCGTGTAACGAGCACCTCATTAAGAGCTGATGAAAGATACCAAGACATACAGGAGTGAATCACCAGTGCAGAGGAGGATATGTAGAATGTATGTGCAGTGGTGGAATGTAACTGACTGAAGTCGTACTTATAACAGATTTGAGCTACTTGTACTGTACTTTATTTCCATCTCTACATTCAGTGACAGCGTTCAAGGGCGTAGCTTTCGTTTCAGTATTAGGGGGTTTCATCCGCCAGAAAATTTTGAGCATCAAACATGTAATTTCCTGCATTCTGGTCAATTTTTATGCACCAATTTGTGCATTTTTAACATTAATTTATGGAGTAAATGTCTATAATTTTTGTCAAAATAAAAGTCCTCTGCTACTTTCATGTTTTTAATGTTACACATATAATATGTAACATTTGCACAGGCTATATTTTGCATGGTGAATGATTGTTAGTACATTTTGTTCATTCTTACGTACCACTACTATTATTTAAGTGATATTTTCAGTGCAGTACTTGTGTGGTATTGCTACTTTTACTTCTGTTAACAATCTGAATGTCTTCCATCACTGTGCACATGCAGAGAAAACTTAATTTCCTATTGATAGTGACTTATTTTTTTTACATGTAAGTTATGCTGATGAGTGATTTGTTGTATGATTTGCAAGGACAGCTCTTTCTTTAAAAGATTCTTCATTGTTATTTTTGCATTTATTTGCTAGAGAGACAGTGAAAATGGGAGGACAGAGATGGAATGACAGGCAACAAAAGTCCCAAGGACAGAATCAAACCCTGAATGTTGCGGTAACGTGGCACACACTGTAACCACGCAGCGAACCAAGTGCTTCACAAGAACAACTCTTCAGGGCTCTAAATCAACATTATTGGTTTTTAACTCTCTTTGGAATCATATCAAGATGATTTAATCACATTAATAGTAATTTCAAGCACATTGCAATTAAACTCAAACTAATTAAAGCAGTTAAATTAATTTAACATTTGATTCTCTTATTTGTGGTTTTGAATACATTTGCCAAATCATAATAAATATTGTGCCCTTGTGTTAATTGTAGTAATAATATGTAATTAAAAGCTTTGCAGATCACATTACAGTGTGCTGAGAGGAAATATGTGGTGCAACACACACCGTTTTTTTGTATGCTTCTCCTTTTCAGTGCCTGTATGTCTCCTGTGGCACAATATGCTGCCTTCTTGTATTTTCTGTTGACATTTTATCTGCTTTCATTTTAGTTGCTGTTTTTGTCCAGTGGAATTAATTTCCTTTTTCATAACTGAATCATATAGATCAACACATAACTGGTGTTTCAGTCCTTGGCATGTTAATGGAAGTGAAGCAGTGTGAATTTTTTTTCTCTCACCACAAGAGGGCAGAAGGAGCCTTGGTGAGTGGACCAGCAGTAACACCTCCAGGCTAACTGAGGCTCTAACTTCACCCTCACACACTAACTGTGCCCTTTGGAGTTAGACAAGCACGATACAGAGTGATAATACAGGAAACCTGAGCGCATTTTCAGTGTTTATTTCTTTCAAGTCATCCACATAATAAATATAGACAATTCAAACCAATTACACCAGACTGAAAGAGGTTGAAACAGCTCGACTCGGTTGGGTTGAAATGAAGCAGGCACTTGAAAAAAAAAAGATTAGTGTGTATTATTTAGCAGGACTACAGTGAGACATGTTTAAATAAAACCATGAGGCAGCTGCCTGCTCCTGGGTCTGCAACACACGTACACGGGATAAACTCAGGAAACATCTAAAAGCATATAAAAAATAAATCTGCTGCACACAGCTCTATCCTGCACACACACAACACACACAGAGCGGCCGTAGATAAGAACTAAAAACAGAAAGACAGTCTGAGGAATCATTAAAATGTTAACATGCAACGGAACTGTCTGAACTTGGGTTTTTTTTCTGGTAAACAATGATTCAAAATGTTTGCAAGGGGTTTATACAGTATATTAATCTTTATTACCATGTTATTACCTTGTCCGTGGGGACATGAAGCTTATCTAGAACTGACAGAGAGCCCTATTGTTGAAGGTTTTATTACTATGAATTACAAAAACACACACAAGCGTACTCCTCGTACTTCTTGTTTACTTCCCACATTACCCAAACGTGAGTCTGTAAAGTCTGGTATGCTGAAATGTAGTTTGCAAAGAGGCTGATTCAGGCTGCGGAGTGATGCATGTACTGTGATAGCATCTATGTTTCTATCTTTTGCACCTCTGCACAGTACTCTCACTGTACTATGTTTAACTGTGACTAACACTTATATGTAAGATAGTTTAGCTTGTGGTCGATTACAGTAAGCTAAAATCTCACTGGGGATGCTTTTATATGATTGAACACTTAACCCTTAGATATACTTAAAAATAAGGAGAAATTTACGCCAAAGTTTTGTTAACTGTAATAAAAAAATCAGATTAAATGTGGCTGCAATACACTGGTCTTGCATTATCATACATAATGGGTCATAATATAAAAATATTTTTGATTTTTTTTTTTTTTTTGCATCTTGTCCCACCCCCGTCCAGAATCGTTAAATTAAAATTTGCTTTCGGTTTGATCTCAGACTACGCTTGACCCATACGCAAGCCAACAAAAGTAGACAAATCCAAGGTTACAACAGTGAGTGTATGAATGGACCACACAGTGTAACTGCGTAGATAAAAGAGGTGATGAAAAATCAGTCCTCGGTTTGAACACACTTTTCAGTCAAGAGGAAATAGTTTGCAAACTTGAAAGCTCCCTTATTTGTCTTGGCACAAAGTGGTTTACAAAAATCCTCTGTCACATCGTCGTGCCTGTACAGGTTAAAATAAAGCTCTGTCACTGAATCCTAATCAGCACAAGTTAACTAAAATTTGTAGTTTTGTCTGACAACATCAACTCTTAGTAAATAAATACACCATTATAAATGCGACAGCAGGCAGGCGGGGTGGAAGTGGTGGTGGGTGGAGACTGGGTCGTCTTTGGCACATGAGTGCAGTTCAGTGGTGACCCGACTTGTTTCTCTAGCACACTGACGGCACTGACGGAGGAGCTCAGAACATGAGTCTGTGACGTTGTATACTGTCATCCGCCAACAGCTTTGGTTTGACAACCAATGCCTGCCCTTTTTTTTATTTTATTTTTTTTAAAAACACCTGTTGTGCACCGTCTCCTCTCTCAATCTCTGTCAACATCCAACCAGATAAGCAAGTGTTAGCGCCCAGTTCAACGGCTCAGACCTCGCTCACTGGCAGGTCAGCGTCATCCAGGTCCAGGGGTGGTTCAGGCATGTGGGGCTCAAAGCTGCTCCGCCGTCGCCACGGTGACTCCTCAGAGCTATCGATGGTGGTCGCAGGTGGCTCGCAGGTCACTTTGCCAGGCGCGTCTCCTGCAGGGACAGGCGTGCTGGCGTGTGGTTGTGACTGGGCCGTGGCAGCAGGCTCATGAAGTGCTCGCTGTCCCACGCCAGGCTGCGAGCGTGTGCCGCACGTGACAGCAGCCCCCCACTCTGGGTAGCATGGTGGCATGGCAGATATGGGCGAGCGAGGGACGGGGGGACCCGCGTGGCTGCGGTAGAAAGTGGAGCGGCCGCCGTGTTCCTGCAGCAGAAACAGCAGGAGGACACAGAGACAGCGAGAAGACAAGAGAGTGGTTGTTAGTAAGCAAAGTGAGATCCTGACGTGTGTAACTTATTTGAGGAGAGCGAAAAGTGCGTTACAGACTTGGAATTAGCACCAGCATGTGGAGCCTGATGCAGCTTTAGCAGAGTTGGTACTGAAGGGTTGTAGGTGCTGAAGAATGTAGCATTGCTAGAGAGTGGAGATGGTGGTAGTAGCAGTAGTAGTAGTAGTAGTAGAAGAAGAAGAAGTAGTAGTAGAGGTAGCGGGAGTAGTGGAAGTAGTGTCAGCAGGTTTTTAGTTTTGGTAGTCTCGACAGGTTGCAGTGGAGGAGCAGAGTGCCTTAGGAAGCAGTGGTTGGTTGTTGCTCATTATTTCACAGCTTTTCATTGTCAGATTTCAATCTCTGAAACACAGAACAGGAGCATGGGAGGAAAGGAAAAACACACCAGAGGCAGTGAAAGCAAAAAGGGGGTAGCCGCTGAGCAGCTGGTGAAATGTTGGTTAGAGAAACATCAAGACTCAAATACAAATATCTGTGCCATCTTTGAGATCCTGTATTTCGACACAGAGATGCTCCACAGTGATACCCTGCGACTCTGCAGGCTTGTGATAATTCTGATCAGTAAATCCACAAAGTATCACGTAAGCATCACATGATTAAAGAATCAGAAGAAAGAATCAGTTTCCTAGCACAAACATGTCTAAAAATCCTGGGAAGAGCCACACGTATTAAGAGATACTTTATGCTGAATCCAAAAGTCCAAAATCAAGATTATGCTGAATTTTATGTGATTAGACAGAAAATCAGATAATAGCCCACACTGACGAAATGTCCCATCAGCCCTTTGCACACTCAAATAGCTCCTAGAAACCTAAATATTCACGTGTAAATAAGGGATTACCCGATCAAGTTTTTTGCCCCCGATCTGCTGATATCGAGCCTGATCTGATATTTCTATTTTTCTAGATATTACATCTGCACAGAGTCGCTGAATTTCTGAGTGAGTGTTTGTTGCTTTGTTTCAGCCTTTGCCTGAGTTACCTGAATTAACTATATTCAGTTACGTGTTTATTTTTGTTGTCTATACACCGTTTGCGAGGCTATATTAATTAATTACTTTAATTGGCTTCTTACTCGCGGGGCTTTTGTTGGACTCGCAGTGGCGTGGTGAGCGTGGGTGTCGTAGGCTCAACAGAGCTGTCTGTCTCTGCTCTGAGCAGGGCAGTGAATGCATCGCACCACAGATGACAGCAAAACACAAGTGTCTCAAAACGAGTCAGATAAATTAGGTAAATGACATAAATAAATGGTCTCATACTGCATTTTGCTGTCGCCTGTGTGTTTCACTACAGGCGGGGTTCAGTCCCTGCTCTTTGACACATGGAGTGGAGACTGAGATAAACAGCAGAGTGTGAGAGAGTTGATTTCGACTGGACTCGTTGCGTTGTCATGCACAGAACTTTGGGTGATAGCCGACATACTACAAAGGATCAGGTCGGGCTCTTTAATGCTCAATATAGCCGATCCTGGTCAGTTAGAAAATGCCTTGAACTGCCCTAATACCAGATTGAGACACCCCAAATGTAAATGAATCAACAAATCCCTATGAAAACCAGTATTTTGTGACTCTGGACGTGTGGATTCAGCATTAGCAAGTCCTCATTTCAAAGCTGTTAAAGAACATTGAGCACACAAAAGGTACAGGAAGTCAACATGGAAATAAGTATCTCATTATTGTGTGTATGAGAAAGAGAAAAAAAACATACAGGCAGCGAACAGGAGGGAGGAGGAGAGACAAGCAGGATGTCACACATCTAAGACAGGTACACAGCTGCAGCAGACTGCAGAGATAACAGAGCATGAAGGGAAGAGAAACAGAAGGTGTGAAAGACACATGTACCCAGTAATAAAGACAGAGACAGAAACAGGCTTTAGGTATTCATAGCTAAGCTGCTCAGGTAGGTCATGCAGTGAGTGTATGTTTGTGCATGGATTGTACATGAAATCAGGTATATCTATATTTTTACACTGGAGCATCATCATCATGGTGAGGACAGGTAAAAGCTGTGCAGGTGAAGCTATAAGGGAGGGAGGGAGGCAGTGACTGCAGTTCTTTCCAAAGGTTAGATGGTCATATTCCAGTTGTTTAGAGTCATTCTGTACTTGTGCAAAAATATAACTTTGAAGTATTTGTGCGACTTGAGGTGTTCTTGATTTCAGTTGCCATGCTCGACAGTCATCACATGCGAGAGAAGCTAAATCAAGCACACCTCAACTCTTAAAATTCCTGGAAGAGGATTTTTTTTTTTTAACCGGGAACTGTCTGAGCGCACTGAATGTAATGAGCTCACAAATCTGAGCTGAGCTTAAAATGACAGTGCGGCAAAAAGAAAAGGAAAGCAAAGGAGGAGAAGTGGATGAGAGAAGCAGCAAGGACGAGGGCGTGAAGGGAGGAGCGCTTGTTGGGTTATCACAGCCATACTTAGGATGTGGTTGGCTCTCAGGAAAAAAAAAAGGGAGCATCAGATGTGCAGTCAGATCTGATCTGCTCTCATCATGTCTACAACCACAGAGGGGCCAGCCAGTGAGTGGAAAACAGTATTAAAAAAAGGTGAACTTATAGTTTAAAGGGGGGGATTTAGACGAGCTGACATACGTGCTGCTGCACTCCCCGATTCGAGACGTATACCTCTGTATACAGGGGTTCGACAGCCGTCTGGCCTGCCGCATCTGCAACAACACAGTGCAAAGCAGTATTAGAGCAGATGGGCTGTCTGCCCACAGGGAGAGGAGGAGGTGGAGAGAATGTGACAAAGAAAGAAAGGGGGAAAATAGGAGAGACAGAAGAGGCACAGGAGAGGAAAAGGGGAGGTGAGAGAAAAACAAGCAAGAGACAGAGAGAGAAAGACACAGGAGGGAAGAAAAGAGGGAACTGTAGAGAAACAGACAGCGCAGAGGTGTTGAGAATAATTCCAGTCTAACCAGAAGGGACCGACTGCGTCAGAGGACACTGTCTCCTCTGCAGTCAGGACTACAGAACTGGTTTACTTCTCTCTTCTCACCTGCTCGAGTCTAGCTGCCTGTTTCTGTGCATGCAGGCCGCTGATTAAACTTATTAACCGGTTCTAAAACCTTCTCACACAGATTTGGTGGTCTGTGTGAGTACACCAGTCCGTCATCATTTCAGTGGTTATGACGCACTGGTTATCCTACGTACTAATGACCTACTTAAGTTAAAACTCAGTGTAGGGGTGCCTGGTGGCTCAGGGGTTACAGTGCCAAACATGAATCATCCCAAGTTTGCATTCAGCTGGGGACCTTTTTCTCTCCCTCCCCTCATTTCCTGTCATCTGTCATCAGTTGATTGTCTTATAGAAGACACAACATGGCCAAAAAAAGTGAAAAAAAAAAAATAAAAAAATCTGTATTTTGCTAACGTAGTGACGAGGACGGATGAAGTTCAAGGTAGAAATGCTAAAATAGCCTATAAAGTTATATAACCAACTTTCTTCTTGCCAATTCACATTGTTTCCTTGTGGTAGCAAATGTCCCAAGGCCCTGTACCAGTCCGCGTCTGGGGAGTTTAGGAACTACTGGTGTAGACTACAGAGCAGAATTTATCTCCATCGATCTTGTTTTTGGGTTACACAGTTAGAACAGCTGGGCTCAATATATTTAAAACACAATAATGAGGTCATAAGGCAAACTCATCCGACACACACTGCCAAACTACTGTTTCAGCTACTCTGCGTCTGTTTAAGATGATCTCAAAAAGGGATTTTCTCTGCATCTCTGTAGCTTGCTGCTGTATGAGAGCGAGAAACTGAAACATAAATCAAGAAATGACATGAGTGAAACAACACAAATAAGTCTCATGAACAGTCCTCCTTGTACCACCACGTCACTCAGTAAGTCTCAAGTTATGCAGGTCGAGTCTGAGGTCACTTCTCAATTGTACATTTGAGGTATTTAAATTTGTGTATCCAGTCAGATTTTTTAATGACTTGAATCCTACTGTAGTAATATGTGTGTTGTAGTGTAGGGCAAGATACATACTGTAGCGGCAGACCTCCCAGGCCCCCGCTGGGCCACTATGGCCCCTGAGACAGCCTTGATCCAGCTGTGCATCTCCTCTGGGCTGTCCGCCTAGTGGACACACAAACAAGAAGAACAAGGAGCAAAGAGAGGAGAGTGTGACTGTACGTACTGTTAGCAGTGTTTCTCCACAGTGTTTGTGACTGACTGTACATTCCTTTCCACACAGAAAACGTCCTACCTGTATGTAAAATGTCCTTGATGTGGTGACGACTTCAAACAGATTATCTCTCATCATAATGTCACTACGACCAAAGAGGGAAACAGGTCAGATCATATTAATCTCATCTGTATCTTTATCTGAGTCAGAAAAGGTAAACACAGTCCACCATGACAATAGACATATTTTTATATAATGGGGAAATGCTGGGGCTTGTTAAATACCTCTGTTTGCACTCCTGGACTTTGTGAACTTCCTTCAGTGGGATCATTCTTAGAGGCTCTTTCTCCTGAAGGCAAGAAAACATCTCTTTATAATACTTAAAGGAGTCAAAACTTGTCAACAGAAACACACAGGATAAAAAGAATTTCTTGTCTAAAAACGAGGCCGTCTTGCTGTGTGTTGTTTCACAGGGACAGAAGACAGCGAACTTTCCTAGAAGAAGCAAACTGCAACTAAAAACCCTGATGGTTGTAACTTTCTTGACCCGGCCATTTGATACAGCAGACAGAGAGTCTGTGTCCTTGGGGTCTGTTGATAGCCAAATAGACAGATAGAGCTGTCAAATAAGGGCAGACCCGGACAAGGACAGGGTATGGGACGTGCAGTATTTTCCTGAGGACAGTCTGTGTGTGTTTTTGTGTGTATGTGTGTGTGTAAGAAAAGACGAGGGGGGGGACAAGACATGATAGGACACGTGAAGTGAAAGCATTGAATTCCACAGACTGCAGATAAAACATGTCAGAACTCGGGACAGTGCGTTTGCTGTTACTCTGCCTCAGACCGAAGGGATGAATTCAATTCACAATAAAAACATTCCTCAAAGGCTTCACATAACTTAAAGTTAATTACCAAGTCTGACTTGAAGTAACTCATTGAGTTTTCTTCCAGTAGGAAGTAGCGCCGTTTCCAGTTCCTCATCTGGGGGGAGAAGGTAAAAGATGATCAGACCTTTTGTAGAATTTCCAGGCAAAATAACATCTGTCATATTCGTCAATTTGCTGCATTAGTTAAAGCACAGTTTTAATTCTAGCTGTAATATAACACAGTTTACAATGTCTATGTATAACAGGTGACAATCATTATCCTTGGCCACGTATGAAGTACAGAATTGTACATTTCCTGAGGCAATTCCTTGTTACAATCAAGCTGAAATCTCATCATCTGGCATTCCACAAGTCATAAGACTTTACATTCCCTCCCACATGAAGGTGCTATTTCTGGATGTCACCGTAATTGTAACGTTGCCTTTAATATTAAGTGGTGTTGCATGGCCATGGTGAGGCTTACTAAATGCAGCGTGTTTAGGAAAAGCTTGTTGATGGACTGTATGCAGCCAGCAGGGACGCCAGTCACCTCCACATGCCTGATTGGACGATGCTTCAAGAGTCACAATCCTGACTGTGTTGACAAACCTCAACTGAAACCAACAGAGCGCCAGGTACCCACCACAGCTCCCTGCTTGACGCAGTAACCCGACTTGATGACGGTGTGCTCCTGAGTCGGCCTGCCCAGGAAATACGGCAGCTGGCTGTGGGACCGATGCATGGCCTCACGCTCTGCTCTGTCTGCACCATCGCCACCGTCGTGCTTGAGGTGAAAAGGCACCAGAAATAAAGTAACTGGCAAACTTAAAGTACCAAAAAAAGTCATAAATAGCCCACTGCAGAGTACTGTGTGAGTTATGTTAAAATTTACAATTTACAGCTAAAGTTGTGTTTTTCAAAATAATATACATTTTGTGTACTTTCATTGACGATACTACTATAGTTTGACACCGGTGTGTTTCACTGAAAGCACTGAAATGTTTAAATCTTTTACCTGTGTCTGGGTGACGATGGGGACTCCTCCAATGATCTCCGTCTTATAGGAGACTTGTTTCTTGGGCCCTACAACGTCCGGCAAAGTCTTCTGGTTCTCTGCATTCTGCTGCCCATCAGGTAACTTTGGCACCTTAGGGAAATACACCCACATCAGATTTGAGAAGTTCAAGGACAGGTTTTAATAAAACATACAGATTCTGAACAGATTCAGCTTTTGGGTTTAATATACCCCGTGTTCTCTACAGTTAAAATACAGTGTGTAACTTCTATGTATGCAGGAGTTGACTAGCCTTTAACACACTTAATATCCATTTCCTTTCTGGATCATTGTGGCTTCACGGAGAACAATGAAAACAGTCCTTTATCCCAGCACTTAATACAACAATACAGCATCCTGTTAGTCATGCTCTGACTCACTCCTATCTAGTTTCTTGACAGTCCACTCACTCATTTCTACAGAGAAGGAAGAAATAAAAGTTTCTCCAAGAGATAAAACTTGAGCCAAAGAGAACAAATTAGTACAGCTGACTCAGGGATATACTGTAAGTCCCATGTTTATCTGTGACTGTTTGCGCGCTTTTGTCTTACTGTGATCTTGGTGGCTTTATTGAGAGCGTTGACCCAGTCCACAAGATCCTGCTGATCGTTGGCCTGCAGGAAGAACTTCCTCATCCCAGCATTGATGACTAATGGATCATAAAAAAAAGCAGTGGAAACCATAAAAAGAGTGAAAGTATATTCAGACAGCCAGACTACAATCTCCAGACTACATCAACTGATTCATTCTGTGTTTAATATGAATCACATGCAAATGGCCACTGCAAGAACAAAGAGGTACTATGAAGTGGGTGCTAATTGCACATTTGGTCTTTCTTGTACAGAAAATATGATGGAGCGTCAGCAGAGCAGATCCACTGCCACAGATTTCTCTAGAAGTGAAAAACAATTGAGCCAAGGGACTCTCCCACACACTACCAGCAGCATTCCCACTGCATGTGGATGATGACCCAGCTGTCTCAGTCTGCCACTACCTTCCCACTCCTAACCATGACTGGGAGGAAAAAAAAACAAAACACCAACCACCAAATATCCTCGCACATTTTCACACCCATGTGAACATGAGCGTACCCCATTTTCAGTCACAAAGAAATTTTTGGGTCAAATGCTGATTAGCTATGGATCAGGATTTAGGAGCTGAAAGAACTCGAGTCGCTCATTCTCTCCCTCTGTCATAAATCCTTCGATTCTGCAGCTCAAACCATCCCTGTGTCTCCTCTATTTCCTTTCGACACCATGGGAATGAATTACATTAAAGCTGGACTGGTAAATCTGGCGGGGGCGAGCTGTAAAAGGCACTGGGAGCTCAAACTCTGTGGCACAATGAGGATCATTCTTCCTCGCTCTGTGTGTTTGGTCCAGCACTTAGACAGATGCAAGACCTCGCTCTCCCTCTTTCCCCATTTTCCCTGTAAATAAATCTGTCTGTCTGGTCTCATTTAACCTTCAAATGTGTCCATTGTATATTTGGAGGAGGTAAACTGCTTGGTAGTGATGAAAGTGTAATGGTTTCTCGGGCACTAAGAAGACAAATCTGGGAGGAAGGGTATCAGATCTGACTCATAGTTACACATTATAAAACAATGTGTGCTGCTGAGAAATGAAGCCAAGTACCAAAGTTCACACGAATACACCACTCTTGATCTCTCTGAACACACACTCAAGGCACAGACCCATATCCATCATCAATCACAGACTGCAATCAAGTCTACTTTCTCACTGTATAAACATCTGTAACTGTGACGTGTACTACCCAACTTTTCCAAATTCGTTATCACCCTATGTATCTAGTTGCTCGATGCAGGAAACTGGGAAGAAGCAGGATTTGTAGATATTAGCAAAACATGTGGCACACAAACGGCAGTTTAAAAATAACTTCATACATCTCTGAATCAGGTTCTGATTAGGATGCCGGCATCCTGTCGAAACCTCAACAAGGCAACTGGCGCGCACACACAGCTAGACACACACACACACACACACACACACACACACACACACACACACAGTCACGGCAGTCAACACACTAGTATTTCCTGCTATTGAAGCAGATGGAAGAGGAGGAGAAGGGCTAGTAAACAATAACAGGGAATGGAAGTTTATCGCTAAATCACTTGATGGTTTGTATTTATGCAACATTTTTCATTCCTGTCTTGACCACACAGGGTGGAGAGACAAGGACAAATGTCAAGAGGAAATAATATCTTTGCTGCAAAGCTGCAAGTACGCTTCAGTAACGGCTCGTCAGGTGGTCGAATAGCTTCAGGAACTCTCTCTACCCACTCTTTTCTGACGTCTCAAAGGGGAACACCACCTAAATAATCAATTCCAATATGTTATTTGTTTCATGGCTGAGGAAGTTCAATCAATATTTCTGAACGTAAGCTACTCTCTCTTAAAGCCAGACACCAGAGAAGTGAGTCTAAAACTTATGATGAATGAGAGCCTGATTTTGTGACCCACAGAATTTTTGATTTCTTTTTTACATCCAAACAAGCTTTATTCTATTGTAGTATTCCTCGTCCTCTGACAGAGCATGTACCCATACACTGGGAAAATTTCCCTGGGTGCATTGTCAGCTTTAACACCTTTCCCAAGTCACTGTCTGTGGAGCAGCTCCAGACTTTAAACGTTTGAGTTTTAGGTAGGATTTGGGAGAGAGTTGTTGAGGTTTACTTATATTTTACCATCTTAGACCACAGGAATTATGTATGAATTTTGAGGAGGGGCATCGTCTCCCTTTTGCTGGGGGGACTGAGTCCGACCATTTCCAAGACTGACATTTAAAACTAGTTCTCCTCAAGCAAAACCCGATCCTAAGGTTCAGTATTTCAGCATATGTATCAACATTTGTTGGCAGTAATGTGCCTAAGAAGCCAGTTATGCACCAGTAAACCAGAAAAAGAAATAAACAATGAAGATTTAAAACTGGAAAAATAAAGATACTACAAATGTTTATAGGGGTGGGGAATGGACGACGTTATACAAACAGGACTGCTGGTAAAAATGTCCAAAACACAAGCCTTCACATTTACCACACTTAAAAAGACATGCTCAGAAAAAAATATTAAAAAATAAATAAATTAAAAAATTACAATAAAAAATACATGCTCCAAGAAAACATGTAAGGTGCAAACACAACCATCATGTTTATCAGGAGGATGCAATCTTAAAAAAAAAAAAAAACAACAACAATGCTAAAACCTGATAAACACAAACATCATCAACTGTTGTGGCCTCCTGCAGCTCTCTGTGTTGACTAAACAGACAATGTTGAACGAGGCTGCCTGGTCAATGGTGGAAAAAGTGTGTGCAGAGCAGAGCTTGACCGTGTTTAGAGGTCAGACAAGGACAGCAAACATTGCTCCCTTAGGTTACATTAAGCGTACTCTCAGCTTAGTCAACATGCAATTAATCCCACCCTTACTGCCAATGTTTGCAAAGCACCGTAGGCAAGTTTTATACTTTAAGATGCAAGCTTATTGCCAATTGGGTTACTGTACTAACATGACAAATTCTGTCTACACCATTGTCCATAATCTGTTAGCTACACCATGTTAGTATAAAAAAAGATTTAAACTGAAAAAAGGTTTTTAAAAAAAGCAGTTATTTTTATCTTTTAATGCTGAAAACTTAAACACATATGGCAAGATTGTGATGATCAGTGTTTTCTTACCGAAGCAGAACTCTGCCTTAGGCCTCAGCTTAGTGGCATCGCTGACCTAAAGGAAGACAAAGCTCACAACTGTTAGCTTCCTAGCTCAACCGAATACTGTATATGGATTCTGTTTATTCATCATCTTATCACGGTAGTGTCCTGTAAGCTTCAGTAGTTGCGTTCTTCTTACCTTAGAGATGTAGGTGAGCTTGAGGGAGCCAACACACTCTGTACCAACAGGCAGGTTCTGTGGGAGGACGGTAAAACGGACAATATATGCAAAAAGAGAAAGTTAAATCTAACTGTTCAGCATTTGATCAAGACAAGAGCCTTGGCTGTGGATTAATGACAGAATATAATGTGGTGGGAGAGCAAGTCAATATTACAGGGTGAGTACAGTATACTTTGAACGCTCTCCATGATAGTTTATTTCAGTTTCTTGCCGTGCTTCTGAAACTGCGGGATCCAGATTTAACATCATTAAAATTTAAGCTTTTTCAATCTATAAAAAGAAAGAGACCTGCTAAATTATTTAAAATCTCTCCTGCACTACATGATTTATGAATACTTCATGTAACAGTGTACTTAAAACTACAGCATCTCCAAACCAGCATGATGTACAAACCGAGAGGTGGGTTACACTGTCATAACTGTGACACCGAGGGTCACAGAGCAGAAAATCATGACCTCTGAGGTCAATGCAAATATCAGCGCTCACTGCGTGGACTCATCTGAACGACTAGAAGGCAAAAAAATAATCCCAGATTTAGAGTTTAACATTTATTCTAACTGATTTACACAAATGTCTGGTAGCTAAAACACAAACACAGCATTGGCTTTGACCTACTCCTGTGCCTGTAATGTGGCCCTAATTGCCTTCAGCTACAATTACATAATACAAGTTCTCCCATCCTTGTATGGCTGTCTGGCAATGGAAACATTAGGCCTGTACTTAGTTTTGTGTTCATAATGAATGACGACAGTTTAGCTAAAAGTGGCCTGCAGTTACCCTGCAGTTGCATGAGAGCTGATCATCCACACAGTTAACTAACGATAGCTGGTGTGCAGTTGCCAGTAAACTGTCCAGTGTTCCAGCAATAAATTAAACATTAGCCTGTGCAGTTACCTGGGGCATCCGTTCCCAAAAATGAAGCTAAAAGCTAAGCTAGCACGGCCCTGTGTAATTACCTGTGGGTTGTCCATGAACCACACCAAGCTTCCCTGCTGCGTGTCCAGTATGAAGTAACGACGCAGGAACTTGCCACTGCTCTCGTTCTCCTCTATGTCCAAGAAGCCACAGATGCGGTTCTGTCGGTCCACGTAAGGCATCTCGCCGCCGGGACATTCCCTGGCCTGCTAGGGCCGGGAGAGGAGAGGGGGCAAGCGGGACCGGGAAGAATTCCTGAAGGACGGAGAGAAAAGAGCGGAGAGAGAGATGTGTGAGGAGGGAGGGGGGTAAATGAAGAATTGCAGTTGTCTTTGTGGTGAGCCTTGCTAGCGTGACCCGCTCCCTCTTTCTCTTTCTCTCTGTATCTACTGTATCTCTGGTCTCTCTGCCACCTGGAGCTCACTAGGCTACAGCCTGCCAGGGGATCATGTGACACAAACCAGAACCCCGCCTTTATCCTTTTATATCAGCCTCACCCACTCTCTCCCTCTTTTGCTCTCTGCGAGTCCCTCTTTTTTCTCTCTTGTTACACTCACTACACACTGTCACTCTCTCTTCTCCACCCACCCTGGCTTGCTCTCTTTTCTCCCTCTTCTTTTGCAGTCTTCTCCTCTCTCGCTCTCTGTGCTATCTCCTCCCAACTGCTCTCTCATCCGATTTGGCAAGCCTCTGGCCAGCCCCTACTATCCCCTCCCTCCCTCCACAGCTGAGCACCCACTTGAGCGTGGTCAAAAAAATAAATAAAAAAAGCGCCACTGAGCTCAGCCATGTTCAACACAAAGAAAAAATACAAACACCCTCAGGAGCTACGCGGGAGAGAATATGCAATATTTAACCTGCCGAGGTCTGACACATCCCTGAAACCTACAGCTCTCTGAAAAGCGACAAAGACGGAAATGATAATAGTAAATTTGTCTAGCCCCACAAGTGTGAATGCACGCATGTCAATGTCAAACCCTGTGTGGGTGGGTACAGCACTACTGTAGGCATATTGTCGCATTAGCCTGTTTAAGCTGGTGTCTTTTCGAGCTGAGCCTAAAATATGTGATTGCGATGAGTCTTTGGAAAGCCACGATAAAGACGCTCTTTCTCCAGGACATTATGAGCACTGTGTGGGCGGATGGGGGCACAGCAGGGACAAAAGGCCCGGTTGTTGTGCATGGACTCTGAGCTGAGAGCATCTCAGTAAGCCCCTGCGTCTACCCGAGTCATCACAGGCACGAGAAAAAGGAGCAATACTGTCGGAGGCGACTGTCTCGACACCACACAAATGGTGATTGTCATGTGAGAGTGAGAGACGTCTCTGTTGAGCTTAGTGATCCTGTAAATGAGGTGCTGTGCACGAGTTCATCTGCATGCATGCTCATGCAGTTCAGTGATGCAGAAGAGATGTTGGAGATAATGCAAAACAACAGCGAGGTGAAGAGGCAGCTTGAGCTTTTAATTCAGTGACTTCATTCTTGTGGAAAAATAAGTGTGCTAACTGTATGTAAGACACTGGATATTTTTAGGCTGATACAACTACTAATATTTGAAAGTTTAAAAAAACTGGTTGCAATATATTTGCCAATATTCTAGGTTGCTATAATTTATATTTCTATGATATCAATATAGCAAATGACAGTGTGAGAACAACGTGACAATGTGAAAGGGGTTGTTCAAACCTACTGAGAATTAATTATCACCTGAATCTGTAGCTCCTCTCGGGTTTTACATGGCTTTATAGTGAGTTTCAGCTCACTGACTCATTGTGTAGCTGTTCAGCTCACAACTTTACTGTTCTGGTTCACTCTGACCTCTCTAATAGTGTTGTCTTTGGACGCAGGAAGCATCCATTTTCAGTGAAAAGCTCCGAAACCCAGTGTACACCACCTGCTAAGCACCAGACATCAGACAGACACAGTCAGTAACTAGCTGGTGAACATAGCAGAGCATTTAGCAGCTAACGCATGAGATATTTCCCTCAAAAGACCAAAAACAGAACTAGAAGAGAGTGGATATTGGACTTACACTTGACAAGGGGACAGAAATATGACTCCAAGTACACGATAATGTTGCTCCGTATCTGCTAGATGTGTAAATAATCAACTGTGTGCTAACAATATCACCATATCAATGTAAAAGGTGATAATATAAATGTTGTGTTCACAGCTTGTTACTGGTGGCCATGAGTGGCTAAAAAAAAATCAGTTACTGCAGGTTTAACAGTTGAAAAATAAACTTATCCCAGTTTTCTGCTGTACAGTCTGACATATTTTCAAAATCTAGACATAAATTTGGCATTGCTGTACATCAATGTCAAATTCAGAGATACCAACACATCTGCACTTATCTTATATCGGTTGGAATACTTGGTCACACTGATATATCTATCAAATGCTGACCCAATTTACATGACGATGTTTTAAAGTCAACTAATTCCTGCTACAGCAACCCATGCAAGGATGATGAGTAAGAATATATACACGATCACAACGCTGTGCAAGTTCATTGATCGTAAATCTTTGCAGCTAAGTCTGTGACTCCTCCACGTCCCAGCAATCTCCGTCATTACTGTAATGGCTGAGTTACCTCAGCTGTTAAGGAATGAACCCAGTTTGGTTTCTGGCTGATAGACGTGACTGCATGCACTAATGTGCTGGCTTTGGCTTCTCTATCTTACCACCAGTAATGAAATAAGTAATTGCCAAAACAATTTATCTTGCAATCTTATCTGACAGTACTATTTATCGACATCAACGTGTCAGACATGTCAGCATGTATTTTAAAATACAGATTATTATTAGATCATGTATTATCACACAAACACACACACACACACCCCCCAGCTGGCCTTTTAACAGACTAATTACTTGTGTTACCCACCCATTGTGTTGAGGACGACGACACACAGTATCCCTGTTTCTATTTGAGCACTCTAGGTAACATATTTGGGTTTCTAAAGCCAGGATATGATGTGTTTACATGCTCAAACACATTACCAGGATACCTCAAATACAGATCATTGCCAGGTTACTTGTGTACATGTACGATTGCATTAATTCTGTCTGGCCTCACAAATGGGAGCTTACAGACTGAATGCCAATGAATAAGAGAAAGTGAGAGGGATACACTGACAACACAAATGAACATAAGCAAAATAAGAAACAGAGGACGACACAGATGAGCAATGAGTCTCACTCAAGACGGACAGATGCAGCGTGATACCAGTTGACTTCTCCTAGGCTGAACTCTCCCACGGTAGACAGACACTTTGCATTTGCCGCAAGGCTTTGTCCACATCACATGGCAGCCAACTGGTCACACAGGACAGGCCATAAAACAACAGTAAGGACCAGCTGGATAGCCGGCAGAGGTCAATATTATCTTTCCATGATTTAGGGACTATTGCTGTTTCATGGGGAGCCACACAACAGCTGGTAGCAGTGACTGTGGAGCAGGAGGCTTGTGTTGTCTTAAAGCCTGCAGACCAAATAACTGATGTAGGTTTTAAGGAGACGAGAAGTTAGTGTGCAATGCAGTAGTTGACCTCAGAAAATTCAATGAAAGATATTCTCCATGCGTAATAAAATGGAGGCACAAATGCAAGTGGACCAGAGGAAAGATGTGGACTTCACAGCTAAGTGAGTCTCCACAGGTCAAAGGTGGGACAGGTCATTCCGGTTCAGGTGAAGAGAGTAATTTCTGGTCAGTTTCTGGTTAAGTAAAGGGAAAATAAAACCAGCAGGTTTGACAAGCTTTGGCCAGGCAGGGTCCTGTTCACCAACTCAATGCTACGATGGGTTTTGCATTTCCAGAGAAGGACTAAGATGCTCACTAGGTTACGTTAAGGTTAATGTAACGTTAAACTACTAACACTGGCTAGCTCCTGAGCCCCTACAACAAACCACCTGGACAACTAGCTTGAAAATGTCACGCTGTATAACGTTAAAATAACACTTAACGCCAACAATAATCCCAAACAGCTAACGTTACATTAGCTAGCTAACGTCAAACACGCTGACAACATTAGTGTTAGCAGCATCAGCGACTCTGGCCTCAAGTTTAACGGGAGGTACGGCTCAGTGTTAGCCTGCTGTTAGCAACTAAGTCGTTAAACGATTACGAAAACATTCAGCTGTATATTAAATTGCCATTTAAAAGCTGCCGGTAATGTGTCGCTGAACCGGCGCTTGACTACAGTAAGCTAGGTTTGTGGTAACTGACGAAGTTTTGTCACACGCGATAACCTCACCTAGCTAACGCTCGCCTCTCCTGTTAGCCAGTCCCGTTAAATGCAGCTGGTAGTTTAAGCTGTGTGAGACAACACGTGTGTTTCATTGGTGTTGATTTGTTGAGCTAAACGTTAGAGGTGATCTTACCCGTGTGTTCCCTTCTGTAGCTGCTACACTGAACGGTGTCGGTGTTGTCGAGTGTGTCCTCTCCGCCTCAGCCCATCTCCACTGACCCCGCACACCGCCGCCGCTGCTGCTGCTGCTGAGGAGCGCAGATCGCATGTGATGAAGATGTTCACTCTGTGGTGGAAAAACAAAAGAAAAGAAAAGAAAAGAAAAGAAAAGGTAGATGCACTGACAACCAGAGGTGTGGAGTAGCCAAATATTGTACTCAAGTAAGAGTACTGATACTTTAGAACAATATTACTCAAGTAAAAGTAAAAAGTAGTCATCCAAATAATTACTTGACTAAGAGTAAAAGAGTATTTGGTGGAAAAACTACTCAAGTACTGAGTAACTGTTGAGTAACGTCTGATTTATTTGTAAAATAAGAACAAATACAAATAATCTGCAAATTCATGTATTTTAAACAATACCCCTTTAACTAAAACAAAAATAAATTAAATCTTTACAAACATAACATAAATCAAGGCACAAGAAACACAAATATATTCTTATATATACTGTACATATATATATGTATATGTAATAATGTACTCAGAGGTGGGTAGAGTAGTCAAATATTGTACTCAAGTAAGAGCATTGTTGCTTTAAAACAATAAAACTCAAGTAAAAGTAAAAAGTATTTTGCGTTAAAACTACTCTGAAAAGTACAATTTATCCAAAAAGTTACTCAAGTAAATGTAACTAGTTACTACCCACCTCTGCTGACAACCTACACCTACGATGCACACTACTTCCTTATATCTTGTGCAATACAATCTTGTATAGTTGTATATTGTATATTGTGACACTTAGCAGCATGGCTCTGTCCTGGGGCCCCTCTGCCTTTCCTCGGGCCAACGCAGAAAGCTTCTTCCAGGCGTTTACGTGTAAAGCACAAGGCAGAGAGAGCAGCATCAGTGACAAACAGAAATGGCATTTGTAAGTCAGACACAGCGCTGGTGCCTAATGTGAAATTAAATGAAAAATAAAAGGAAGTGTTGCAAAAATCAAGAAATATAAATATAAAATAGAGGGAAATTATACGTATCCTTTAAAGGATAACTTCAGCATTTTTCAACCCAAACCCCATTTCTCCATATAAACTGGGCAAAGAGTCTGAAGTGAACAGTTTTTGTTATTGCTCCAGTATTGAGAGAGCAGGCAGCAGCCGGCAGCTGCTGAATGAGCTGCAATGGAGGCACATGGGGCAACTGAACATCGTCACTGCATGTCTATGAAACGTGAGTATTTTTGCCACAGACTGGTAGCCTGGTTCCAGACCATAGACCCCGCCCACTCAGCTGAGTAGGCTTGCATCTCTGGTCTGGCATACTGCAATGAATTTGCGATTTATCTCGTCCAGACGATGGACGGACCAATGAACGCTGGGGATGGGGACGGGTCTAGCAATTAGCCAATCAACGCCACGCTAATGGCGACTGCTGCAGATCCTACAGACCACATTAACGATGCTATCGAGGTATTTCGCCACTACTCGCGTTAATGGAGGACCAAATTAAGGAAGCTGCTAAACTGGATTTTTTAACGGCGGTGCAGCTGGGCGTGAACGACGACGGAGACATTTTAAACGGGCAATGCTCGCTTGTTTTCAGCACCCCCGAGGCATGGATACTAATGACATCAGATTCTGGGTGAGTCGTTGATCTCTACTGATTGGTTAGGGAAAAATCAAATTCCCTCCTCCTTGTAAATCGCCTTCAATGGAGGCGATGTCAGACTGAAGGTTCTGGGAGCTTCAGTCTGACACTCAGGCTAACAGACTGGCTCAGATTGTTAAACCGAAGTGTCTGAAGTGTCTTTTTACCTTCCATTTGATCCGGTCTATTTGTTATTGCCACGTAAAACACAAAGTCTCTTTCTGAAATATCATGAGATGTCACATGCTGCAGGAAAACAACAGTGAAAATGTGTCTGGAGAGAGTATGATGACCAGAGTAGATTACAGTAAATGTAGTTTAGTGTTATCCAAAAGATATGCAATGTCATGAATGTTTATTTACCTGATTTTAAGCTAAACACTGCTGCTGAGGTGTTTAATTGAGTAGCTTTTTTGACATTAATTGTTCAGCTCTACCAGCTGAAATCCGTCTATAGCTGTGCTACAGGCTGAGCAACATTATAAGGAGGCCGCAGGCACAAAGCAGTGCAGGTAAATGCCAACATGTATGACACATCCATGACAAACATCCCTAATATGTAGTCAGCCTATCTTTATTTACATAAAACAAATAATAGCTCTGGATGTTAACATGTGTTGCTCTGCTCCATCCAAACATCAAACTTTTAAATGTTCTGGTGCCTGAAAAACAAGATCAGAGTGAGAGCTCTTTCCTTTTTATCACCTCTGGGTGTCCAGCATGAGAGAAGCGTCGGGTGTCAGCACGGTGGTGATTCAACGACATCTAGTGTTTAAAAGCGGCAACTACACGGGTCTGTTAATTTTCCATGATTATAACTTGTCATTTTGTCATTGCGTAATATTTTAGCTATTTGGTAATTCACCTTACTAATGCACCGCCCACACAATTTTGTCTATCATGAAATCACAAGTCATCCTGGTGATGCTGCTGTTCCTCTTTCTGTTTCTCTTAAAGGACTAGATTCCCACAGATAACACAGACCCTGCATCCAAATGCTATATATATATATATATATATATATAATTTTGTAACAGCTAAAGATGTCCTCACTTCCTGAAGATAATGCTTTGACATTAATTAAAACACCCACAACAGAGGCTTGGGGTAAGATATTGATTTTTCATGCAAGCAAAATAAAAAAGGCAGCAGAGAGCAATGTGGTGCAAAATCATACATGCAGCTGAGTTTAACCTTACATTTCAGTATTTATGTGCAGGCCCGCCCACACAAATGGCCCGGCCGCTGAAAAGGACAATAAGTACAATGCTTATTTACTTGTTTTAATAAGTAACAGTGAATATTTTGGTAGGATAACTATGATGCTGGCTTCCATGGGCCTTGCTTAGCAGCTTGGCCCCAGAAAGTTGGTCCCTTTTTGCCCCCCTTATGGGCAGCCCTGTTTACTTTTATGCAAATATGATACTCACAAAATATACTCACACTTAGACGCTTAAAAACAGGTTCAGCAGTGTGTCAGATAAAAGGCATACAGCCAGTCTTCACTTTGTGGCCAGATCACATTTCAACCTGTCACTAAATAAGCAACCTGTCTTTCAGGCGCAGTGGGCGTGAACACACACAAACACACACACACACACACACACACACACAGACACACACGCGCAGTTTATCTGCTGCAGGAGAAACTTTGACTGACTAGATGAGGAGGGGAAGTCAGGCAGCTGCTGATGTTAATCAAGTTCCTGGGAGGTTTTTTCTCGTCCTTCTCGCCACTGTAAATCTGCGACCCCAGTCCTGCGGGGCTGACAGAGCAGGAGAGCATGGATGAGGAGGGGGACACCCACCCGGAGATGAAGCACTTTTCTCTGCCCTGGCCTCTCCCCAGGTTCCGCTCACACAGTGACACCTCCGGATTTCGCTCCAGAGTGCTGTTCAGGCTCCGGGGAGCTCGCTCAGGTAGGATGAACCACTCAGACTGAGCCACAGGGCACATTTATGAGCCAATTATGTAAACCTCATCACAGGATCTTGAGTTTGATTGAACAAACTGAACTAAATGAAACCATATGATGCTGTTTTAGTCATTTAAATTAAATTAGGTCAAGTAATCAGCTGAGGCATTATAGGAACTAAACTGCCTCTGTCTGTCATCACCAATTTAAAATGGCTCTTGTTACTTTTGGTGTAGCAAGTTATACTAGTTGCTCTTGGCAAGACAGCATCTCTATATGACTAATAAAGCAGCAGTGGCTTCCTGTTCTCCTACACAAAAAAACTTTCCCCAGCTGTCTTTCACTTCTTGCCACAAGTAATGAGACACTTTGAAACTTGAAATGACACTTTCTTTCTTTCTCGTCTTTGTTGTCTTCTCTTCATGTCATGGTTTATCTGTGTACAGTGCAGTGTGTGTAGTTAGCTCTTGAGTCTTTAATACTGAAGTTCATCATTTGAAGGGATAATTAATTGCATAAATATTTTCTGCTTTGGGCCTAGAATGACACACCTACTTAAATAATCACTGGTGTATCCAGTTGTTTCACACAATGGGTTGAATGGTGTGTAGTTAAGGTGTGACAAGTGATTTCAGGTTGAATTTCAGTAACCTATATCCAGCTACTGAACATCCTGGCGAAAAGTGCATCACAAAGACAAAGAAACATGTCAAACAAACCCACAATGAGGTCATTGAAATGTTTAAAATGCTGCCAAAACCATCTTATAATTCACTTAACTCAGTAGTTAGTATGCAATCAGTGACACAGTAGCTTATATTTCAGCTTCTTCAGCATGTATGAATCAGTTTTAACTTTGACATTGAGGTTTTTCTGATGGTTAAGTGTCCAATCGTCGTAAAACACTACAACCTTTTCACAGGCATTGGAAGACTTTGGCCACGTTGTTAACCTGCTTTGCATCCTCAGCGTCTTTCTCAAATGTCATTGTCACAGTTTAGCCGCCTGAAACCTCTGGCTGCTGAGCCCTGACAGGTCTAAACACCATGTCAGTGGTTTGAACCACTTCCTGTCAGCCCATCTTCAGTGTTTTAGCCTTGAACTCAGCCTGCAGCGCTGCTCTCCACCCAATTCACGCGCCCACACCTCCTTTGACATACACTGCAGGCATGAAGTTAAATCATGATTTATTATGACGTTATTGTAAAGCTGCAGTTATTTTGGTTGTCTTCAACTGCCACAGGAAGTGTTCAGTGTTTATGGTGTAGTTGTAATTACAGGAAATGATTGTGGAGTGGAGCAGTTAGGAAATTACATGTCTGAAGTTGTTTATGTCTCCTGCCAGTTTGAATTTTGAGCGCCATGGTTCAAACTGTCAGACTGATTTGGCTTATGCTGAACGTTAAACACGAGAAGTGATTGTTAGATACTCCATACATAGTCCTCTCCTCTTCTTTTAATCAGAAATATATTAGTACGGATTGGAACCACTAATCTAAATTTCAAAGTCAAACTAAATTCACTTAAAACATCCCTTTAAGATTTACTAAGCATATTGTGGTGTTCAGTAAGACCAACTGTTTGTAAATCGAGCAGCAGGGGGCGCTAATTCCCCTTTTAACAGAGACCCATGTGCATTAAAATGGCACCCCATAAACAGTATATGGTGACATTACATTTGTCACGTCCGCTCCACAGAGTGAAGCTTAGAAAAAGCAGCTAAATGCGGACAGATGAAGAGCATGCTGGGTTAATTATATCTAACATGATCTGAAGCATAAATAAAATCTGACATGTAGATCTTAACTACAAATATCACACACAGTATATCTCTCTGGAAAAAAAAAAAAAGAATTACAGCACTCTTTTTTTAACTTCAAGGGGTGTAGTTGACCCTGCTGATGAAAAATTTCTCTTGCCCAAAGGAAAAGTGCACCTGTGGGGGAAATTACCAGAATTAATGGCTGTGTTTTCAGGTCCCGGATTTTCTTTTTTTTTTTTTTTTTTTTTCAACAAACTTGTTGAAAACATGGGACTAAAGAGAAAACACAGGTCACAGACTTGAGAACAAATCAAAAGGAAACATAAGCAAATATAAACATGGCCATTTAAGGTCAAAGTCTACTGTCTCGTGAGCATCATCTTTTCAAAAATGTGAGCTGACACCTCTCAGCAGAAGTGCTCCGGGTCAGATCTTCTGCGTGCATTTTCTATTTGTGTCAGGTTTTCTCCAGCTTCCTCCCAAAGTCCAAAGACATGCCAGTTAGATCAATTGTTGACTCTAAAATTAAAAGAAAAGCTGTAGGTGTGAATGTGCTTGAGAAAGCATAGGTGGTGACAGATAATGGTGTGTAACTGAAGCCCACTTGTAACAGTCGTTATCACTCCACTGATAACTAATCATGGAGCTGTAAGTTCTTTTAGTTGTGTAAACCCATCCCTGCCATATTAAAGGGTAAGATGCAGTAATTATCACCAATATATCAGCAGTTTCGACATAAAGTGTGTAAAGGAGTATATATTTTTCCTCAAACCTATTCAAATTGAATAATTTTTCATCAAAACTTGAAAGATATGGAGATGTAAAGTCCACTTTTTGACCTTTTGAAGCAGCAGTTGACAAAAACAATCTCACTTCAGTTGCAACCTCGGCTAAGAAAGATCACGTATTATGATCAAAAGCTCCAGAACAGCTACTGAATGGTCCGTGTGGTGAGATTCATTGTGTCAAGTGAAATATATGAAAGGCTCTTAAGCATCCAAAACAGGAACAGTATTGATTTTATTCTGAAGATTCTGTTGAATGTGTGTTAAGTTAGTGACAATATGATTTTTAATGCTATTTTCTGTCACTATTCTAAGGTGTATAAGAATATGATACGTTAATGGGTGTGTGCATATGCACTTGTACACCCACACATGTACATTTGTGTATGTGCCTGTGGAGAAAAAAAATCAATTTAGGATGTGGACTGAGATGCTCTTTACCATCTGTTGTAAATAGCATGCTGTCCTCCGGATGGGCGCTGCATCGCTCTTGTAATTACACGGGCAGAAACAAGAAGACAGAGGAGAGGAGAGAGATGAAAGTGGATAAGAGAAAAGAGGGTGAAAAAGAGAGAGATAAAAAATGGAAAGGGAGGCCAAGACGTGATGTATGAAGGCAAAAGAAAACAATAAGGGGCAGAAAGAGAAGAGAGGCAGAGAGTGGAGCGTAAGAGAAGAGGAGGAGGCATAAAAAGGATGCAAGGACAGTATGATTAAGGAGGAGGAGAGGACAGATGACATGTCGAACAGAAGAAGAGCACAACAGAGGACTGTCAGCTTGCTGCTCCTTGTGGGTTCTCTCCTCAAAATAACATTGATTACATACCCTTTTAGTCTGCAATAACTACTTGTTAAGATGTGACTGTGATGCAGAGTGCAGCCCTTCCCCCTTCACTGCCCACACACAGTCTATCCTCAGCCACAGAGGCAGCTGCTTTAACAGCCGCAGACATACCCGAAAAGTTCTGGTTGGTTTTCTCCAGTAATTAAAGGCCCTATCTATAATTGTGTTCATGCATTGCCACCGTCTTCAGCTGTTGCTTCAATGAAAATCTCAAATTGAAGGTGAAGTTATTAAAGTATACAGTTTTGCAGATCGCCCAGTTTGTAAAAGCAGCCGAATCAACGTGTGCAACAACTTTCTGTATAGTTTAGTTGGTTTGTCATCTGAAAGATTCATAGGTGGACCATCGTCAGTGTGGGTGTAACCATTAGGGTCAGAATCACACCTGATATGCCAGTTTGCGAAGGTGTGTTTTCAGACAGGATTTGGGGATTAGTGATTTTGCGATATTGCAAATGTCTTGTGGTAGAAATTTCCAAAGGCATGAGACAGAACGGCTGAAGGCTCAAGACCCGACAGTAGTCAAGCGAGCAGATGGTGAATTGAGTTAGATGACAGAAGAGGATCAGAGCGTACGTGAGGGTGATAATAAGGAGTTTGGAACAATACAAAAGAGCTGGATTATGAAGGGCCTTAAAAGTTAGAAGCAGAATTTCTATATTGAGAAGATGTTTAACAGCAGGGTACATGCAGGAATCCTGAGGTTAATTTCAATACCTTTTTAAGACTTTTTTAAGACCTTCCAAAAAAACCTTAAATTTAACCTTAAATTATACATTCATGGATACTTTTTGTCCAAGCTTGAATTCCAAGAAAATTTAATACTTAATAAAATCACAATTAAGACTTTTTAATATTTTTTAAAAGCCTTAATTTTTCGATTTGATTGATCAACTTTTAATACTTTTTAAGACCCCGCGGACACTCTGAACAGGGAGCCAGAGTAATATAATCTACAAATGTAACTACACATAGCGGCGACACAGACTCCTGTCTATTTTTGTAAGCTGAAACCATTTACTTTTACCATTTTTATTAACTTTTATTTCACAGACAAGAAACAGTAAAATGTAAAGACAATAAAGCCCTCGCTAAAATAACATTTTAAGTCTTGTGTGTGATTTATCCTGGCTTATATGAGCAGAGGCAATCTCCGCTCGTCGCTAGGCTAATTTATACAATGTAAAATGCCATAGGCTTGTGCTATTAAGCATGTTTGGAAAACGTGTTTGGTATAAGACAGTTGTTTTGTCAGTGAACCCTGTGAGTTGTAATAGAGCCAAATATGTATCGTTATTAGCACAAGCCTATGGCATTTTACATTGTTTAAATTAACCTAGCGATGAGCGGAGATTTCCTCTGCTGATATGAAGCCAGGATAAATCTCTGAAGGATATATCACACACAAGACTTAAAATGCTATTCTGCAGGGACTTCATTGTCTTCACAATTTATTGTTTCTTATCTGTGGAATAAAAGTAAACAAAAGCCTCGTTTCCACTGAGGGAAATGGTTTCAGCTTACAAAAATGTGTAGTTACATTTCTGGGGAGGTGTAATGGATTAGTCAAGTTAAGTTAAGTAAAGTTAATGGATGAGGCATAACAATTCACCCTGAGTTGCACATTGAGTGGGTGAAGAGACAAACTTTAGTGCCAATCCATCCGGAAGCTTTTGAATTATTTCACTCTGAACCTGACTTGCCATCCCTACAGACTCGCCAGTGTGTCTAAAAATAACTTTGAAGGTTCGAAATCTCATCTTTAATAATTATTTCATGTGTTTTACATAACTGCCCTGAGGTCTTGAATTCATTTAGGCCCTGCTGGGTACACTGTGCTCCCCCAAAAAACAACAGCATCAGTTTCAGCAAATCCTCTAAAACATGATAATAAGATATGTTTACATTTATGTCACAAAGCCCTTTAGTGGCTATTGTAATTATGACTCTTGTCCGATGGGAGCAAAGAAGCAAATTGTCGGTCCAGTCCCAATCTCTACACTCATGGACTCATGGACTTTGAGGTGCGATCCCGGTAAGTCCACAAGGGTTTAGAGCTATCGTATTGTCATATAGTACCTTTTTTGCACATTTTCCACAAGCCTGTATTTCTGCAGACTTGGCCTGAGGGAATAACCCACAGTTCATGGCACTGTGACGTTAAAACCCAAGGTTACCAGGGGAAACCTGAAAGCTGATGCTCAGTGAGGCTTATTGGTGTGCTGGTCCATGTGATGTGCTTAAGTTAACATAGACGCACCACATTAACAAGAATAATGGTTCGACTGATGTTTCGTCATGTCATTGTAATGAGGAATCACAAAGTAATTTGTCATCTAGGCTAATTCGGAGGATTTATTGGCCTGCTGTTATCTCGTTGTAAATACACTACACTGCATGGTTTTACAGTTGACAAACAACAGGTGATTGTAATCCAATAATTAAGGTGATTGCATGATGACCCAGCTGTGTTGCCTTACTTCAGTCCTCCTAACAGCGTATATCAACGCTTCTGAAATCTAACTTCCTCTCATTTCTTTCTCTCAGCATCACACCCTCAGTTGTGAATGTGATTTCCTGTTTTTGGGTGGACTGCATGTGTTCTCACATTACACGGTGAGAAAAGACGGTTAATACCTGTTGACCTCATGAGGTACTGGCAGCTTCACGTGTTTCATCGACTGTGTTTCTTTGTGCGATTGTGTGTGTGTTTGGGTTTGTGTGGGTGTCGTTAGAGTTGATGAGCCAGTTGTTTTTCTTCTCACTTGTTTGTGAGGCGTTTCATTGGACTAGATAAAAAGTTAACGTCTCACTTTCTCCATTTCTCTCCTCCTTCTATCTGTCTATCAGTAACTCGACGTGGTTACTTGCTAATCCTTTAACTCTGTTAATATTTGTTCAAACGCCTCAAACAAGATGTTAACATTACGCTGTACAGCCTCAAATAATGCTGTGTATATACAGTAAGTATATGTGCGTGGTGGAAATTTAATAAACACTCAGAATTGCTGGTTTAATTACAAAAAGCATATGAAAGAGAGAGAAATTACAGGAAAAAAAACTTCTATTCTAAGATTTTTACACATTAGACAGTCGAGGAGAGGATGATAGAGGACAAGAGGGAAATTAAAACGGAGGAAAGGGAAATGAGAAAGAAGAAAACGGGAAAACAAATAATAAAATAGACTGATAATAGAGGAAAGGAGCATTATACCATATGGCATGATAGCAGCTGCTCTTATGTGGTCAGTAATGTAATGGTTGTGGAGACATTACATGCACAATCACACACAGATACGTGTCTCTTCAGGCCATCAGTGTATTTTACAGTGTCACGATCCACTTATTCTTTTCACAGGTGGAGCTTTACCATCGAAAGAGATATGATTTTATAAAGAACAGGAAATTAAAAATTAACTGCGCTTGACACACACATACACACATGCTGTACACACAGAGAGGAGCTATGGAGCAAGCTGCAGAATCCAGCATCAGACCATCACTGGCATACAGATGACATAGTTACCGTGTTGAGTGGCTCTTCACAACACTTGAGGCGCCACAAGTGTGTGTGTGACAGAAAAACAAAAAGAAAATGACCATCTGTCTGCCTCTTGGTCATTCACTCTTTCTATCTGCACCTCTGATTTTTTTCTATCTCTCCTGTCTATCTGAGATTTTATATGTATTGATTTATTTCGCGCTATTATCACAGATGTATTATTTTATGATCCATCGGTTTAATATCTTCCTTGATTTTATCACGGTGCAGTCAGTGTGGCGCCATGTTCTTCAGGTGTGTTTTCCATTCAGCAATTTGTGTTTAAAGCCCTGGAAAAACAAATAATGTGCTACTAAGCAACAATCAAGGTTGAAATAAAAACTTCAGATGTTATTTGTTGAGAATACTCAAAAACTTAACCAATTGACATTAAGACCGACCAGCCCACTTCAAACCAGAAACAAGAGCCTAGAGGAAATGCAGAAATCTCTAATGTAATAATCCAAATTGTTTCAACTCTGGCAGAAAATTGTGTGTATGTAAGAAGCTGATTGTGTTTATAGTTTGTAAATTGTTTTCAGGACTTTTAATGAAAGAAAACAATGAATGTATAGTTATAAAAATGGAAATTTAATTGTTTGTTCTCATTTCTGATTTTTAATGATTTCTAAAGCCTACATATTTTTATTTCTGCATGCAAACACAACTCAGTGCTGAATCAATCACTCAGAATGTTATTCACTATCTTGATAACTGATTTTTTTTTTAAAGCAAAAATGCCAACCAGTGGCGTACAGAAGTTAGAACGGTCCCAGTGAACGCTTTTATGATGGGCCCTAGTGCCAGATTTTGCGTCAAAACACTTGCCATATATATTTTATAGTGTTGCCACATCATCAAATACAGACTTGACATTGGACAACATCAACATACATATTACCAGTCATCACTGCAAATCTGTAAATGACAAAAATATCAAATAAAATAAGAAATTACTCATCAAATGGATTTTAAAAACGGTTTATTTATAGTCTATGTCAAATGAATATATAATTTTGTTATATTTTGCTACTGACCATCTCACAAAAGATAAAAAACAAACACAGGTGGAGATGGATTTGCCTTCTTGAGGGCATACTGTATATAGCAGAGGACAGGTGGCCCTCCAACCACTCTCTGTACGGGTCCCCCCATCCCAGGGGCCCCAGTGTAACCGCACTGCCTGAACTGTCTATATTTACGATTGGAGTAAATATGCAATGTGAAGAATTCACCTTAAGCTCTGGAAAACAGTGATGGACATTTTGTGTGACAAAAAGAATGATTACATTTGAATACAATCCACAGATTGATCGATAATTAAAATAATCACTGTGCTGAAATTACGTGAAATAAAGTTAAAACGACCATAGAATTAATTTCAGTGCTGTTCATTAGTTTACCTGCTTTGTTACAATGCATGGTGGTGCAGTGGTTAGCAAGACGGTTCCTGGTTCAAACCTGGTGTGGGAGGTTCGATCCCTGGGGTGGGGGAGCCCTTCTGTGTGGAGTTTGCATGTTCTCTCTGTGTCAGCGTGGGTTTTGTCCGGGTGTTCCGGCTTCTTTCCACAGTCCGTGATCGGTTATTTGGTGACTTTAAATTGCCCGTAGGTGTGAATGGTTGTCTGTCTGTATGTGTCAGCCCTGTGATAGTTTGGTGACCCTGCCTCTCACCCAGTGTCAGCTGGGGCCCCCTGTGACCCCTAACAGGATAAGCAGTTATGGAAAATGGATGAATGAGGTGCTGTAGGTGGACATGTTAATACCACCTGGCATTCAACAAACATGCTTCTATTTACCATGTTACTATCTTATTGACAATATGAGGCCGGTTCATGTCTGCCAAAGACGACTGACTGCAATAAAACATAGATAAAGAAAAGTGCAACATGGGAAGGTAAACACACTGAACATACAGGACTCTACCTGCTTATTTGATGCATCTCCCCTCTATTTTCCTCCTCTCCTGTCCTCTCCCCCCTCCTTATTCCCTACGTCACTATGGGACCTCAACACAGGAGGGAGAGTGAAAAAAAAAAGGTTGAGACTGGAGCCAGACAGCAGCCAGAGGAAGGAGGAAAATCTTGACAGGCAGGGAGATGGAGATAAACGCAGGAGGAGACGCAGACGGGGGGAAGGAGAGCGAGGAACTGAGATGGAAACAAACATTAACTTTTAATGCTCTTTATTGGAGCGAGGGGAGGCAGGAGGGAAGGAGGAGACAGTGGAGAGAGGAAGTAGACAGAGAGGGAGGGGAGAGAGAGAGAGAGAGAGAGAGAGAGAGAGAGAGAGAATAGGAGGAGGGAGACAGAGAGGAAGGGAGGAGGGGGAGTCAGTAGGGGGAGGGAGGGAGGCAGAGAGGTGGTGTGTCGGGAAGAGGCAAGGATCAATTCACACTGCTGATATTATTCCCTGGGTCAAGTCATGGAACATGACGGTGAGTTTTCTTATATAATCAGCTGTATCTTTCTGTGTGTGTGTGTGTGTGTGTGTGTGTGCTTGTGCTGTCCAGTGTCTCAGTGACTTTCTGTGTCTGTCTCAGTGTGACAGAAGGCATGGTGGACACAGACACAAATCATTCTCACTACTTGTTCTTCTCCTCACACACTGTCCTTATTTATCACCTGTTAGCCAGTGATTGCTGTTTGCATAAAGTGCACACACAGGCTGTAAATCCTCAGCCTGCACACACGAGTTATGAACCAGCCTGCTGTCAGTGTTTAGTTCGAAGTTAGCTTTGTGAAAACCGCTCAGTTAAACATATTAAAAATGGGATCATAGTGCATTTAAACGTGCCTACTTTGACTGGTTTGCAACATGAACTCATTTGTATGAGCATCTGACCATTGTAGTCAGAGATCATTTGACTATGATTATGTCTGTCTGAGAAATGCTGGCACTCCTTTGACTCATTTCATAGCTAAAATAAACATGCGTCATATATCAATGACAACACACTGTCATGCATTATGTACAGGAACACTACTTTAAAGGCACAACAACACTGTGTGCAATATTAATAAGATGCTAATGCTGCAAGAACACTTAATAACATTAAGGTTGGCTATGTCTTCACTTAACCAGGCTCCCGCTGTGCTGCGAGGGCCAGTTTTGCTGATGACACTTATCAGGCAATGGTGATTGTGTGCTCAACTTTAAAAGCAATTATTGGTTTTGTAAGTCTGCCCACAGTTGCATTATGGGATTATAGTTTCTTGTATGACTAAGACATGGCAGTGACTTTATTGTCAATGTTCTGCAGAGGATAGAAAACTTACTCAGGCCAGTAATTCCAGATGGCACTCGGCTGTCACCCGTCTGTGGTGTATTAGACTAAATGACAATGATATGTACGTCGGTCTGGGTCGCAGTCAGCTGGAGGAGGCAGGCAGGCTATATCGGGCGCATGTTATCTAATATAGTTTAATTACTGTTTGCAGAGGTTGTCATCGCGTATCACAATCGTCAAAAAGCCCCTTGTTGTTGTCTCAGGAAAGATTTACAGCCATAAACTCACTTTAATGTGCACTCCTTTGTGTGAGTGTGTTGAGTGAGATGTGGTCTGTGGTGTTGGGATGAGTATTCATGAAATAAACGCTGTTGTGAATTTCATCTCTTGCAAGGCAAAGCAGCACAATTGCATGTGTTGCTGTGTGATGCATGTTTGTGTGTGTGTGGTCACGATGCTCATCACTATCTCTGCTCACTCATTATGTGCACAATACGGGTCTTAATTTATGTAAGGGTGCGTTCAGGAGGCAATGTAAGGTGGGACGACACAAGATGTGTATTTGCATGTGGCCATTTGACTAAAATAATTCACCATTGCACAGTGCAGTCTGCAATAAACAGAGGCGTCGGAATAATTTGCAGTTCAGTGTATGGAAGCCTCGACTGTCTGCACATCCAACCCTCACTTAGAGTGACTGATGTCGCCCTCTTTGAGAAAGAGGTTTGTGCTGAAGTCAAGGATGTAGCTGTCATTTCATTATCCGTGGGGACACATGTGAAACGAGGGACAATTTTGAGCATCAGGTGCTTCATCTGCCAATTTTTTGTGTGACAAATGCACACGTTCTAAATACTGAAGGGGATGTGTCCCCCTGTGTCCCCCTGAAATCTACACCTATGGCTGAAATGACAACTGCTCTGTCAGTTTTGCGGTTTGCAGCTGTCTTTGTAAGATATGCCTGTTTATCTCTCTCACACACTCATTTCATTTGATGTGAAACTTGCACTGGTAAAACAACATACTTCTAGCTTGACAGATGGATCCACAGTTCTTGTTTGTCAGGTAGATTTGCCCTCATGTCAACGTTATGATTCACTGAGTGTCGTCATGGCTAGAAACTGCCATCTTAGCTGAGAAAGTGCTGCAATATTTCATCTTAAATCTGCACATTATTTTGCTGTAAACATGATGTAAATGTGTCAGACCCGAGAAAGGTTAGTTTGCGGTGCGGCCCCAGACCTCTTTAGCTACGCTCCACTAACAAACCTCAGCAAAGTAAAAGCTAGCTGGACGTTAGCCAAAGCAACCATCATCAACCAGTGGTGGTCTACTTTAAAACAAACCATGTTGAGTCACCATAAGAACCCCCTGACAAACGGCCACACTACACGACTGAGCCAATGAGCGACGAGCTCCGGACAGCTGTTTTTGCGATTGACTCCAGTAAATCAGCGCAGATATGGCCTTATATAGTTAGAATATGAAGGTGTAGATATATATGCAGGCTGCTGTTTGTTTACTCTCCCCGTCCACTGTCCTCATATGTTCCAAGTCGTCACACGCGCTTCAAAAGCACAGCCACAGCTTTTGTTTTCTTTATGAAACATGATGTTGCTATTACATTTTCCTGCTGCAGCGGCCCTTATTCTTGGGTTATTATTAAAGACCCCACTCTGCGGTATCAATCTCTCCTCCTGCTCTCTCTCTGTCCCTGCTCTGTCTCTTTCTCTGTCTGTCTCTCTGGAGCTCGTTTCATCTCGAGCTCTCCGGCTGCCTGTCTGGCAGGATGTCAACTATTGATTTATACAGGCAACATTTTAGCAATGATGGCGGCTTATGGGTTGTGCCAAATAGAATACAACAAACAGGGGATCAGGTTTCAGACAAGCTGGCTGGCATATGTGAGGAGGAAGAGGAATGACAGTAACCACTCCTGTATCATTGCAGGACTGCAGTTAATATTAGAAGGCAAATACCCTTGTAATAGGGATGCACAGGGTTATGAAGGTGGACAGAGGGGACAAAGTCGTGCTTATAGGGAGGAGTAATTGGATATTGTTTGCTTTCAGTACAGTATACAGGCCTCCTTTCACGGCGTGGAGTTGGATCATGTGCAGGAACCGAGTCGTCCAATATTAAGTTACAATTTTAGATTATTATCAGCAGCCACAGCCCAGAGCATTGTAATTTATTCTTAAAGAAATTGCATGCCTACTCTGTTGAGCGATAAATGTCAGTCACTGATTTATATACGATGGCTGCACTGCAAAAACATAGAGAAAGTCAGACAAATTTGAGAGCAGACGTCGTTTTGGAATGAAATTTTATGTTAAAGCCCCTTAAAAGAAAAACATATCTTACATATTGCTACATAACATTAAATATTCATGACTTAATAAGCAAGAACTCTTTTATTATGTTATCTGTAATGTGTGTAGCAACAGTAATGTATGGAAATGGGCATTCATTTGCATTTTGTGTTGCAGATTTTGGAAGTTTTCAGTAATATTCATACTCAAGCCTGGGGCAAAATCTACTGACGGGGAACCCTCGCACATAAACTCATTTTACAGGCTATTAAAGCCAACAATGGCATGTTAACAAATTTTGCAAATATAAAAACAGACCATGACTTGGACAAATGAAGCTTCACGTTGCAACTGTACAATGAGGTTTCACTGGTTTGCTACTGAGACCTCTTAAGAGAATAAGTTCCTCTCAGCTCAGATTGGTCTGCGTGTGTAACAGAGCCTGGTCCTTGCTGAGTCACACTTGACTGTTATGACAGTTTGGTTCAAACTGTTGTTATGGCGCAGAGCTGTCCGGTCCCTCGCTCTTGAAAAGGTTAGCTGCTCCGCAACATGGAAAAGCCGCGGGTGTAAATTCACACATTTAAGATTTATGCATGGAAGGGTGGTGTGTAAGTGTCACTGTAAGATACGCAACTTGTCATGAAAGTGCTACTTTCTTTTTTTCAGACAGTCACTGAATGCACGAAATCATTGCAGCAAATCAGCCGAATGACACACACACACACACACACACACACACACACACACACACACACACACACACACACACGCTCCTTGTCCTTTGGCTTTGACAAAGCTGTACCCTGGCAGTAACTGAGTTTAATAAATAAATCAAGCAGAGGGGAGAAAGGCTCTGAAAAGTAGCACTTAAACAATTATTACCCTCTTGTTCCGCTGAGGCTACTACTTAATATTTGATGACTCCTTTCCTTTCTTCTGGCCCTCCTCCTCCACCTCCACCTCTCCTGTCTTTCCTTTCGCTGTTCCGGTCAATGCAAAGGTCAGCCCCCCTCAGCTGATCTCTGTTATTTAATGTCAGGACAAACAGGACTCGGCTCCTGAAAAGTGTCACTTGGACATGCAGATTCCCACACTGTCCTTTTGACTTTGAGTTCGTCCCAAAAGATCTCCCTTCTGGATATTGTATTCTTGCACAGATTTACAGTAAAAGCATCGCATTGATCCAAACTCCCTCCAGAGGGAGCTTTTCCCTGCATTCGTTTGATCGGTAATTGACACAGAGGATTAAAGAGTTGAAGCAGTGGAAGCCAAAAGGGTCAATAGTGAGTTTGTGACTAGAAGAAGTTCCCAGAGAGAGGATGCGTTCAAGATCAAACACATTATCTCTATCTTTGGGTTTTCTGTTGATGAGCTTTGACTTTCTTCACCTCTCTTTGTCTGCCCGTCTCCTTCACACATGCACACATGGACTTTTGGTCATCAGGTCAATATCTTAAACTGAATACAGGTAATACAGGGAATACTGAGTGCCATGGACAGATTAGGAGACAATGGGCCCCTGAGCACAGATATGCAAAAGGGCCCACCACTTCCCCTGTTTAGCAACAAGAAACACAGATCTCGCAATGGTTTTGCCTTTTTTTTAGGGTTGTTTGTTTCTTTTTGTATGCATTTGCAGTTGTTTTGTGTCTCTTTGGGGTCATTTTGTGTCTTTATGGTGTCGTTTTGTGTCTCTTTATAGTCATTTTGTGTTTTTTGGGGGGTTTTTTGTGTTTTTTGGGGGGTTATTTTGTATCTCTTTGGGGTCATTTTGTGTCTTTATTGTGTCGTTTTGTGTCTCTTTATAGTCATTTTGTGTCTCTTCGGGGTCATTTTGTGTTTTTTGATTGTTTTGTGTCTCTTTTTTCATCTTGTGCCTCTTTGCAGTTCCTTTGAAACTCTTTGTGTTCGTTTTGAGTCTCTTTCTGGTGAGTATTTATTCATTTGAGTGACATTCTGCAGGTGAAGGCCAGCGGGGCCCCTGACACTTTGGCCCTCTGGGTAATCCATGCATGCTGAGTGCATGGAAAATAAGAGTCTAATAACTAGTGGGATTCTTCTTGAAAACAATTTTGTACAATATTTTAAGAAACAAACTTGGGCAGTACTGAAAGTAATGTGTAACTTTTATACAGACAACAATATGGGGACAATAAAGAGATGAAAGTAAAATGTTATTTAAAAGTTGCCGTAGTGCACACGAAAATCAGTTGTTGGGAGGGATTACTGAGCCTGTGAAAGATTTACAGTAATGTGCAACCCCAAGGTCTGAGTTTGTCCTACAGCCAGGTAAAACACAAACACACTGAGACTTGAAAACATAAAAACATACAATGAAAATATTTTAAAGCAAATGCCAAAACCCACTACAGAAGCGTAAACATCAACAAAAGCACAGCATCAAACTTGAAGTACAGACAAGTCAATCATCTGTTAACCATTGATGATCATCACTCACAAAAATGATATGATAAGAAAGACTGAATTTCACACCACAGCCTTTCCCACTGTCCTTTCACACATGTAGCCTCCTATAGATTCAGCTTGCGTCGCTGATACATCAAGTTAATAACATTAACTCCCAGTCAATACTAACACAGTCACTTTCCTCTGTTACCTTTACTAAGTACTCCCATTCTCCTGTCCTGTCTTTATCCTCCCACCTCTTCACTGACTTCCTTCCTGTCTCAATGATCCACTTCCCTCTTAGTCGCTAACGGTGGTCCCCTAAGGCTGCGGTCATCACGGCAGCCCCCAGGTGTGAATGTGTGTTATTGCATGCTACAAACAGAAGTGGATTTGGAGTCTTTGCAAAGTCCCTCAGACTGCTGTCAGATGTAAGATCCTAAGATACTCAGCCACACTCAAAGTCCATGTAAAAAAATGCAGCCAATCATATGATGTTGTTGACTGATTGCAGATGAGTGTGTTGACTGTGTTAAGAGCTGCTGAACAAGGCTGCACACACACTGCTGCAGGAGCCAAATGCATTGCTGTGTTTCGATCGCCTTATTTGACCCGTGTGAATTTGTCAGATTTGTTTTGTTTAGAGTTTGCTGCTGGCTTTCCCATTGCACTGATCCTTGGCAAGAATGTGAACTCTTGTGGGACATACCAACACTGTTTGTGGCTTCTCATGCTTTAATGATTTGGGGGAGAAAAGGAGGGGCGTACAGCAGCGACATGGTGAAATGAACATGAGTTACTTCATGAGCAATGTAGTGGTTTGAGTTTTGTTGTAAACACTAGGTGGCAGACTTGTCCTTAATAGGAAGCTCCAGATCAGGCAAGTTTGATTTGGTAATGTCACACTTGGTGTGTGTGGTGTGTGTTTGTGCACTGACTGCGGTGTGACCGCCCAATTCTGTCAAGCTAGGCTCTGAAAGGCCTCAACTGACACTTGGTTGACGGTGACGACAGATAGAGCTCTCTCTCTCTCTCTCTCTCTCTCTCTCTCTCTCTCTCTCGCCGTGTCCCCCTCTCACACACACAAATACACACACTACTTGACTCCCGCATTGAGAGCCGATCTGGGGCAGGAGTGTTTGGCTTGGTGCTCTGCAGTCGTCAGTGAGAAGTGCTGAGAGCTCATGAGTCTAACATTAAACAGATATTATTTCTCTGCGCTGCCATCAGAGGGTTTAAAGGACGCGCTCACAAACCTTGACAGATTTCTGCCTTTGCTCCCTGCTGACCTGCTGGAAGATGGATTCAGGGTTCACTCCTCCACCATTTTTCAGAATAAATCGCCTCCCCTGTGGAGCTCATACTGACCCTCCTCTGGAGCCGCAGACACTGTCCACAGTCCCTGAGCTAATTTATTCTTCATGGACTCTGGGCTTAATTTATCGTGCCACGCTGGGGTTTGTCACTTCTCAAGATTAATCCTGCAGATGTCTTTAAATGATTAATATTGATCATTGTCTTTCCACACAGCGACACTAAAAACCAAATCGAATGAAGTTTGTCTTAATTTATTTTTTCCTCTTTTTACACTAGACATAAAAAGGCTTTGGGGAAATACATATAAGTAATTCAATGTAATATAAAAAGTCACATATAAATGCCGTTTATAAAGAGAAAAATAAAACAGAAAGTTAAAAAAAAGCTAACACTGAATGAAAGAGATGACTTGGGAATATACAAAAAAATGTTGTTTGACAGAAAATGAATTTGCGTAGCTATTCTCACTAGCGACTAATCAGCCATGCTTGCACTGGTTTTATAAAATAATTGACTAAATATCTTTTGATACAAGCCATATGATTGCATCACCTTGGGCTTTAAGAATCTTTGATGAGCATTTTGACCTTATACTGCAATGTTATAGACCAAAAAAACAATTGAAAAAGTAATGAAATGTTTCAGCATTACTTCATACTTTTTACCTTAACGGCCATCATCCCGCCATCCCTTCTTATCACACCCTGCTTCAAAGGGTCAGGAGTTAGTGAGGTCTATTTGTGGGTCTCTGTGATATCCACACATGTGCAGGTCTGCACCACAGACTGTAAGCACACTCACAAACATGCACTTACTCCCCAAAAGCAATTAGAAGTTAATTGTCAGAGGTGGAAGAACATACTTGGGTCTTTAACTTGTGTAAAAGTAGCAATACAACAATGCAAGAGCAAGTCCTGCATTCAAAACCACAAGAAAATATAGGAGTAAAGTTACTCACTGTAAAGTAAAAGTAAAAGTACTTTTCTGCTGTAAAAAGTGCCCAGTGACAGATATGTTATTATTACCGACAATTAGACCAAGTGACACTGAAACCAAAACTAATGAAGCTCCTCTTTATTTTCAGTTCTTTAATCATACAGCCCTGGATTCTTAATACCGTGCGAGCAGCATTTCACTGTGCTGTAGCTGGCTGAGGTGGAGCTAATTAATCTACCTTAGAGTCCAGCGGTTTCCAGCCCAGGGGTCAGTCCCCTCCGAAAGGTCACCAGATATGTCTAAGGGGTTTCAGGATGACTAATGGGAGCTACAAAAATCTGTATTCATTATTTGGAATACCATTTACTCTTTGCTTTTTGTGAAATAATGGATCATTTGACCTTTTTTGGGCCTCCTACTGTGCTTTAAATGAAACCATTTGGGAAGTTTAGAGGGGGAATCACTGACACATGGGCCCAACCATACAAAAGTGCTATGTATTGTAAAGTGACTTTGGGTTTCTTGAAAGGTGCTATATAAATTAAAGTTATTATTATTATATAAATACAGTACAGTAAATAACATATAAAAAGTATATGATTGTATACTTAGTGGATCAAGGTAAATTCAGGGCTCAGACTTTGGAGCCATTTTGTCACAACATCACACAAAGAAGTGCACATCTCTTCTTCTGAACATGATATTTTCATATAATTTCTATCTAAACATAAGTTTTTAGGATGTTTTTTTTTTCACATATAATCATCAGATATGACCTGTTCTGATGTATGTGTGCAATTAGGGGGGAAACTTACCCCAAAATGACCTTTTTTGAATCCAAACAAAGTCGGTAAAATTAGGTTTTAATGCATATTATTATTATTATTATTATTGTTCAATATTCTGCACATACAAATGTGTTTGTCCATGAAAACCATGATGCACATCAGCACTCTGAGACTGAGACCTTAAATGAGACCAAACTTGAAACAGGCTTTTTCATTCTTAGGATTAACCGTTGGTGCCATAGAAGGTTCTGTGACTAAGCTGCCACTTGGGAGGGGTTATTATGTTGAAATATCATCTAGAGTTAAGAGTTTTTCATAACACCAAACTGGGTCCACGGACTGGACCCATGAAACAGGATCACCACTGATTTCCCTTAATGTTTTCGACCGTAACAAATACAAATTTCCACTATTGCGCCATATGTTTTTCTTAACCCACCCCACCTGATATGTACGCGATGTCTTTCTCTGGCGTCTCATATTGCTTTTGCAGTTTATCTAAATTTTAATAAACTGTTTTAAGTGAATGAAAAAGACAAGATGAGAGTTAAGATGCTGATAGAGTATGTGAATAGAGCAGACAACCCAACCCTTCACCTCCCCTGCACCACAGTCCCCTACATAACTCTCAAGCTTACAATGAATGACAATGTTGCTGATACTAATATAAGGAATTTCTACCCAGTTTAGATGCTGATACACCCATGGGAGCAGTGTGGCACAAACTGAAAGTGGAAAATTTGGCAAAAATATTGGTTGTCGGGTAGCAGTACCCCAAATACATGTATAATAAATCAGGATATCTTCTTAAAAAGTGTTTTATTGACATGATTTGCCCCATAAACTTGTGAAAGACACCAAAATATGTTGCTTTTGACCTGTAATTAATATTTTTCCACTAAATCCATCCATCCATGACAGTATACTTTTAATATATGATGCAGGTTGGGCCCATTTTTGAGTTACATTGATTGAGTGTATAGTAGTGGCTGAAGGTGTCGGACCTCTTCACCTTTGACCCCAGCAGCGCCTCTAATCTGCAGCATGGAGGAATGAGAGGCATTCTTCAGCTGCTCACAGGAGGAGGAGGAGGAGGGGAGGAGGAGGAGGTGGGAGGGGAAGTTACGACGTAGTAGCGACTGAGTCAGTTAGTGAACCAAGTTTCCAGCCACTCAGCCATCACGGTCTGAAACTTTTGCGTGTGTAATGAACTCACTCGGCGGCCGCGGAGGGGATTTATGCGGCGATAAGAGGCCGTGATCGCGGGGTGCTGTTGTTGGGGGGCTCGGTCCGACCCGGAGAAGCTGAATATGGGTCAGACTGCTGTGTCCGCCGTGTCTCAGCCTGCGAGCGGTGAGTGTGTGTGTGTGTGTGTATGTGTATGTGTATGTGTGTGTGTGTGTGTGTGTGTGTGTACATGTGTGTGTGTACGTGCCTCCCTCCTCTGTCTCTCACACACACACTATTCCGCTATCTTTCTTCAGCCTGTCTGCTCATTTCTGCTTTCTGTCTTCTTCACATTTCACCGGATCATTCACTTCCTCACAGCTCTGCACAAACAAAGCGCTAAGTGGTCTCGTGCTAATAGGAAGTTAGCTCACATGTTAGTTAAATTGATTCAAACTCCTTCACATTAATACGCAGCGTTTCTAAATTTACCTCTGGTTACCCAACTGTGCAACACCAAACTGGTGAAATAGTGTTAAGGCTGCTGCAGTGTGAGAGGATGTGTTGTGTAACCAAAGGGTTGCATTGTAGCTGCTGGGTAATGAAGTGCCCTGTTTAGCTGATGGGAGTTTATGTATTTAGCAACCAGTTTGACATGAGTCCAGACCAACAGCTTACTACTTTCCTACCAGAGACCTGATCTGAATCCTGCAGTTCTGTATCATCTGAGTGCATTTAATTCACAGACAGGACCCTGTTAACCGAGACAGCATGACGTCAGTGTCAACAAGTGTGTATGGGACGTTTCCTGTCTTTACAGTTCAAGTTTGACAGTTGCAAAGATCAAGGTTTTGATTTTGTGGAGTGGTAAAGGTGCTGGAGCTCCCTTCAAGACTGTCTTCATTATCCACGATCTGATCGCAGGTTTGGTCTGTAACATACCCATCACAACCTCCCAGAATCCAAGATGCTGCTGTCAAATCGACTTTTCTTGTCCAATCAACACTTCTAAACCCCAAAATATTCTGTTTACAGTGGTATAAAATAGAGAACACATTGTTTTTTGAGCATTTTTGCTCGAAAAATTACAGAAAATATAAATCTAGGGCTCCAATAGATGATTATTTCCCTTATCAAATATTCTGCCAGTTATTTCTTTCAATTATTTGGCCTTTAAAATGTGAAAAATCACAGTTTTATTTTACAATCTTTACATGTCTTGTTCTTTCCAAGCAAAAGACCAAAACCTAAAACCTAAGTGTAACAAAGTCAAATGTACTTCTGTCATATTAAGTTTTATAATTACACAAAATTAGTTTCAGTTGGTATACCTGACACACTTAAGCCTCCATTTCTTCTCCATTTCTGTACCCTATGTTCACCTTTAAGGGTACCCCACCTACAAAGGGGTGTCTCCCGCCTTACCTCTCCCTCTTTGCTGTTGTACTACATGGGAGAGGTAAGAGACGTTGCTCGCATTTTAATTTCCGTGTTTTAGCGCTCTTAGGCTGTTTATAAGTTCATTTTTCTGCCTAAATTTACAGTATAGTATGCTAGCATATTCCTGTGTCACTTGGCTTGAGTTATGTGGTTGTAATTGACGGATGATTTTGTTTTTACCTCTTGCTGTCAGAGTTGTCAGGATTAAACGGATATCGCCTCCAAAGATATTGACGGTTTGGGCCTCTTCATATCAACACAACGCAGACAACACTAGAGTCCACAGGTTACATTACGAAATTCAGTTGATTATCACCTGAGAGAAAGAAAAGCAGCAAACCCTCTCCCACATCATCAGATGTTTTGCAATTTTGCTTGAAATATAAATGAAATTGCTATCATAATAGCTGCCAATTATTTTTCCGTTCACTGATAAAGCGATAAATCGCCCAGGCTTGATTCTGTCCGCTCCACACTCACTGATTCAGGTCAGGTTGTCTCAGTTGAATAGATATATTGCTTAACACTCCAACAGTGCAAAACAATATGAAAAACCATCATATCCGTTTTAATCTGTGTTAATCTCAGTTCCCGTGACCGTCATGCAGGTTTGATTCAAACTGTCAAGGGCTGTTTAACACCTGCAGTATGAAAGTGAATGCAGTCGACTGCAGTTTGCTGCCTGATGCAATGGAAAACAAACAATTCAGTATGCAGCACATGACTGTGAACCGCTGCTTTAGGGGAACAACCACAGTCTAGAGGTTGTTGACAAATTAAAAAAAAAACAAACAAGTGTTATTTTCAATACTCCTGGCTTAGATTCTCCAGATCTCGGTGGATGAACAAGACTCTTTCAAAACACTCTCCCTCATTTGGTGTTGATGATGAAAGTAGAGAGTGCAGTCCAAAATCTCCCAAACGTGTTCAGGTGGGCTGAGACGTGATCGGATATCTTGATCTTATCACAGTCCTCCTCAGCAAATGGAGTTGCCAGGTTTTCACATCCATGACTCCACCTGCAGAGGAGGATTGTGTCAGAGCACTGAACGTTCTTTAGCAGCTACTAAGTGGCCCTTGTTGTGAGATTTTACTTGTCGGCTTATGTTTCGAAGATTAGGAATTTGGAATACCAAAGAAATTAGCCCATTTCAGCCCGTATTTAAGTTATCAGACTGTTGCTTTGTGTTAAGACAGATGGATACAGTTGCCAGATATTGGTCAAGCTTGTAACTGAATGTACCAGCTACTGAACAAAGCCAAAGCATGGATGCATCATGAGCTTTTTCACTCGCATAACAGCCTTAAAAGATAAAATATGACACCACAGTAGCACAGGAGGGTGTGAGAACGTGCTGTACCTCCACACTTACAAATTTTTTTGTCTCGCCATCTGTAGTCCTCTGTTTCTCCACGAGCCATAAAACTAAACATTTCACATTTCTTCACTTTTTTATGGGAACGCTTTAAGGCAGCGAGGCACAGGAAGGGACGCCGGACGCCGGATGAAAACAAAACTGGACCTTTTTTATGACGCTGTCAGCGTTTAAAGTAAAACCCAGACTTATATGTAGCACACTTAACATGCATAGGAACCTGAGGCTATAACAATGATGTATATATGCTTGTCTGCATTATGGGCTGCATTATGATGCTGTGTTGTGCTGCAAATGCTGAATCTACGGTACTTAGAGCAGGAGAGGGAAGTGAGTCTGTCGGGTCTTATTGAAAGATCATTAACATAAAGCTGATATCGTCTGAGCCTTAATGAGTTATGACTGTGCGTTAAAACACTGCAAAGCTGCCATTTCCTGTTTGATTTCTTTTCGTAACCCCTGACTTAGTCCAGGCTGCTACAGTAGGTCCTGTGAGTATCATGAGTTAAACAGTGCTGTGCTTCTCTGGCCTACATTGGAGCAAGATTTGGAAGAAATGACCCAAGTGTTAAAACTTCAGCTAATGCCCAGTGTCGCCCCTCCCTCCCTCCCTCCGCTCTCATCCAACACCTCTTTCTGCTTTATTTTCTTCATCTTTCCTTCCCCATCTCTGCCCTCCTCTTTTCCACATTTTCTTTCGCCCCACCTCAGTTTCCACCTCTCTGCTTCTCCTCTCTTTTGTCTAACCCCTCCATCCCTCTTCCTCTGTTCGTGACGTCTGGTTCCTCCCTCCCCGGTGACTTGCAGCGAAGGAAGGAAGCCTCTCCCTTTCCCCTCCTCCTCAACACATGTTCCTGCCATAACGTCCGAAAAAACAGGCTGGCTTTGTCATTGCCACTTTAACCCTAACGTTGCATTTACATTTATCTAGCTGATTTAGCGTAAAACAAAAAAGTTCACCAAGCAAACCCCGTGTGTGTGAGTATTTGGCTGAGATGTCTGCCGTGCCTCAAGTTGTGTTTCTGATGATCCCACTCATTTCCACAGCTGCTATGTATCCAAATCCTGACTCACCCTTCTAGCATGACATTGCGAGTCATCCATTTCAAAATAAAACGCCTCGGTGTAAAATCCAGTGTGGAATCATGGAGTGGAGTCAGCAGTTGTAATGTGCAATAACATCCCTGTGTTAACCTGAGGTGGATCGCAGCCACATTGCTTTGATTAAAAAGCTCTAGTCAGTATTATTCTGTTTTTCTTGGACCGATCTGTCCTGCCTGAAGCGCAGGATTGCGGTAAAACTGCAAAAGTGCTTGTCTGTAATGAATACATTTTAAGTTCTGTCTGAACATCATACTACTTATCATTGTATTAATAAACTGAAGCCTTGAATCATCTTTTCTTGTCACCACATCGATGAGGACGTGCAGTTTACAGCACGTGTACTTTCATTTGACACACTGTACACTACAGGTTTGTCCCTCTTTGGCTTTGAGGTTTAACTGAAGTGTTTTCTTTAGCTGTGACTGACAGCGACTCATGCTGTCACTTCCTTTTGTTGCTGAACGTTGATTTATATTTATATCAGGCTGTGAAGGGTGCAGTGGGCTTGCTGTGGTTAAGGCTTAGGCACAAACATGAATTTGCTAGAGGACGGGAAACAGTATTGTGTTAAAGCTAGGGGACATCTATCCTCATGGTTACAGTACTTAACACCTGGTTGAGGTTAGGGAACGATTGTGGTCACGCTAAAAAGAAAGTGTTGACTGTAAATGGCAGGAAACAAAGTGCAGTCTTTTATGTTAGAGTCTGATGTTTGTGCTCCATCCATCTACCTCGACCTTACTCTGACCTCCTTGCTTCACGATATGGTCACCTGACTTCCTCCTTTGCTGCTGCCATGATTACTTTGTCACTTGAATGTACACCAGTCATTCTGGGGGACTTTCTGAAACAGCTAATGCTGTCATTCTTCCTGGGAGGGTCCAAAGCGGTGGTTCCCAAAAGTTGAAAACAGCAACACCCTCCATCACATCAAAATTAAGTAAATGAATGCAAGTTTATGTGTGATTGTAGTTTAAGGCTCTGTGGCTGTGCAGTTCACAGATAAATAGATGCTTGTTGAACTTATTCATATTAACAGCTGATAAGATTTGGTATGCCGCTTGATTCATTTTCTTCAAAAGCGACAAAGTCCAGATGAAACAGCATTTTGGGAGTATCTAGCTTTAGTATCGTGACATATTTCTGAATGAAACGGGAGGCAGGCGGGAAATAACTTTGGGAGGAATTTGATTTGTTCATTGTGTAGTGGGTGTGCCATTAGCAGTGAGGCATGGCAGTGTAACAGTGACAGAGTAGTAGTATCCATCAGGGAGAGAGAGAGAGACAAAGTCCATCCTATACTCCATGAAACGTTAGTTGCTGAAGCAGTCCACTTGTGTATAATCTGGAGCTGTCGCAGATACCAATGTAGCAATCTGTCGCTATCTATCTATCCATCCATCCATCCATTTTTAACCACTTGTCTGAGGTCGGGTTGTGGAGGCAGTAGGCTGAGCAAGTATTCCAGATGCCCCTCTCCCCACTGACTTTCCAGCACCTCCTGAGGGATCCCGAGGTGCTCCCAGGCCAGCAAGATATGTAATCCCTCCAGCAAGTTCTGGGTCTGCCCCAGGGCTCCTACCAGTTGTACGTGCCTGGATCACCTCTGAGATCAGATGCCCAAACCACTTCAACTGACCCCTTTAGACGTGAAGGAGCAGCAGCTCTACTCCGAGCTCCCTCCAGATGTCCGAGCTCCTTACCCTATCTCTAAGGCTGAGCCCAGCCACCCCACAGAGGAAACTCCTTTCAGCCGCAGCCTCACTCTTTCGGTCACTACCCAGAGCTCATGACCATAGGTGAGGGTTGGGACGTAGATGGACCAGTAAAACAAAAGCTTTGCCTTCTGGCTCATCTCTCTCTTCACGACAGTCTGGCACAGCGGCCACATCATTGCAGGTGCCGTGTCAAGCTGCCAATCCATCTCCATTCTACCCTAACTGTGAACAAGACCCTGAGATCCTTAGAGTCCTTCGCTCGGGGCAGTAACTCACTCCCACTAGCTAGTTTTCTTAATTTTTGGCGTATATTTTTTAATAGGTGCACAATATGGCAGAGGAAGTGATTGTCTCTGCTGTTCATATGTTGATTCTGTTTATATTTAAATGTTCTTCCATTTAAATATGTCTGAATGTCATCTAAAATCTGAAAGCTAAAGTAAATGCCACCTAATGTAGTCAGAAGTTGTATTATGGACATTATAATAATAGATGATTAGGTGTGTTTTTGAAAAGGAACACACTGCTAAGGGCATGTGTGTGTCATAAGAATGTAAGCTTCTGAAAATATCCATTTCCTGTATTGCTACATGACCTGTATCGGTCTCAAATCTTCCCTTCAAGTACTTTTTTTCTCCCTGTATTATAAATTTGTACCTAAAAGTGAGGACAAAAACGGCACAAATGTGTCATCTGTCTGGTTTGGTTTAAACAGTTACAATAACCAATATAAGGATTTGTTCAGAAAGAGACAAAGCAGGTGTCTGATGATGAATATTTCCTGATGTAAACCACCTATGGTCCTCAAAGGACTGACGAACTGACTGTTTCTCTTTCTTTTGCTACTTCATTTTCTCTGTTCTCCACAGTCAACAGTGATCTTTCTTTCACTCCTCTCCACTGTTTCTCTTTCTCTTCCTCCTAACTTCTCTGCAAGTAATAGGTTCGTTCATTGTCCCTATTTGGTTCCCACTCGAGGTTTAATAGTTGGGCTAATGGTGATGATAATCGCCGTTACTGATTTTCCCATCATTAGCTGCACAAAGCAGCTGCTGAAATGCACCTATTGTTGCGATTTGATATCAACACAGGAACAGGAAATGAGTGTGTGTGTGTGGATGTGTATGTGTGTGCGAGAGAGAGAGAGAATTAAATTGGTGTCTGGGGAGAGCGTGTGCTGGGCTCTGCTCTGCACTTTTCCATGTCTTCACTCTTGGTTTTTTGTGCTTTTAATTGCTGCCCTGTTGTGTATTATGTTGTTTTGCTTCATCCCTCAACAGTCGGGGTCATAAGGTGAGCTAAATCCTGTTGAGACCAATCATACCTGGATAGTTGTGTGCCCTGCTGTGATTTTATAATACATGCTTTAACAAACGGAACATGCTGCAGAGATTTCCCTTCTGTTGTTTTTTATTATTGGAGCCCCACGTAATAATTTAGGCTGGTGAGACTTCTGCTTCTTGATAACATATTTCCCCAACAAACCACGAAGTGCTTTAAAACAGGGGTGTCGAACTTCTTTTAGTTCATCTCAAGTGGGCCAGACCTGTAAAACCATTGCATAATAACCTCTAAATAACAACACCGTTAAGTTTTCACTGTTTTTAGTGTAAAGAAGTGCATTCTGAAAATGTTTTATAAAACAGATGGTGAACAACTCGAGGTGTCTTCAGAAAAATAAGTGCAATTTCAACAGCATGCCTCGGTTTTTCCACATTCAGTCAGTCTGCCACTCGCTGTCATTATGTGCATTTTTCCATACATTCCCACTCCTGTGCAGCAATGCTGGCATCACCACATCGCACTAAAGTGGGAGCTATTTAGGAAGCAGGTTAAGTTATCCCCTGTCTCATAAACCATTTACAAATAAAAGGTTTTCGCAGCACCTTGGCAATAGGGTTTCTACAGATAGAAGTCTGGTGCAGATTCTTTAATATCGAAGCCACTGATTGATAATATTTTGCAGCATTTTACATGTTACAGGTCACTCTCTAGCCCTTTTTACGCAGGGAATGTACAATAGGGCTTCTACCAAGTCCCCTCGTTATGCCACCTTTGCTGTTTTACACAGAACCAACCAACGGCAGCATCACGTCGCCCCAGTTTGTGATTTTTAGATAGCATGCCAAACATTCTGGAGCGAAAGACGCGTGACTGGCATGATTTTTAACACAACAACATCAGACTGTCGTGTGACGACAGTCTGATGTTGTTGGCTTATAACATTCATGTTAGGCAGCGCTTTCAAAACACTAAATATGGCATAACATGGAAATAATAATATTTTATTATAATAATAATGATAATAATAATATTTATTTGTATAGCACTTATCTAAACAAGGTTACAAAGTGCTTCAGAGCATAGAAATAAGACAAAACAATACAAAGGAAATTAATCACAAAAGTACAAATCAGGCATTAAAAGGGAAAGCTTTCCTTTTAAAAATATGTTTTAAGCAATGATTTGGGGCCTTGATGGCAAAAGCTCTAGTTACCAGCCTTGACCTAGGGACGGCTAGTGATTGTAGACTCGAGTATCTCAGGTCACGACTTGGAGCGTAGGTACTCAGAAGCTCAGCTATATAGTTTGGCACTAAACCATGGTGAGATTTAAAAGTTATTAAAAGGACCTTAAAATCAATTCTGACGTTCGGTGTAATCATTTGCTGTTCCTGTTGCATTGTGGTTGATTTTGTCCTCTGCTTAGAGGGTGAGGAGCTCATTTTATCCCAAAACCTCATTGTCTTGCCATCTTTGGACTCTTTCAGTTGTTTTTCTTCTTTGAGTTAGCTGCTAACTGCTGCAGGCTGCTTTTTAAATCTTCTGGTGGTGGGTCACACACGTAACGCTTTGTCAAAATGTCACACCTGTCCCGTGATGGTCCCGCCCTGATGGCTGTCCCTTGTGCACAGTTGTTGATTTGGCACTGCTGCCACCTCTGCTGCCAGCTCACAGGCGACACAACTCTCTCGTCTCATTTACAGCTGTACCTTTTCTACAGAGCAACACAGTGGAATAATGGCGCGTCATTCCCGTCTTGAACAGGCCGTATTAAAGGGGCTACTTGCTCCTGAAGTGTATATGAAGTGCATCAATATATATCAGGTGTGCAGAGACATCCGGTAGGCTGGATTAGACCCTTTAGTGGGCCGGTTTTGGCGCCCCTGCTCTAGCCTCAACTTAATCTATACATTTATCTGCCATCACCATGCAGCAGCAGTCAGAGGCACTTTATGCTCATTACTTTCAGCTCACGTCCATCACTGAGGCATACTGAGCGCCAGATGGCCAACAACAACATCTAGTAACTGGCATCAACAGTCTGCCAGAGAGCCAGCCAATCAACAGGGTATTGATTGTTTCCAATTAAGCTGAAGGCAAAGATACAGATTAGCTCCATCACATGTGCCAGATGAGAAACACTGGCATTGGTGCTGCTGGGCAAATGGCTACCTAACTAATGAATCCTCATGAATGTGCTGAACATCTGGATCATCTGGCCAACTTTGCTGAGTGTGTTCTCAGCTGTTTTTCTGCTGACCACGTTGCTGCATAAGCCTCCTAAATAGAATTAAGAAAACGCTGCACTGTTTCCTTTCGACCAACCTTGATTATGTTTCCTGTCAGTGGTTATTGAGAAGGACACGAGCTGAGATCGGTTGGCCTGTGTGAGATTTTGTTGATATTTGCTGTCTAATCTTTATCCGTCAGCAGCAGCAGCAGCAGCAAAACTGAGTCACTTAGTTGTTAGTGTGTATGTGCGTGAATTAAACTCCTCCTGCCATCTTGTTCTCTGGTATTTTCATGGATAATAAAAATGTGTGTGTTTGTAGAAGAGAAGAGGGCAGGTCAGCATGTCTTAGATGGACACTGCATTCACACACACACATCACATCCTTGACAGTGTTGTAGTTGTGATACCGTGAGTCACACACATGCAGGATGCATGCAGACATAAGGGCCAGTCCGTGCATTGTTGTAGGGATATGAGCTTTTCTGACTGATCAATCAGTAGAAGTAATTTGAACATCAGAAAAAGCCCTTAAGTTTGTTCAAAATGAGACATCCAATTTGTAAATCCTACATTTGTAGGTCTGCTCAATGCTGATACTGTGGAGTTACTTTAAATTAATTAAAATTAAACACAGTTGATCATAAAGGTCTTCTCAGCGAGGTGTTTAGTCTCAGTGGCCAGCACAATATGGACCCCTGCAGGTTTTCAGGAGGGACATATTGTACCTTTGTAGCGCTCTCTTTATCTGCAGCTCGAGGCTACGTTAGCCGCCACTAGCATAACTCAACATATCTCAGACCAACCTGTCAGTGTGTGAGTTGCGTTGTGGCCAATCTGGCTAATGGAAAAACGTGTAGATTAAAAAAGACGTTCCCTCTGGTTCTGCTGCAGCCTAACAATGTTATACGAGTATAAGGCTTAACAAATCTAATTTAAGGGAATAAATCCAGTCACCTGGACACTTAAGCACAGCTGCTAACCTGCTGTTAACACTCTTCCTACCCGACCAGACCAGCCACAGATCCTGACTTCAGTTTCTGGCTGCCAAATTAACTTTGACGTTCCTTTAAGGGAATTAATTTGATGTATTTTGAGAGCTGAGTTATGAGATTCAGGGAAGGATAACTTTAAATTTATACACAGAGATGATAAACTTTGATCCCCGCAGGGCTCTCTGCAGTCAGGAGGCATGAGCGATTCAGCAGTGGCTGTTAAGTGGCTGAAAAAACAAAAAGTCTTCCTCTGCTTGAATCTGAGGAATCACACACCACCTCTCTTTCCTCTGTACGGTTCCGGCATGGTGCACACAAACACACACACACACACACACACACACACACACATACCATCCGCACACTGTCTGCAGTCTTCCAGAGGGTTCACAGGACTTCTAATCTTTCAACAGGAAGAGGAGGAGCTGTGGAAGGACAGGGATCTAGCCAAGACACACACACTCATACACACATTGCAAATACTGCACAGAGAGAGTTTGAAATAATATTCCTTCTTAGCCGCTGAAAGCTGAGTGAAACAAGTGATTGATGCAGCTGTGTATGGCGGTATGATCCATGACAATAGTTCGCAGTCTGTTATTTTAGCTTTCACTTACGTTAATCCTTTAAAACACAGCATATAGCAAGTGCATACGTCTGCGAGCATTGGGCAGTTCAACCAAAGAGGAGTTTACTCAGATTGATATCAGTTGAGTCATTTTAGGGGCAAAGAGACATTTTGCAAGAAAAAAAACACTATCAAACATTTGGACTTCAGTGTAGCAGAAAATGTTTTTTCTCATTGTGCCCTATCTTACTAAACATCTGGAATCCTGTGTGTCATGGGTTACCCTGTGATTTTGTTGTGTATTCCATGTAACAACAGGGGTAATAATGAAACAGTCAGTGTTTTGCAGTATGAGCAAGTGAAAAGGAGGCTTTGTTTGCTTTAAACGAAACTGGACCTAGTGCTTCTGAACTCATTTAAAGGATAAGTTTGGCAGTTTTTAACCTGGACTTCATTTTCCCATGCGTTTGTGTCAAAGGGACTAATGGGAACAACAACACTGTCATTTTATGTTCACTAAAAGTGTTTGTTTTTGCCACTGAAGGCTCCGATTGTTATTCTAAGCATCTGACACGATCCCTACAGAGATGGATCTTTGTGTCAAAGAGTAAAATCCATTTTGTTTAATTAGAAACAGCCCCAAAGTCGCTATCGCCAATCCCACCAGACTTCATTTAAATAAAGTGTAATTTTCTCATCGTAAAACACACTTCATTCAAAGTCAGCTGGAACAAAATAAAACTCAAAAAACAGTCTTGGTTTATCTTTCCATTGTTCCAACAACCACCAGCTCTGGGTTGATTAAATAAACCCTTAATTCACCCAGTAAGTTGTGAAAATATGCTGGCTTTATGCACACTAAAATCACAGTTTATTTGAATGGAGTCTGGTGCACGTGGTGATGATGATTTCAGGGCTGTTTCCAGTTAAACAAAAAGGATCTTACCCTCGAACAAAAAAGGTCTATCTCTGTAGGGATCCTTTCTGTAATGTTGTCAGACAAAATAACTATCTGAACCTGTTAGTGGCAAAACAAGCACTCAGTGGATGTAAACTGAAGGTGCAAACAACTCCGGAGTGTTCACACTGCAGCCTGTTTGCTGCCAGCTGCGGGGCTCTCGCTCAATATTGGACCAATTTCAAAAATTGTTGCTCCCTATCCGTCACTTAGACACAAGAACATGGGAAAATAGTGTCCAAGTTGAAAAATACTGAACTTATCTTTAAAGTTCAGCATCAGCAGTCAGAGTACATCATGTCTACGTGTTAGAACACTGATGTGTAATATCTCCATGTATCGGAAGACAGACCTTCGCTTATATTTGTATCATGATGCTGCTTTGATTTTTGACGTTCTGTGTTCCTGCTTGTGTGTCTTTGTAGTTGATGGGTTGGAGAAATCATCCTCACTGGCCAGCTGCGACGTGGTGGTGGACAGCGCCACCAATACCCAGAATGCCCATGCGTCACGGCAGCAGCGAGGCAAGCTGTCGTCATTAGGAAAACTGTTCAAACCCTGGAAGTGGAGGAAGAAGAAGACCAGTGACAAGTTTCAGGATCTTTCCAAAGGTGGGCACTTTGTGTGTGTGTGTGTGTGTGTGTGTGTGTGTGTGTATTTTACTTACATTGTATGAGCAAGTGATGATGTGCCGTCCTCAATCACGTGTTTGTGCAACATCATGGCTTGCATTTTGGGTGTGTGCAGAACATTAAGTGTGAACAGGAGCAGTGTTGCTCCCAGGGGAGCTTTAAAAGGAAAAGAGCGAACAGTTTGTTTTTAGCTCTCACTGATTTATTCCTGAAGTGTTGGCTGGGAAATAAAAAGGGACCGAAGTAAATACGAAAAGCAGAAACCCTTTTTCTTCACGGCTGCCAGGTGTATCCTCTTTCCATGATGTACGTGTTAAGATTTTTTGAACCCGGTTGTTCAGATCCAGCTATCAGCTATGAGCATGCTCATTCTGTCTGAGCTGTGTTCAAATCTCTCTGTGAACAAGTCAGATTGATTCCTTAAGATCCTATTTTCAAGAGGTTTCCGAGAAAAAGTTGCAGCCGGACAACAGAATTGTCTTAGTTCCTCATCTGTGACTGGACATGTGGCACTGTCATGTGTGGTAACGATTTAGCAATAAGAAGAGGAAAGAAGCAGTTGAGCAATGCTTTTGTGGAATTCTCTGTGGATTAACTGCAGCATCAAGAAGACCAGATAAATTTAGACCAAATAAGATTCTCCTGTTGAATCACACACTGACCTCAGTTTTATTTATGCTTCAGTTCTGGAGAGAAAAATCTCCACCAGACAAACGAGGGAGGAGCTCATCAAGAAAGGAGTTCTCATTCCTGACCAAGGTTTGTCTCATCATTCATTCACATGTTCCTCTATTTATTTATTTCCACTTATCCAAGGTTTAAGGTTCATAGTTCAGTTATATAGTCATTATACAATGCAGGATTGCACCATGAAATGCAAAAAAAAATTAAATAGAATAAAACAGTAAAATAGAACAAAGTACATAAACAACAGCAAATTTGTAGTGAACTTTTAGGGAGCTCCCGATCACTGCTTCTACACACCCCATCAGATTTGTCTAATGATGAATCTCAGGCAACAATATTATGATTTTGGGAATAAAAAACAGAAGAATAATGCTGCCGTTCAGCATTGAAAATGATCCTGATTTGCCCATGATGGAGCAAATCATCTTAACTGCTTCCTTAAAGGAATACTCACCCCCAAAATGATCATTTGTATATCAGTATCTCACCCTTTGTGAAGAAAAGTTTATTTTTGTCACGTCTCTACTGTGAACAAAAAAATCAAAAAAGGACAAACATTCATTTTCCGTAATCGCTTATCCTGTTAGGGGTCGCAGGTGCGGGGCTGGACAGGTCACCAGACTATCGCAGGGCTGACACATAGAGACAGACAACCATTCACACTCACATTCACACCTACGGACAATTTAGAGTCACCAATTAATCTGCATGTCTTTGGACTGTGGGAGGAAGCTGGAGCACCCGGAGAAAACCCACGCTGACACAGGGGGAACATGCAAACTCCGCACAGGGGCTCCCGCACCCTGGAGTTCCAGCCTCCACATGTGGTTTCGAACTGGGAAACCTCTTGCTGTGAGGCGTGTCGCCTATATCAAAACATCTGTTTCGGCTTACTAAGTAGCCCTGAGTGTATGTATAAACTCAAACGCACGTGTGCCAAGGCATGCTGCTCATCCATGCATAAGACTGTTTGTACTGGCGTTTTTTAAATCATAAAGTTTTAGTGAAAATGCTTGTGTTTGGGAAGTACCGGGCACTCGACTGGACAAATGAGACTTGGATAATACTGCACGAGTTGTGCAAGAATTTGTAAATGGATAGTTTTGCTGTTGTAAAAATGTGAACACTGACTACTTCAATTCATGAAGAAGCTCGGTAAGTCACCTGGTAGGGTTGGCTACGTCCTTGCCGCAGCAGCTGTGGGCTCAATTCTGACCTACAGCCCTTTGCTGCACGTCTTTCCCACTCTATAACCTTTTCACGCTCAACCTGTCCTGTCTAATAAATGCAAAAGAGCCATAAAAATAATATAAAAATAAAGAATGTTTGCCTTTTTGGATTCTTCTTTCACTGTGAGAAACCCATTTTCTTTACAAATTAAAGGTAAGAAGTGATGAGTAGCCAATATACAAATGTCAAGTCATTTTGCGGACGTAGTATTCCTTTAATGTTTTATGTTTCATCAACTTTCTTTCTGTTATTCGCTGTCCTTCGCACTTTAAGTTCGGCTTTGTAAATGTGATTACATTTGTGTGTTCCCATCAAAAGCAGAACTCAAAAGTTTGACTCAGCTTTCGAGCAGCTGAACGTTACTGAAGGTCATTACAAAACAATCTCAGTTAAACTGTGAGCTGGGTTTTTTCTTCCTCTCCTAGATGAAACAATCAGCAGTGAGAATCTGAACGGCCACGCCACCTCTAGTGTGACATCAGAGGAGGTCAAAGTGGACATAGAGTCTCCAGAAACAGTCAAGGAGGAGCAGGCCACCGGGCCCGTCAGCACTGGGGAGAAAACAGGTAACTTCTGGATGAGCTTTTGTTATTCTGTGACCTGTAATCTAAATGGAATTAGTGTTTTTAATGTTCGGCTCTGTGCACTAGTTGATACTTAAGTGTTTGTGTGTTGTAAACTTTAATGAGAATTCACTTTATGTAGATATTCATCTTGTTCTTGAATGTGATTAACCTCCATTTTCAGAATTAGAAGAGGCTATTGTTACTGTGAGAATGCCTGCAGGATTATCCCAGGGGCAACACTTTGGATTAGTAGTAATTATACAGTGTGAAAGACACCACAGAGATATTGATGTTGGAACAATGTTTGTGGAAACTATCGTACCTACACACAGAAGTAAGAATTAAGGGGAAAAAGATAGTCAGAGGGCAAAAGACGGGAGAAAACAGTTACAAAGGGGCTCTTTCTCTCCAGTTTAATCATAAATCATCGAAAATATTTAACGCCTCAAGTACATAAATGTTATATGCTCCAGATTTATAGATTTGTTTCTGGAACATGGAGATATTCTGTATCCATGGTGGTTGTTATGTGTCCAGTAGACAACAGAGATGTTTTATACGCAGCTTTTTTTAGATGTTTGTTGCTTTGAAGTCTTTTTCCTCTCGGCCGTGGGATGCATTTGTATCGGCAGCAGCTTTCTGGCTGACATTAAATCCTCTGTGGGATCTCTGGCAGGGTCTAATGTGTTCAAATAGATATTCTCATTACATGAGCCTGCAGCAGGCATTCACAGTCTGAGCAGGGCAGTAGCCATCTCCTAATGCCTCCCTCTCCCTCTCCCTCAGGAGACAGGCCACTGTTCTCCTGTCTGATGCTGCTTAAGTGTTGTGCTGTTCTCATCTCAACCCTGTTAGCATTGAACCCAGAGCCATTTGTTTGTTCATTTGTCAATAATCAGAGAGGCACAGGCAACAAACACTGCAAATACAGTAACAGGACACACATGCCTTCACAGTGGAGGATGGGGAAGATTAATGTGTGCGTTTTATCTGTCATATCCTGAGACGTATACATTATTCATTTTGATGCCCCAAGACTAACAGATCAAACATCATCAGCTTTCTTATCTTCCAGTATCTCTCTGCTCGTCTGCATGTTGTGCATCTCTTTGCACAGGTGCATCTTCTTAATCTTGATTTCAATCCCTATTTTTAACCTCCAAACACCTTCCTGCCTCCACTGATCTGCTCAGAGAGGTGCGATACTAAACCAGTCGCCCGGGCAAAGCAGGTGCGACCTCGAGACACCCAAGCTAAAAAACAGCAAAGTGCCACTCTGCCCGCCTTGTCCAAACCTGCGGGTGGCACTGCAACCACAGCGAAGCACAGGGACGGTGCCTCGGGAACTAAAAAGACTGCTAAAACCACAGGCAAGACAGGCTCAAGCTCCACTCAAGCTAAATCTAACCCGCGGAGCACTAACACCACTGGTCGCGGGACTGGTAAGTTTGGCTGGTTGGGACTGAAACCAGTGTGCCTGCCAGTGTTCCTGCCTGCGTGACTCCCCTTGCATGAAAATGTGCTTGAATCACTGTTTGACGGGAATGGCGACGCACTGTAAAGCCATATGCACCTGTAAACCGTGACATCATGTGCACTCCCTCAATGTGTCTGAAGTCAAGTCAAGCTACTGCAAAGTACGGTTCCCCTATCTCACCCTCTTGAAAGTGTCCTTAACAATGGAAGGGATTTCCAGTCAAGTGATTGAAGTGTTTATGATATCTATTTCTGAGAAAGCAGAAGTGAAAATACGTTTCAGCTTTGTACGCCCAGCACAACTGTGTGTGTGTGTGTGTGTGTGTGTGTGTAGGGAAGAGCCCAAGTGTGACTGAGTTCAGTGTAGCATGGCCCTCATAAAAGAAGCTCCGACAGGCTCGTGATTTTTTCATTGATGGCATGATGCTAGGGCATGATCATCACCCTTCATCCCTTCATTCTATGTGTGTGCGTGCGTGCGTGTGTGTGTTCTTTAACTTACAGCATGGTGAAACGAAGCAGCACGGAGCCCAGATCCATGATGTCGCATGTGATGTTCATGCACGGTCTTCTGAAAGCCCTTTGTGTATTACAATCTTAGTCACTGGGGAATTCGGGACAAAAGTTGTTTCATTCGTGTTTTAAGTACATTCCTTTCCTCGGGCTGCTTTCACCAGCGCACAAAGACACTTAACAGACATTTAAAGGACCACTTCAGTCAGTGTTACCTTATCTAGTATTATCTAATCTATATTTATCACAGTGTTAAAGACGTGATTAGAAGTGGTTACTCTAATAGTAAAATATTATGTCTGCCAGCATGTTCTAATACAGGGCTGTGTTACTGAACATTGGACATTGGAATGCATACTGTAGATTAGGGAATATTATCACTGGTTTATACAGCTGAAACAATCTTGAATCTCAATGGACTGAAGGTATGCTATGCAGGAATTACTCGTAATGGTTTTTAAACCGTATCACCACCGACTCTGTGAAAGCCAAAATCACTAAATCACTTGTCCTGTGATATTGGTTTCGTCACAGTGGCAATAAAAAACAGCAAGAGTTAGATACACAAGATAAAAACCACACATGCATAACCACACATACTAAAAAACGTATGTACAGGAGTTAAAGGGTTAACATGAGACAAAAGGAATCATTTTTAATCTTTTTAATAATATAAAGACTTTCAGCAGTATACTTATAAAACCCCCTTTCTTACTGCAAAAAAAGACGCCCTAAAAGTGATCGGAGTTGGGCTTTAAATACCAGTTAACATATAGTATGTATAGATAGAAACAGGTTGACACCTACTGACAGAGAGAGTTTTGTTTATGTAACCTGTGTGTCCTCTGTGGGAGGAAACTGGAGCACCTGTAGCAAAGAAAAAGTCTAATTTTTCCCTCCTCTCTTTCTCTTGCTCCTGCGTCTCCTCAGCCAAATCCTCCCATCCAAAGAAGACAGGACTCACATCAAAAACCTCCCCCGCCTCCACCTCCACCACCACCTCCACCTCCACCACCCCTCGCTCTCGTGCGTCTAAGGACTCTACAGCAGAGACTGAAGGGACCGATGCAAGGACCAACCGAAATCAAACCCTCCCACATCCTCCTCCGTATCTCAAAAGGCCCCCGCAGAGACTCCTAGCCAGCCCGGGGAGTTAAAATCCTCGCCCCTTTCCTCAGACGCCAAGTCTGCCTCATCAAAAGCCTCAGGCGGTGAGACAGAGGGAGCTCAGGCTGCTTCTCCACCTGCTCCGGAGCCTAAATCTGCTCTCAAAGCCTCGGCTGCAGGTGAGGAAACCCACAAGGCTTCTGAGTCGGCTGACCAGCCTCCCCATGTCAACACTGCGACGGAGGACACTTCCTTCACAGAGGGGGAGAAGGGGAGGACGGGAGGGGAGGGAGGAGAAGAGGAAAAGAAGAGAGGAGAAGGAGAGTCTGCTGGGGAGAACAGCCCGAGGTAAAAATGTAGTAAGGACGTGAGAGTTGGTGAAACATACCTTATGTTTGTCTTTTTTATTCTTCTACAGAACATTGCAAATCTACACAGTAGTTTTACTACAGTCACACAATAAGTGCTGAAACGATGACTGACAATAAATCTTAAATAACATTTAATATTTACATTTTGTGGCTACAGCGCTACAGATCTCAGGATTTAACACATATGTGCCCTCACACTGTCTTGTTACGGTTTCCTGCAGGTCAGCAGAGGGTCAAGCTGAAAGGCCGCAGGGCCTCAGTGTGAACACGGAGCAGGCCGAGGTGACGGTGATCCCCGATAGGCCGAGAGACAGCCAAACTAGTGACTCAGACTCTGACGGACCAATCCTGTACCGCGATGAGGAGGAAGAAGAGGAGGAGGACGAGTACACAACTAGTACGGCATAGTTTTGTAACACACCACACAGTAATGGAGACACACAGGAAAAAGCCAGTGTGTCACATGTTTAACTTGTACGAACATTTTAGAGAAGCTCGTCATGACCACACACCGTCAGCTGTGACGTGGTGATGTGTAGGTTACGTGTGCGAGGCATTTCATTAGGAAATGCTATTTATTTTGTAAATGCTGGCTAAACACTGGAAGGAAAAGGCAGCTCTAGGTTTTTATTTGCATCTGACACAGTGACTATCTTCACATGCACAAAATATTCAATTTGTTGACTTTATTCCAAAAAAGATTGTTGGTTAGTTGGTCTGTGCACAATGCATACAAGACAACTCCACTGTTAGTTACACGCTTAGCTTGTCGCACAGCTTCTGTGGTTATGCCACATACACATGCCGCATGTCATCGGAAAGTGAAGATTCTTCTGATTAGATTGATTCAGACCATTTAAAGATACAGCCACCACAGTGGGTTCACTAAACGCTTCTGTCACACAGAAAAACAACCAAATGCTATGTTTACTAGCTCACACCTCCCCGTTACAGCCATGTGCAGCATCTTTTCTCAAGAGAAAATGCAGGCGAGTAAAACAACCTTTTTTTTATTTCAGTGTATTTAAACGTGTAACTAAATGACAGAAGCACTTAAAGTGATGCTGACTGCTGGGAAAAAAAAACTTCAGAGTGTTACCTTTTAAATGAGACCGTGCATGTACAGATACTAAACACAGAACAAGAACAGCTTTCAGTTTACTTTGGGTATGCTTTGGATTGGGGTTCTTGGTGAATTATGCAGGATTCATAACAGTTTAATAGGAAAATGCTACATTCAAATAAGGCCTCGTAAACGTAGTCATTGATTCATGCTCATTAGGTTCCTCTTTTACTTTCACACAGTTTGTACATTCCAACTAGTCATAGTCATGTGCACCCGCAGTTAATGGTATAAATCACGCTGACCAGTGTTTTATAACTCTCACTATCACTTATTGTTGAGTATTGGAACACCAGGAACAAACAAGTTATCATAGTGACAGTGAGGGTGTCATTGCAGTTGATGATAATCATGCCAGCTCTGTTATCTCCCAAATGGCTGACATCTTTAGCTAGAAGCTAATCTGGGTTGTCAGTGGATATAAACAGGGGGTGTAAGAAAATATTAATGTACTTGAGTAGAAATAAATTAAGTTTTGTGATACTGTATTTATTCCCAAAAACCCTATTGATTTTTAATTAATCATTTACATGCAAAAATTAGTGGCAGTGGTTCTTTTTTTGTTGTGTTTAAACCCCCGACTGTTACATCCTTATTCTGTCTTCAGCCATTTGACTCTTCTACGGCAACATAACAACATGTCGTTAACATAAATACAAAAAACACAAGCTGATGAAACAGGAAGAGTCATAAAGGCCGCACTGCTGAATCAAGAGTTTCCCTAAAATTAGATTTTAAGGGGTGCTCAGTAGCTTGTCACCAAAGTATCGCAATATTTTGCAATATATTGAATCGTAACTGTTGTATTGTGATTTGTGTCACATCTCAACAGTCCATGCAGGTTGTTTCAAAGCCCTCAGAAACCCGTGACAAGTTCTCCCCATTGTACCTCTGTCTCAGGTTCTCTGGCCATGAAGATCCGCCGAAGAGACACTCTGAACATCAAGCTGGGCAACCGACCCAGCAAGAGAGAGCTGGAGGAGAAAAACATTCTGCCACGGAGCTCGGAGACAGAGAGACACGAGCTCCGCCAGCAGATAGGCAGCAAACTAGTCAGGTACACACATACTCAGCGTGCTGTGAAAATGCAGCTAGGTGTGAAGTTTCCTCGTAGATTTGGCGGCGCTGTGGGGTAAAAACAGAGTGCTAATTGTTTTTTAGTGTAGCTGTGGGCGGTGTACTGGTACAAATGATGCACAGTACAAATCTGTGCTCAAGTTCAGTTTGGCCTTCTCTACCAGATGAGGCAGACAGCTTTTGGATTAACAGCAAAAAAGGGTGTAATATTTAAAACAACAAATGTTTTGCACAAATGTTATTTTGATAATTCAGGTTGTTTTTCTGAAGTCAGCCTAATGTTTTAAACCAGTTCTTATCTGCTGCTTGTATAAAGTACGTGAACACAGTTTTGCATTTCCAGGCGCCTGAGCCAAAGACCCACCACCGAGGAGCTGGAGCAGAGAAACATCCTCAAGCGTAAGTTTCTGAAATACACTATTCAGCTGTGGGTTGATGTGATGCACCATTTTTAGTAATATTCATTTAATATTTTTAAGTCATGGCAATATTATGAAAAATCAAAATGGTTGCACGGAAATGTGTGTGCAGTTGCAACTACTTTAGGAGAAAAATGTAGTAATACCGACCAAAATGTTACAGCTGAGGTAGGCAGAAATCAGGAGAAAAAAAAAGACAGACTCTGAACATACACTCTCCCCCTGCAGCTCTCCCCTTTCCGTCCTAAGCCCCTCCCACAAGACGACCACGAGCGTCTGCACGTGCTTTATATAGTACCCCAGTGTTTCCCAGATGTTAATTTATTGAATCCTATTTCATTGTACAGTTGCCTGCGGCTCATTTGTCCTGCCTGCCCCTTCCACACTCTCTATCAAACCACAAGTGAGACAAGAATTAGCTAGCTAGCCACCCCACGGTCTCTTCACCTCGCTCCCCGCCGCTGTGGACTGTTTCCCTGGAAGCAGAGCACGCAGTAGCTCAGGATACAGACAACACCCAAACACACTCTCATACTGGGCTGGGGGTCAGCAGCAGTGCCGGGTCTAACCTGTGGAAGGCCAGATATACACTATGTAATTTGGGCTGTCATACAAAAGATGACCAACGTGAAAGAAACATATGGCTGTGGCTCTAAAATGGTGGCCCTACCTAGGCTCAAGGATGGCCGTTGCCACAGTCTTGTGATTAAAGATAGCCTGGGATAAAATTATGACTGTGTCGGAAATTTTGGATGACCATCTCACTGTGTGACTGCTGCTATGACCTACATCTACTACCAAACCAATAGAAATGTAGCATGAAATGACACTGATCAGCGCGGCAATGCCAAATGCCAGTAGATGCTAATAAATACACTTAGAGCTCTAGTTGCAAAAATGGCACGCCAAGTTGGCCTCTTTATCTCAGCCACAACCGCATCCTCCTCCTCCTCTTCTTCTTCAGCCTTTCTCGACACACGTAAATGTCACCATAACAAGGCCTCGATTAATGTTTGTTTTAGTTTTTCTCTGAACAAACTAGATGTTCCAGGTTATAACAGGTATTGGTGGCAGCAACATATTGCCAGATACAACCCAGTGTGTCTCATAAATCAGATAGATGAGACAGATATGTCCGACTAAATTATGAGTTAACGTCTATTAGAGGCTGTGTGTCTCCTACACTAAGCTGATGTGGTCAGTCACACTGACATTTCACAGACTGCCTCAAAATTGGGTTTGTGGACTCTTTATTTTTTCCCCCCTTTTTACTTTGGTCACAGTAAACCACATTAATAAAAGTTTGGTCAATTCAGGTCGGTTAGTTGGGCTGCATTGTGCGTAATACACACACCATACACTAGCCCAGATAAATATTAAATAGACAGTCAAATAGGCAGTAAAATTGGTTTGTAATGCTACCAAGCAGGGCTTTAATCATCCTGCTGGAGGGTTTGCTGGCTCGCGCTCTGTGCCAGCTTTGCATTTCAGAGACCCAAAAGAAGCATTTAAGCTTTGGGTATTAGTTGTTTTGCTCGTGGCCCTGCTGAACCAGTTCAAACAGCTTTTTGTGCTGCTAAAGACTCAGTAAATATACTATATGCTAAGTGGAAAATAAGTAGAAAAGAGCGGCACACAATCACCAGTTTGTATCCAGTGGTTACAACACAGGAAATAAAAAATTCAAACTCAGAAATCTTTGAATACAGAATATAACACAGTATGACGTGACAATAGAAGAACTTAAAGTTATCCAAACATGTTTCTGATCAAGTTGTACCCACAGTTTATCCATGACGGGACATTTCAGCTCTCAGAGGCTCTAATTCAACACATTAGATATACAACAGCTGCTAAACTGCCAGGATGAGCCTTCGTCTTTACAACTGACTGCTGTAGTGATACTGATCTACCGATATAAATAGTGTCGGGGGGCATGTGAGGACGTGTTTACATTTGCACCAAGATTATGCATCCAGCTGGTTTGCAACGTTTAAGTGTTTTGGTTTATATTGTTATAGAGGTATTCATGGGTCCAAAATGACCAAACCGAACCAAAATGGACCAGGGAAATGTTGTGTTGTTTGTTCTGTGACCCAGTTGGCTAATTTTTAAAGAATATATTTCCCCCACCTGTTTGGGCCGACAGAGGAGGGGGACCTGACGGGTCTTGGGTCTGTTTTATAAGCCCAACAAATCCAATAATGATATCGGCTATTAAAAATGTCATCCTACTGCTTAAAAGTTTTTCAAATCCGATACAATATGGCTTTCTGTTCACACACATTTTACTGTATGTAATGTTTGATAATGTTTAATAATGTTTTAGATGTCTATTTTTAATTTTATTTTATTCCTTTCATTCATACATTATCTGTAACCGAACTAGTAACCCTCTTGCTGTGAGGCAACAATGTTAACCACTGCACCAGTGTGCTGCCCTTTTTATTTTAATCCACTGTCATTTATTTTGTTGTTGTCGTTGCAGTGTGATCTGCTGTAACACCCGCCGGCGACCAGTTACAGATAGATCTACACAGCCGACATCACCATACAGATATACATTTTTAAACTTATGTCAGAGCTGCATCAGCTAGATTCTCCACAATTCGATCATTCAGTTCATGTTACAGAAACTATGAGTGCCAAAATAAGCCATAATAAATTCAGATTTACCAGCATGGTCACCAAGAGAGACAAAAAAAAAAAGTGGTGACTCCAAACGTTTGAAGTGGTTACTAAGACTCAATATGTGCCCGTTCCTCGATTATTTACACTTCCAATAACAAGAAAACATTTGTTAATAAAATGAATCCACATTGCCAGGACAGAGGGATGTTGTATGCTGTAAAGCCCTGTGAGGCAAATTGTGATTTGTGATATTGGGCTTTGTAAATAAAATTGACTTATTGTGAATATTAAGGGCTGACATTGCTGCTCAAGGTTTTTATCCACCTTACTTTGACTCTTGTAATCTGATCCTACCTCAGCGTAATCATCACAAGTTAGACACACAGTGCTTATGTGTCTCTCTTGATCAGCGCTGATAACATGTCCTATCAGATCCACTCAGGCATTAGCCTACACTTAATGATAATTTAACCCGGGACCAGCAGTAACAGAGTGGGACCCAACCGGAGCCCTGTTGACCATTATAAAACCTGGGCCCGACAGTGTGACACACAGCCTCGGTGTGGTCCTGACGCACGAGAAACAAAGCCAGCCTTCGATGTGTACACATGAAGATCAAAGCAGCGGAGATTTATTGTGTGACTTTTCCCTCAGGAAGAGACGCAGGAAAAAAAAAGAGTACCTCCACACAGTTGTTCTGATTATGGGAAAGAAACGTTAGGTGACTTGTTTCTATTTCAATCTCAAATGAAGCCACTAGAGGTCGAGGAGTTTACCATCTCCCCAGGCCAAGTCAGCCACGTGTTGCCTTCACAGACATACAGTATACATATTATACATCCATGAAGATGCTGCGAGAGAGAATGCGTTACAGATTCAACTCACATGATTCAGTCTGTCTCCAGATGAAATCAAAAGACATAGTTCCCCCTTTCATGTAAAGGAAATAAGAGCTTCACAGCCGTGGACATACTGTAATATGGCAAATCACTTCTTGCTCTTATAAATAGAAGAAGACGCTTGTTGCAGACACAGTAGGTGTGATACGACTGTTTGTTTTGTGCATGCAGAGAAGAATGAGGCAGAGGAGCAAGAAGCCAAGCAAGAGATTAAAAGGAGACTCTCCAGAAAGGTACTGTAAACACCAAACACACACACACACACACACACACACATAAGCAAGAAGAGAGAAGACACAGTGAGTCTATATTTAGGTGCTAATATGTTTTGCTCCACCTCATGAGTCAGGTTAGGAGGCAGGAAACATGCTTTGTGTGGGGAGATCAGCCCATCTAGTGGACATAGATGGAACTGACGCTTGTCTGGTCATTAATAACTTTTACTTCCCAGAAACCTTTTAAATAATCAATAGAGGATACAATGATGAAATTAAACAGTCAAGTATAGTCATCAGACTTTTATATAACTTACAATCGTAGGAAAACAGTGGGAAGACCATTTTTGAATCTGTAATTTTCTAATTTCTCTCCCTATTTCTGTGTGTGTGTAGCTGAGTGTGAGGCCTACGGTGGCAGAGCTTGTCGCTCGCAGGATCCTGCGTTTTAACGAGTATGTGGAGGTAACGGACGCCAAGGATTATGACCGGCGGGCAGACAAACCCTGGACACGGCTTACTCCCGCTGACAAGGTACCACAGTCATTGCAAATCAGTCATTTCTTTATTATCTATCAGCTCATCATTGTGATGCTAGTTTGTAGCAGTGCAGGTGAACTACAGGTGGTTAAAGGATATCAACGCTGATAGAAGTATATGGACCCATATGTGGTTGTTTAATATTTAATTCCAAAGCCTTGGGCCGATGTTCATCTGATGCTATAACAGCTCCACTCTGCTGTGGAAGTTGTCCACAAACTGTTGGCTGCAGGGATTGGCTCCCAGTCAGCCACAAGAGCATTAGTGAAGTTGGGTGATGAGATCTGGCTCGATGTTCCAGTTCATCTCAGAGGTGTTGGATGGAGTTGATGCCAGGGCTCTGTGCAGGATGGTGGAGATCTTCCACATCAAATTTAAAAAACATTCTTGTGGACCTTGCTTGGTGCACAGGGTAACACTTAATACTTTTGACTGCATAATGTATGTTACACTTGAAGTTAAGCAGATTAAATTTGTTTTGCTTGTCCTACATGAAGTGAGATGAAACACGTGTCCGATCTACTGTAAAAACTACTGTCTACTGTCCTCTATGTCTTTACAACAACTCCTCAATGTTCATCATAAACCCTTAATTTGCATCACCTGCATATCCAGTAGAAGTGCCAGGAGGGTGGAGCAAATTATGTATGAAGAAAAACTTAAAATTACCCGTGGCAGAAGGATTTCTGTGGTCAGTCAAACGCAAGGATGTGCAGGATAAGCTGTTGAAATGTTGCTACTCTTGCCAGTTGGCACCAGAAATACTAGTCGGTTAAACTTGATTTATATTTATCTTATTTTGTTTACTTTATTTTATTCATAAATTAAAGCCAGTTCGATTTTATATACGTATATTTTTAATGTAGGATAGGCTGTTTGCGACGCAATTGTGTTCAGCCAGACACGTTTCTTTACTGATTTATTATGCTGCACAATATTGTCTTCAACAAATGCTTACTTTTATTTGGCAAGCTGTTGCAATTTTCATAATGCATGTTTCATAGTGCATTTTGAAAAATTGCACACACTTTAAAACACAGTTTGGTAATTGAAAAATGTGATTAACGATTTCAATCGGCTCTTATAATATAAACAATATTTTTTTGACAATATTTAACCTTATAGATTCAATTGTGCTCAATTTGTGTCTGTTTTCTTGGTATTTTCTTACTTTTGGACTTAGTTAAAGTTTAAACTTTTGTTTAAGAGTCACACATATTAGTTGTTAAGAACATCCCTAGTCAAATGCAAGGCTCAATTTTCATGTTTAATTTAGTTTAAGGGTTTAAGAGTTTGTTACTGACTTTCTGAATACAAGACGAAGACAAATCAACTTAATTCTGCCCTCAGAGAACAGAGAATAAAGCATATTTGCTGCTGTGTACGTGTTCATGTGCACGTTGGTCTTGCCAGCCCTTTTTTTAAATTTTGGACTGTCAGCATCTCAACATTACACTGTGAATTGTGGGTTTTTCCCTGAAGCAAAGTTTGCAGCTGTGCAGATTTATAGACCGAGTGCATTAGCTCAAGTAGTCCAAAATACAGACAGGATGTGATGAGAGTGGAAAAAAACAGCTGCGCAATAGCTGTGTTTTGTTGTTGTGTGTGCTGGGGGAACAGGTAACCTTGCCCTGCTAAGTGCATTTATCATCGTGTGTGTGTTTGTGTGTGTGTTTTGTCCTTCAGGCTGCTATCCGTAAGGAGCTGAATGAGTTTAAGAGCCGAGAGATGGAGGTTCATGAAGACAGCAAACAGTTCACCAGGTACTGGAGCGGTCGATGACCTTCACCATTTAGCCGACTCTGACGATAACTCACGCCTCATTAGTAATTTATCCCCGTAATTCCTGCAGCTTATTAGCTTACTCTGATCAATATTTATATTACACTGATCCTCCAAAGCCATTCCCACTAACCACATTAAAGTCATGATGTCCACCTGGGTCGACTCCAGTTCATTATCCTCAGGCATTGATCGCCAGTAAAGTTCAGATTCACTCACTCGTGTGTTATCAGATCTGTGTGACATGGTTTCATATTGTATCGCTGTGCAGAGATCAGAGAGACTGAATCACCAGTAAAAAACTATACATATTTTAATTAATATATATTTCCTAAACGACTGCATATTTGACCAATATCAGTTAAAAACGTTGGATTGAAGACTCTCAGCATTTGTCTTTTGCCAAGTCGAGCTGCATTAGGAGCACATGAGTCCTAATAAATCAAAAACCTTAGGTCATAAATCTTTATGATTCATTCATCATACATCATTACACCAAACCATTTTCTTTCCCTAAAGCCATTGGCTGCGGCTCAAGGCAACTATAAATTCATTTTTGAAGGGCAGGTGTTTGAGGAGTGTTTTGGTGCCTGGTAAAAATCCATATTGGATCAAAACATAGCAGCAATAGCTCATTGAATTTATTACTGGATTATAAAACAAACAGCAGAGTCTAATTGTTCCATGAATATTGCATGCTATTAAGCATCTGCTAAAAAGGATTTTACTTTTGGATGTGATTTAGGGCGGTCACTAAAAAGAGACAGCTCACCCCGAAATCCAAAATAGCTGTAGTGCTATTCAACACTCTAGATCAGTGGTTCCCAACTGAAAGGGTCACGAGTCCAGTCGGAATGGACGACAAGTGACTCGCAAACATGTCAAATTTGTAAAAAAAAAAACAACACATCTTATTTTTATGTACAGTGAATTTCCAGCACATTCAATTTCTCCTTGGCAGAGACAGCAAACTAGCTCAATGACACGACCAAACACAAGTACGACGCTGAATGTATTAAACTGTGTGGACCTCGAAATAATGACTAAGGAAGAATCTGGACCCCGTGCCTGGACCAGTCGGGAACCACTGCTCTAGATTTTTGTGCAAACTATTTTCCTTATACTGAACTACACCCGCCGACCGTGTCACCGTGCAGAAAGAAGAGTGCATCTACAGCTCAGCCGAGGAGGATGCCAATAATGTTTACAGCTTGTGTCCATAAGTAGATGCATGCATCCTTCTGTGTGGTGATACCATTGGTGGTTGTGGCTCAGTTGAAAGAAAATGGGGGGATTGCTTTGAGCTACACAAGCCGAGTGCCATCTAACTCTAAATTATATTCAAGTGAAGGCAGATGCTTGACTTTGACTTTGACTTTTACTTTATTTTCAAAACAGGGACAGTACATGTTAATGAACACACAAGTGTAAATATGCAAGATTGTAGCCAGTGACTAATTTCCATCTTTCGTCCCTGCGGCAATTAATGCCAAACACATAAAAACAGGACAGCAACAAACAACAGGACAACAAGGCCATATACATCAATAAAACAATCATAATAGAAAGTACGGCTGATCTCTCCAACATTCTTCAACTCACACCAAAACAGTCTAGATTGACAAGTAGCACTTTAGGTTAGAGGAAAAATACTGGCTGTATTTCAGACTTGGGGGTGAACTGCTCCTTTAAGTTGTTCAAACAACTTGATTGCAATCCATGTGACCCTAAACTACACTGTTATCATGTGTATCTTTGCTCTGCAGTGACAGAATTTAAAGTAGAGCCAAACAAAGTGAATCCTAATATCTGATTTGTAGGTTTTCCATTTCACTGTGTACGTGTGTGTTGTATTTTCATAAACTAAGCCGGTGTGTCTGTGTTTCCAGATTCCATCGGCCCTAAGCGCCAGCTCTCACTGCCAGCTGGACGTCAGCACCGCAAGCTCTCCGGTCCGCAGCTGCCAGCAGTCTCCCACAGCCCTCCCCGACCCTCAGTACACAGCTCAGTCCACTTTGCTTTGGGATCCTCCCGCTCCTGATGACGTATGACGTGTGTCTGTCTATGGTGACAGCTACAGGTGTGCCTTAAGGCCTCGGCCATCCATGGACACCAGTGAAGCATTTGCACATATCTATAGTCAGAACAGTGGTGTGTATAGCGCTCTGATTAGATTATTTATTATGTATATGACCAGAACCTGCGGGTATATGATGTTCTGTCTTTGTTGTGGTTCACTTCAGGCCATGTCACGAGAGGTTCCAGGGGGGAAACATTGGCAGAGTTACCCTCTTAGTAGTGAATGTGGCTCAGTTGTACTACAGAGTTTGTAAACTTGCCAAGGTATGTCTTTTCATACAGCCAAATGGCCATATATGGGCGTCCTCCCAGAACAGGAAGTGGGAGTGATTGGATGGTTGAGTGCTGTTGTCAGTGCCTATGTCATAGATCGGAGGGGAGGAGAGGCAGTTTGTTCTGCTCTGATGTGCCTCTCGGAGCTGAATCTGAAATACTGCGGTTCATTTTTAGACATATTTAAAGTATATTGCCACTAGAGGGCATTATATCATAAGAGTTATCGACTGTGAGGATGACGATGTGTATGTAAATGAAGAGCAATCTGCGAGTGTTATATTTATAACTACTGAAGCTGAGGGATCGGTGGGCACCTGAGGCTCTGATAGTGAAGTGCAATGGAAATCACTCCCAATTCCAGCCAGTTCTAATCTCTCAGCGCTCGTCCCGATGATACACGGTGATCATGCACCGTCATATATCTTGTGCTGAGTTATTTAGTGCAAACCTCTGATCACAAAGTGCTGGACTTGCTGTTCAGAGGATCTGACTCCAGTTTTTCATGTTAGGCTTTCGGCTGAAGCGCTCCCTCGGAGTGACTTGTTGCCAAAGAAAAAGCAGGTATTTGATTGTATGCTGGTTTTCTTATTTGAAAGTTTTAAAGTTTTGATTTTGTCCGGTGGACTCCCGATGGTGGTTTTCAGCACTAAAGTAATCAACAGGCCTCTCGAAGAAGTGGAGAAATACTTTATTTTTCCATTTCCGTTAACGTGCTTTTGCAATTTCATCCATCTGCAGCCTGTGATAGATAAGTGGTCCTTTCACACCTTGCCCTGACATGCACCTTGAATGCAGTGGTTATGATCTGGTTTTATCAACAAACGGTTTTATGCAGTTTTCTCTTTGATCCTGAAAATTGCTCAACTTTTTGGGGAAAGCACTGGGGCTGGAACAAAAACTTAAAACTTAATCAGCAACTGTTTTCACAATCAGTTTATCATTTCATTCTTTTTTTTTTTAAAGCAAAAGGCCAAAAATGTGACAAACAGGCAGCAATTGCCTGTCGTTTTTATCATATATGAAGTTGAATTTAAGTCTTTCGAGATGTTGAGCGCTCAAATAAAACAAGCAATATGAATCATATTTGAATATGTCAACTATGGGAAGTGATAACAGACATTATTTTCTGACTTTTTATAGTTGAATCAATTATTCAGGTATAAAGAAAATAATTAACAGTCAACATAATAATTAGCTGCAGCGCTAAAATGCATTTATTCACATTCTGGCTGAGTGTTAGCCAGCAGGTGATTAGCTTAGCTTGGCATAAACACTGGGAGCAGGGGCAAACAGCTAGCCTGGCTCTTCACATTTGTTTTTTGTTTTTTTGTTTATTTTTTAACACTAGCTGTTTCCTTTGTTTACAGTCTTTATGCTAAGCTAAGCTAATCGCCTGCTGGTTGTAGCTTCAAAAGTAGCGCACAGAGATCAGAGCGGTGTCGATCCTCTCACCTTAGTCCAGGCAAAATGTGAATAAGAGCTTTTCCCAAAATGTGGAACAATTTCTTTTACATCACATAGAAGGCAAAACTAAAATATGAGTAATAGGCTATGATGCGGTGCTGGTTATGGTCGCTTAGCAACATCAGGCGCAACCTGCCACAGTGCCTTGAAAGTTGGCACAGAGTAGGCACAAGAGTAGCACCCACCACCCGACCTCACATTTTCCAGAAAGCAAAAGATGCAGCATGTGTCCCAGCCCCAAGCAGGAACACGGAAGGTTATACATTTTTTATATTCCAGTACTTTTTCAGATTAAATTTGGATTTTGTGCACTCTTGGAAAGATGTTTAGACTTTCATAAATCTGATTTAAATTTAAATGGAGGACACAGTCGGCTGCACAACAGCTTAATTACACTCAAAGGGATTTCCCTTTGTTTAAATGTGCAGATACACAGATGCTCAGTGTGTGTCTTGATTTATAGTTTGTTGGCGATATGGCTGAAGTGATTTGGATTCACCTCGGTGCATCTATAGATTTTCTGCCTCAACATGCTGCAGATACTCAAGATGTATGTTAATGCAAGATGTAAAGGGGATCATTCAGTAATGATAAGAAAGCTCAGATAAGTCAGAGGTGAAATGTGAAAGGACATGAAAGCAGACAGAGAACCTGAAAATATAACTCGCTATCAGAAATATTTTAGAAGCTGGGAGAGAATAAAACACCATGATGGCTCAGTCATTGCTGCGGATGTTCATAGAAATACCAAACAAAAATGTTTTTTCCCTCCCAGCACTACAAAGGAAATTCGGGCTGAAAAGTTACTGACAGATTGAGCTTGCTGACGTCCAAAGGCTCGTGTGTTCACAATAGACCTCCAACCTCCACAACCGTCGTCACTCGTACAAAATTGTATCCGAAAAAGGACTGATTTCTTCTCTCTGCTTCTGAATGTGCGGAGGTTGAAATGGTGTACAGCGATGGAAAAGAACCAACAGTATTCATTCATGTCAATGTCTATGTTGTTATATATAATGATTATTTTGTACATAATGTATATCGAGCATGTGCATACATTGAAATCAATTTTACTACAAGTATGATACAGTAGAACTTTGATGTGAATGTTTTAAGCTCTGATTTTAGTTTTTTTTTTTTTTAATCATTCCCAGAAAATAATAATGAAATGAGGAGTTCAGTGCTGTTTATCATACCAAGCACAGTTTGTTAAATAACTGTCACGTCTTTACCAAACCTACCTGTTTCCTAAACAGACCATTACATTACACACACTGCTTATTTCATATTCGCTTCCACCTTCACTCAACTGAAGTCAGCAGGTGCGACGCAGCAGGCATTTCATGGATGGAGACTAAGTTTAAAAGCAGTTTATAACCCTTTCTGGGCGTCACTTTTGATTTATATCTTCACATTGGCCGTTGGTCAGCTTGCACAAAAAACAAACAGGATGTGACTTGAAATTTAAACTACATGAGTTTAGGCACAGTATAAAGTCTAGCTGCGTTTTAATAGTAAGTAAATGTGAGTCCATTTAATGGAAAATGTGCTTCTATAAAAGTGAACATAATGCAGTAAATACTGTAATAAAAATTTTAGATACACAAATTAAAAGTCTCACCAGGTGGTACAGATTTGATCCCATCATGGCTGAGTACTCATTAATATGCTGCTTTCATCTCTGTAAAAAAGACAAGTTAATCTCTACAGCATAAAATGGAAAAATGTCCCTTTTGTATTTTATAAGCAGTATATAGTCAGTGAAAATGGTAAATGGCTATGCAGGTGTAAGCAGATGACATTTAAAGGCATTCAAAGCAGTTATAATCTGTATTTTTGTTCTAATTTATTAGGAAACAATGTGAAAACAGTGTGGCAATGTGAAAGGAGTTGCTCGTAGTGATCCTATAGAGAATCATCACCTGAATCTGCAGCTCCCCTCGGCTTTATAGAGCTTAATAGTGATTTTCACCTCATTGTTTCGCTGCTGAGTGTGCAACTTTACTGTTTCCATTTAGTTTCACTGCTCTTGTAGAGTTGTTTTGGGCTGCAGGAGGCAGGTGTTTTCAGTCAAAATGCTCTAAAGACCCACTGTTTCACTATGTTCTCAGCACCAAACACCAGGCAGACACAAGGTACGTTTCCATCCTTCTGTCTTTTTGTGCAGTTACAATATGTGCATAAAGAAACCTGAGTGGAAACACCAAAACATCTTTTTAAATATCCCAAAATAATTTTGTGTTTGGGGGGAGGTGGAAAAGTTGGTGCAATTATAAAAGTTAAATGGAAACAGTACAGTGGCATTTAAAGACCTTTAAAGTGGCTGTAGTACAATGGAAAGAGGTTCAGCAAGTAAATGATGATGTAGAGTCATGACGTTGTGTCATTGCGTAGGCCACTGCAGGCTCTATTTGTCATCTCTGGATGGCTTTTAACACGCTCACGTATGCGCACAGGGCTTTCAAGAGCACAAAGCTGTAATATTAGTTGTCCAAAACTCCCTATTTCCACAGCCCAGTGTGTTCTTCATTATTATACACCCATTGTTTCCTGTGAGGTTTGACTCTCGCTCTTAAAATTCCGTCAAAATTACGTTACGTCCTCTTGTTGCACCCTCTTTTCCTGCAGTGACACCTGACTTGAGAATTAGTGCCACCTACTGCTTATCACAATGAACCAACTCCCAATATTCACATAACAAAAACACTTGCATGTTGCCAGTTATCTGAAAATTTGGTTAAAATTGCTGCTACATTTTGAAGAGAGGGGAGCATTAAGCAGCTAAAGAGCCAAAAAATTTCCTACAGGAATCAGTGGAAACAAAAGCAGAGTTAAAATAGTGAATATCAGATTGGATACACGTTCCAGTCGGGCTGAAACTCCAGATGAATGATAATGTTACTGTGCATCTGCTGGATGTTTAAATAAGCAACTTAAGAGCTGATGCGTCATTGCTGTGTTCACAACTTGTCTGCGCTGCCTCCAAGTGGCCAAAAAGTTACTGCAGGTTTAAGTATTTATTAATGTATCCATGACTGTTTAATGAACATGAATACTTTGTAAAACACATTCCTAATCATATATAACGTTTACACAAGGTTTAAACACATTCATAAATGACTTTAAACCTGTGTGGGATTTATTAGCACGTGTATGAATAGTTAAGCATTCATTAGCTGTTTATACACCACTCATGGATCTGATAAGTTATAATCAATGACAAAGTACATTAATACACACTTAAAATTGTCTTTACATTTGCTTACAGCTACATTAAAGTGTAATAAAAACCATTAATAAAGTGTTTATATATTGCTTATAAATAAATGACTAGAAAGGTTGAAATTAAGAAGCTTTAGAAATCTTACTTTTAAAGCACAGGTGATTTTATAATGAAACTACGAGCTTAATTCTGGTCTAGACTGTCACCACTTAATATTTCTTCTCTGCAACACTGATGCATAAACACATCTTTACATATTTTAATCCATAAACTGATAAAACATCTGGACAAAGCAGTTGAGAGTTTGGTAGAGCCTTGACAGTTTGTGTTGCCAGTCAGTATTAATCACAAGGAGCGCGTCCTGTAAAAACTTTAATGGCTGCAGTCTGTTTCATCTCATCTTGTGTGGAACTGTAACATCGACACGATAAACCTCCTGAGACCCAAAGAAAAGTTGTAACACACCCCACGTTTCTTTACATCACCTATAACATGGAATACATGAAATTAAAGACACACATATTTTTTTAAACATTAAAAATGGACACTTTGACACTTATTATTCGCGGCTGCTGCTGTTAAAGTTTGCAGTACTGGAGGCTTCCACCAGTTCATGAAAATGTTTACATTTGAGGAAGTCGCGGTTGTAATGGTGCTTCCTTTATCGCACACAAACCAAATCCCCCCCAAATCAGAAAGCCACAGTCAGACCGCTGCTGCTGTTGTTGACCAAGAGCTTACATCTCCGTTATTTTGCCTTTTTCTTGATCATGTTAAATTCACAGTAAGATACTGGGATTTACTGGGGATTCACAAGTGTCAGTCACACTATAAACCCTCCAACTTTGCATTTACAGTCACTGAAATGCATTGATTTTTTTTTTTTTTTTTTTTAATTGATCTCTGAAGTCATAGGATGATGTCATATATCAGCTACTGTTATGTCCAAACTGTGTATATTGTTTTTGTATATAAAGAATGATGGGAAAACATAATTTTTGTGACCTTGTTTTTCTTGTCATGCGATCAGCGTCACTCTAATTACTGGATTATGGACATGAGCATATTACTCACTCATACTACTGACTTTTCTTTTCATAGATCCAGGAAATACATTTGCAACTGCTTAATGAGCATGTGAGAAAATGTGAAATTTCACTGATCCCCCTTCTCTCTTTTCTGTCATATTATTGCTGGCTGCGCTGCTCAGAGCTGGTTTTAGGTGGCAGATTTCAGAGTCCTTGACGGCCACATTTCCTCATTCACTATTCAGAGACATAAAATGGAAAGGCACTTAGTCTCTGTAGGGTTTTCTTTTTAAATACATTACATCATTCCTTGCAGATTTTCTGAAATACTTAAAAACTGTGCCAATCTTTTTGTTTTTATTCCCAGTGACACAAGGATGGCTCCCAGACAAATTTACAGCCTGGAAGCCCCAAAAGTGTAGCAATTAGTGCCAATTAAGGCTTTATAGGATATTGGATTTTTTTTTATTTAATAAAGAAAGCCTTTAACTCGGCTTTTTTTCTTCACCTTCCTTGTGCCCTGATTTTGAATAATTGTCACGGATGACAGCGTAATTACTCTGAGATATCTGCAGTGAACCTCGCGGTGCCTTCTGGCTCTCGCTGAGTTTCTGCTCGGGTCACAAAAGGACAAGCGAGTCTGCCTAAAGTGAAATTACATGTGTGTTTTTATCAGCCAAGACAGCAGCGTGGCTCAAGGGACCATGGCTCAGTCAGTCGATCCACCTATCTGGTCCAGACAGGAATATCTTTATAACATTTTACAGACATTTAATGTGCCCTGAGGATGAAGCCTAATGACTGCGATGAGCCTCTGAACTATTCCTCAGTGCCAACCCAGTGTCTACATTTGAGGTTTTGAGTCCAAAAAAAAGAAAAAAAAAGTTGGCATTGTATTTTTCTGCAAACCACAGATAATTTTCATTTGTATGTGACTGTGTAAAAACTATGTCCTAACTTACAGGGTTTTTTTTTTTTTTTACATTTCAACAGCACTGTGGTTTACGTGGTTGATGTCTCACTGTGGGATACACCTCCCTGCATATTCCTCAGAAACACTTTTCTAATTATGCCAATCCTGATTGGTTGGTGATCGCGATGTCTGCATCAGGTGGATGCACCTACCATTAAATGGCCTGTGCTATGACACAGCACCTTTTAAACACCTCTTAGTGCTTTCAAGCATATCTCAACCTGTTGCATAGGCTAGTTAGCTTAATGGTCCATAGATCAGAGCTAACTTAATCACTCTGTTGCAGCAAAGCACTATCCTTGTTGGAAAAACAGCAATGGGTTGCTGCAAAACACTTGATATTGCTGGGGGCTAAAAAGCTGCTGAAAACACAACTGCTTTTGTTCTTTGTTGGTCTCGAACAGCGGTCTGCCTTGATGTCGCACCATCCACCACCTCCCCATGACAAAATAGGCTCATTTACTACGTCACTTTGGAAACATTGTTGCGACGCACATGAATTGTACAAATATAACAAATCTGTAGTTTGCAGAAACAGTACAAAGCCGACATTTTCTCGCGGTGACTTGACTGAAATGTCTCAGCTATTAAATGGATTGCGATGAAATTTGGTTCAGACATACATTACATACATTGTCACTGTAAACAAATGTTAGCATTTAGCTCAAAGCACTGGTGTGTCTACATACAGCCTCACAGAGCCTCGCCACATGGCTGTAGACTCTCGAATCTATGATGTGTAGTCTTTCTTTTTGTCAACTCCACATTGATGTGACAGAAGTGATAAATCCAATAACACTATAAATTAAAATAAGAGCATCCCCACTAACTAATTTGGCAATCTCCTGTCCTGTCTATTTCCCTCCTCAGTTGTCAACAAATAAAACAAATGCAAATAAATTAGTCTTATCAAATCCTCTGCATGTTGTGAGACGCATCAATTTAATTTGACAAATGTAAAACAACACGACTCCACTAACTGTAATGGCTGCTTCCCAAACAGGGAGTCAAAATGCAAATGCATCTTCTGCCTCCAATTTGCAAACACAATGTGACAAATGGGACGGAGGGTTGAACCACATTATCCTGCCGTTCCATTAAAACTACATTTTGCCAAATGGATTTCCGATGAATATTCCAAATGAATGTGAAGCTCCGTGCAGGCTGTTGGATTGTCTTGTATTGATCTCATGCTCGCTTGCACATAAAATCTGGTGGTCTCGAGGGCATGACATCCTAATGCGTGTGTTTCTCACATATCAGAGGATGTGAATGTGTGTGAATGACCAAAAGTTAAGTATCAGCTCTGTCAATTCAGCCTCACCCAGAGTATGAGCCGGCGAGCTTTTAAAGAGGATGTGGGCGTAATGGAGTCGGTTCTGAAGAAGAGGACAAGGAAATGAGAGTTTGAGATTGAAGGAGACAAGGGAGAAGGAGAATCAGAAAGAGATTGAAGAGACAGAGATGGTATAGGAAATGAGAGACAACCATAGATGTCAATCAACAGCGGGGCTTTAACTTTAAAGGTCTTCTCTGATAACCTGCTGGCTTTGGAATTGATTTCACTGGAGGTGCTGTGCTACAGAGCGACCTCAACAACAGGAAAGGTGTGAATTAAAGTTTTTGATTTGCTTGAGATGTCGACGTCGAAGCTCCCTGGCTCAATAGATATATATATTATCCTGACAGTGGTGTTAATCAGGTTTATAGAGCAAAGGAGGACAGCAAGATAACTGAGGAGCTGGTATACTTGGAAGATGCCTCCTGGACCACAGTAATCATAAAACTCCTTCTCTCTCTCTCTCTATCTCACACACTCACAAACACTTCTCTAACCTGGCCGCACTTGCTCCCTAAATCCCCACCTTTATCTTAAACTTTACATTAGCATTCACCTCGGCCATGTTTTCCTGACCGGAATTTTAAACGTAAACTTTAAATGTAGACGAGCTCTTTTTTTCAAAGTGTTAAACAACCAATCTGGTCCAAGAAGTTTCACTTTTCAGCCCCTAGAGTCACAGTGGCTGTAAAACACACACACTCAGTCACACACACATTCACTCTCGCACACTCCCCACGTTAATGAAGTTTCCCAGGCAGGATGGCGAGGCAGTTTCGTCCCTGGCACATTGCCTGGAGGTCCCGACTGTAATACAGGTCTGCTACTCAACTGGAAAAAAGTGGATATTAATCATCAGTTTAAAACCCCGCGAGGTTACAAAAAAGTGTGATTATTAGAGGGTTTATTCCACACAGTCTTACTGTTCATATTCCACTTCTCAAATTACTCACACATTTTGCAAAAAAAAAAAAAAAAAAAAAAGTAAAAGGTTAGAAAGGATTAACAAAGCAGGGTAGAAAAGAAAATCGAAAACCAAGTCAGCTTTTAATTTTCTCTGCTCAGAAATGCCATGAAAAAGGTAATTGTTCTGTAAGAAGTGTGTGTGTGTGTGTGTGTAATGTTCCTGTTAAACTGCATTTGTCACTGCACAAAACTCATTAAGCGTTTTATCATAAAGATCCAGCATTCATTAGCTTTCCTCCTCTGAGTGCTGTCATTTCTGTTTGCATTTAGTCAGAGAGAATGACGCCACGTTCCTCACAGAAAATATTCATGTGTTTTTCCCCCCGCTGAAGAGTCATTACTTGTGTGTTTTATCTTGGCTGTTTCCACTCCACTGGTGAGCCCATCTGAGCTGTAGAGATGGAGGAAGGAAGGAGGAACAGAGAGTGGGAGAAAAGGAGTTAAGTGATGAGGTTTGCAGGAGGGGGGGTGTAAGCAGTAAAGAAGGCGAGAGCGAAGGGTTTAGCAGAGGAGAACAATGGAGGGTTAAGGAAGATAGATGGGTAGAACAGGTGGGTGGCATAGAAGGGCAAAGATAATTGGATTGTGGGAGTGTTCATATTTGACGAGGGTAAATGTGCCTCCAGGATCTTTTCACCGTTTGGCTGAGGTGCTGTGTAATCAGAGGAGAGCACACATGTGGACGACCAGCCAAATGAGACGTGCACATCAGCATGAACACAGAAAGGCCAAGTGGCTATTAGAAGATGCCACTCACTGTGTCAGGTACCATTTAAACACGCAAACACACCACTGCAGCTTCCAGTCCAACGCCAGCTTTTAAACGGTCATGTGAAGGAATATAATTAATCACCACGACTGTCGAGACACTGCAGGACCCGATGTGTTAAAAGAGGTGAGGTGATAACGAGATGCCATGGGAGATGAGATCGATGCAGTGGGTGTTGGGCTGAGATGTTCAAAGAGGCCTTTTGTCACTAACCTCAGCAGCGGTGTGATCGAGCTTCACTATAAGAGGAGACTTAATAGAGTTTAACTGCTTCAAATGGAGCTGAACTTATTTCTCTGTCGGTTTCAGCTCGAGTACCTCTGGATATTAGAAAAACAGCAGGTGGGAAAAAGTTTCTGCAGATCCAAGAGGATTATTTACTGCAAATTGAATTTCTGCGCCAAATTTCATGACATCTATCCAATAGTAACAGCTGTCAACGTCATGGTTAACACTAGGGGAAAAGTCAGGGGGGGCACTATTAGGATTCATCCTCTGGGGACCTTGAGTGCTTGTAAAAAATATTATGGCAATAGTCGTGATGTTCAGTCTGGACTGAAGTGACTTACAGTCTGTGGGAACATAATCCACAGGTGTGATCCTCTATATGAGCAAGTGGGGCTGCTGTGGCTCAGGTAGAGTGGGTCGTCCACTAATCGAGAGATCAGTGGATTGATCCCCAGCTCCTCCAGCTAGCATGTGGAAGTGGGTAAGATACTGAACCCACATTGGTGTGTGAGAGCGTGTGAATGGTTACTGAGTAGCAGCCGGTGGCACCATGTACGGCGTGTGAATGTATGTGTGAATGTGAAATGGCGTTAAAGCACTTTGAGTGGTTGGAAGACTAGAAAGGCGCTATGCAAGTGCAGCATTTTACCATTAGTAACACAATGTTATGGGATATATACACAGCGTTGATCATCTCGTCACAATGCAACCCACAGGACTCAAAGGATCTGGTGCCAATTAGGGGGTGAATTAGAATGTGAAGTGGCGTCCACATGAATGCAGGACCCAAGTTTTTCCCGCAAAACACTGCATTGCAACATGATCAATGTTCACGTCACCATTACTGTGCCGGGAAAAAATACAGCCTTACACAGCTTCTAACCTTTGACCTAAATGTCTTTTTACATGGCCAACAAGGCATCAAACAAGTAAAGGAAGCTGTCAGGAAGTGCTGAACAAGTAAGGCAGTACTGTGTGGTGGCTTATTAAGAAAAACATCAGATGTAGCCGCAGCATCGGAGACTCAGCTGCGGACCATGTGTGTAGTTTGATGACAGTGCTGTTAGTGCTGTCACAGTGACCATCACAGCTAATCCATTAAAAAGCTACTGGAAGAATGACAAGTTGAGCTTTCTGCCTGACACTCTGTCCAGAGTTTGGCTGTGCTCGCTTACAAGTGCAATAATAAAACTCAGAAAGACCCTCTTTTATTACAGATATCCCACAATTACCACGAGCACTAAGCTGAAAATATACAAGGACAATTTTGTTTTCGTGTGTGGTGCCAAATTATATCTGCTGCTTCCAGTTTTGTCTCAGAATGACACAACAGCTGCTGTGTATGAGTTTTATTTCTGACATGGAATGAAATTGAAGCATAAAATTTTTCTGGTTATACACTTATAGAAAACAAACATTTTATTCTGGATATATTTAGAGTCCATCCATCAGCCAGGGGTTCTCGTGGGTGTTCACGATCTTCCCTCGCCTCATTTTATACGTGATCATTAAGTTCCACAACTCAATGAAAACTGTTTTTACTGCAAATGTAGGATGTGTATTATGAGCGTGCAAAACTTTTTTATGTCTGTGCACTGTAAGAGACGGTAAAAGTGTGTGTGTGTGTTGGCAGGCGGCGCATAGAATTTATAGTTGCTGTGAAGGTCTCCAGAGGGAATCAACACAACTGAACAAGCTGTTTCTCTCTCACTGCACTCTCCCTTTGCTGTAGGAAAACACTTTATACAACGTTTTATATACGGGTACAGTAAGGACGCATTTCACATACAGACACATCTTTGTCACCACAACGATCAAACGTTTCTCTAAGGTGAAAACTGCAGGTGTGGGAGACATGTCATGTCATCCTGGTATGTCTATTTATATATTTTCTCCAATCTGCTCTTGGTTTCTTTCATTGATTAACACAGTATTTCTTGTTTTCTTTAGAGACGACATTGTAAATGAAAAGGCTGAGTGTAAGAGGTGTCTTTCAGAGTGGGTGTTACAGCTGCATAATCAGCATACACCCACCTGCGAGCTTTATTCCCATCAAAAAGCGAGAGTCCATCTCTGCCAATGTCGCTGGAGACTGAGGGGCAGACATCTATTTATGTGCTCTTGAGTGTTTTATTTGTGACGGCACACCAACAGGCCTCACGCTGCCTTCACGCCTGACTTGGCAGCGCCGTCTTCACGACTCTCACAGTGAGAACAGATGGCAAGGACTTACCCCACTAAGTAACCCTCCGACACACACGCACCCAGACGTGATGTGCAACACAAGAACTTCCTTGGCACCCGCTGACTTGTCTCTCAATCCAACAATGACTCATGCAGCATCCTCTCCCACCAAGTGTCTGTATTTGTGTGAATCTGGCTGGCAGCACGCTTTGATAAATCACCTGAAGTCAGCAAGTCGAACCTCAGCGCCTGCTGCTCTTCTCTGGTCACACGTCTCCCTCTGACTGGTGTGCAGCTCAGTCCAGCAAGACGTCTGTACCGACCGCAGCTTCAAACATCTATTCTACTTCATCCACCCTGAGGCAATTTGCATTATAAAAACATGTTCTCATGGCTGGTAGCGTATTAAACTGACACTCCTGATCAAAGGCACTAATTCAAATTCAACACTGGAATCATTTTCCCAATGTCAGCCACAAGCTCGTGGCAGTTTCTAAACCGGTGTCACTGCTTTAAAACACTAATTGCAGTACTTGCTTTTCAGGTATGTAAATTTGAACTACCAGACCAGTCGAATATGACAATCTGCCACCTCTTCAACATACACTCTCTGGATTTTGTCCTTGATGTGGGTGACGTTCTGCTCTCCTTAAAATAGACAGAGCATGTTAAACATGTAGCCATGTAATGACGTGCTTGACAAGCAGACATAACGAGGCACAGCATGTCAGGATGTGTGTTTAAGTCATGCACAGCTGATCTGAGTGCACTCAACGTGGGTGGATGATTGGGTACAAATATCTCTGTGTGTGTGTTGTGTGTGTGCCTGAGTGTGGTGCATGTGTGAGAGACAACATTGTTGAATCTGCAAGGCCAAACAGAGGAAACACAGCGCTGTGCAGTGTATACATGCAGCTGACGGGCTTTGTGCCCGTGTTGGAGGCTGCTGATGTTCTAGCCTTCAGGTTATATTTTCCAAGCTGACCTTGGGTTTGTTGTGAAATATAAACATCGAAGCAAAAACGGAGCTACATTTACTTGCATGTATGTTACCTTTTATCGACAGAATTTCACACTGCTCTTAAGGTTCAAAACAAGAAATCGTTTCCTTGTCTCAGACTGAGACTTTTAAGCCCCATTTTTTACCTTTTAAAACCTGGAGTGACACCACTTTAATCGTGCTGCTTTCAAGTATTTAAACCTTTGAACCCTGAGCAAATTGGTGCACTTTCTTTTAAAGACATGGGGAAAAAAAAGGCAATGAGCAACTTGGTATGATATTTAAAAAAGTGTCAAACCTAGGGGACAAAAAATAAAAAAGCTACGGAAAAACTACATTTATAATCATTATTATTACATTTTAAAATTATGTAACAGCATTATTAGAAATTTTTAAGCACTTTTCATTTCCTGGTTTGTTTTTAATTCATTTATTTTACTAATTTTCTTGTTTTTAATTTTCTCTTATTCATTTCTTGCAATACTTTTGGGTAATTTCTTCTTTCGTTGCTCATTGCCTTCTTCCCATATTCTAAGAGAAATCAAGCCAATTTGCTCAGGTTTCAAATTTCCTCTTCATGTACAGTATGTGTTTCATATATATCTTATTGTGTATCTTAACTGTTACTGGTGACTAAAGATTTCCTTCTTTCCCCATTTTTCTTCAGTTAATATTTTTTTCGAGCTTATGATCGTATTGAAGCTGGTGCTCATTTAGGCTTTTTTTTATAGGCTATGTTTTTTTGTGTAATTTTCTTTTCTTAATCTTTTTGCACGTCCGTTAAATTCAAAATGGAGCAATATAATAAATCCAATACATCGTGTGCATACCATAGAATTTGCCTAATTTGTTCTCTTACTGGTACTGATGGTATCTTCAGACGGACAATGGAAGTAAAAGTAAGTGAGCAAAATACAAATGCTTCCACACAGAACTAGAGGTCACTGAATGATTTTGGTAATATGTGAATCACATGCTGTGACCTTCAGTGTTGACTTCAACCTAACTGAACACTTATGGGAGATTTACATGCCACAGCACCATCATAAATGAGGGAATAACTTCAAGAGAAATGGCGTTTACTACTTTTGTAGCATTACAGAGACTTGCAGAATCTGAACCACAGAGCACCTTAGTTTTTGTTTACTGGACTCCGCATCAAGTTGCTTTTTACTGGTTTACCTTCCATAGTGTGGATGCTGACTTTGTGATCAAAAATACTACATTTTAAATGGAAAGACATTAATTTTAATTGAATCACATCAGAAATTTCAACTGAGAATACAGCTCCAGCAGTTCATACAAATACTCCACAGCTGATAGCTCTACACTATTTCTATTATCTTTTCTGATCAATGTTTATATCCTGAAGCCCTTCTTGCTCTCCTTTCTTTCATCTTTGTTGCCAACTGCAGAGCTGTACAGGCCAGGAAACAATGTTTCTCAGTGGTCCGGCTGCAAACGATGTAATGATCTGTCACTGGACAATCCATTCAGCGTTGGCAGGATCATACAAGGTCAATTTCAACGTCAGAAAATCCAAAAGAGCACAGTATTGAATATGTTTAGTAGAAAATAGAGTTGAATGTCCAACATAATACAAACATCCTATAAAAACACATCCACAGCTCACTCCAGTGTCATCTAGGCATCATCAGGTTTGTCCGCTGGGGGTCCACACGGCTGAAGCATCTTCTCCATCAGGTTGAAGCGAACACGCGCTTTGCTCTCGTTCTCAGCGATGGAGAAGTAGTTGAGCAGGTCAAAGTGTCCCATGTAGGAGCAGTAAGAGTCTCTGTGCTGGTTGACCAGCCATTCCCACTTGCTGGTGTCGGCGTGTCCTGTGCCGATGTACTTCGACTGGAGATGCTCCAGCTGACTGTGGATGTTGTATCTGTCGGTCATTCTCGCTCAGATCAAGAGTCCCACAGGATCTGGACAAAAGTGATAACATAATATAAATACATGCTTCAAACAGACACAGACAGATTTCATGTTTGCAGTAATACTGTTATATTACTATCTAGCTTAGTTATTGTCAAATTAACTTTGAGGTTGAGGTGTTTGAGGCTGTTAGGTGCTCAACATAAACGTGATAGTCAAGTAACGTTAGCCGCCCCCCCTTCCTCGCTTTTACACATGTAACTACACCGTTTTAACACCATCAAGTAAAAACAAACAGCATATCTGACTCACTTATTTTAAAACCAACGACTTAATATGTTAGACGACATGTTACTTGCTCAATATAACTGAAAAATACGAGTAAATATGCCGGTTTCGAGTTTCTTCCTGCCGCTTTCACAGTTAGCAGTTAGCATGCTAACGTTGCTTTCGACGGCTTTCTGGCTAACAGGAACATGTTGCTAGCTAGCGGCTAGCTTAGCCCGGTTAAAGTTTCCTCGACCCGTAACGTAATCCACTCTTTTAGCTAAACATGTGTTTCTAAATGTTCACATGGCTTTAAAATGCAGGTGATACTTACTCGACTAAATGCACAGAGCTCAAGAGCGACGGCAGAAGATGAGTGTTTGAATCCGTTCGCAGTACACCGCTGTTCAATACAACGACGACTTCCGGTTGGTTCACCTGCAAAATAAACCGGGGAGGAACAAAGGCTGTAACATTTTGTTCTCCCTCTCAATTAGAAATATAAGCGCAACACGTTTGCTCACATTTTCGCAGCCCAATCAAAGATCTGAAGTTTTTTCTTTACATGCACTTAATAGATACTTCTCCTTTTTCCAAGATAATAGAATAGAAAGAACTTTATTCTTCCCTGAAGGGAAATTCAACTGTCCAGCAGCCAATAAAACAAAACAACCACACTTCCCCTCATCAACAGTAATACAGTGGTATTAAAATAGACATGAAATTAAATAAGTCAAATTAAGTGCATAGATGGAAATCAAGTTAAAATTGCATTAAAATTGGAAAAACATTCCACAGTCCAGTCCAGTTGTGGCTAATGTGATGTCCACACATAAGATTTACTTAAAACAAGCCAAATGTATTCAACTAAAATTAACCTAAATAATCAATGGAGTGCGTAGGTCAGCAAAGTCAGTTATGACAGCCATGCACGGGTGTGTGTCAGGTGCAAACCAAAACCAGTGATGCTCAGCAGATGTCAGCTGAAGGAAGGGAGAGAACAAGTTAACACCTGAGGCAGCTTTAATAGCTTGGAAGCCCAGGTGGGCCTAATCAAGTAACAACCCTCTCCTATAAGCCAACTGCCTGGTGAGGCTGGCTCCCAAGACAGTGGGAGGGGAGTCACACTGGATTCAGGAGGTGTTAAACAGTCTTATTGTTGTGGGGATGAAGGATCTCCTGAAACGATACATTCTGCAAAGCAGTGAGATGAACCGACCGCTGCAGCTGCTCCCCTGTTGCTCCAGGAGGCTGTGCAGAGGCTGTCTGCTGCTCAGTGTGCCCCTCTCCACCACAACTCTTAGTGGGTCCAGTCTCCTGCTGAGCACTGAGCCAGCTTGGTGTTTTTGTCCATCAAGCTGCCTCCCCAAGCACAGTGCAGCATAATAGAGTGCACTGGCCACCACCGTGTGATAGAACATGGTCAACATCTCCCCACACACACATCAAGGGACTTCTGCCCCTCCGCTTCTTTCCGTAGAGGGCGTCAGTGTAAGAAGACCAGTCCAGCTTCTCATCCAGGAGGACCCCCACATATTTGTAGGAGTGCCTGCCATCCACGTGACAGGTGTGGCATATCAAGATGCTGATTAAACAGCACTGTTACCACACAGGTGTGCCTTGGGATGGTCACAATAAAAGGCCACTCTAAAATGTGCAGTTTGATCACTTAACACAATATCACAGGTGTTGCAAGTTTTGAGTGAATGTGCCATTAGCATGCTGACTGCAGGAATGTCCACCAGAGCTGAACTCTGTGAACCGAATGCTCATTTCACTACCGTAACACGTCTTCAGTGTCGTCTCCCTGAGTTTGGCAGTACATCCAACTGGCCACACAAGTCGCTTGCGATGATGAACTGCTGTCAGGTCGAGACAGCATGAGGATGATGAGCATGCAGATGAGCTCCCTTGAGGTGGTTACTGATGGTGTGTGCATAAATCCTTCAGTTGTGCAAACCAGTTGTTGCATCAGCTGCTAGGGTGCATGGTCTTAGATGATCTTGCAGTGAAGATGCTGGATGTGGAAGTCCTGAGCGGGTGTGGTTGGTTACACGTGATCTGCGGTTGTGAGGTCTCACGGAAATGAAACTGGAGACAGCTTAAGGTGATAAAATGAACATTCAGTTTATGGGCAACAGCTCTAATGGACATGCCAACAGCACACCCCTTCAAAACTTAAGAAATATGAGTGCATGCAGTCTTTATAAACATCTTTAACTTAAAGCGTTGAAATTTTTGTTCAGTGTATGATTAATGATTGAGTAAAGTGTCACCTAACCAGGTTGTACAAGGTTTAACAATTAATAATAGATAGGAACTATAGCAATAATGATGACAAGATCATTTTTAAAATATATTTTTCATATACTTATTTTTTGTCTTTCCTGTGAAGCACAAAGGGAGTACAACTGCATTTTGTTGTGCAACCATGCGCTGTGGACAGTAAATCACCCTTAAACCTTGAGAACAACAGAAGAAAAACAACTAACTGAAAAAAAATAGTAGATTTTGAAGGAGCTCAGTGCAATTTCATCTGGTTTTCTGCTGCTTTCCCCCCTCAGGCTCAGACAGAAAAGAAATACTCTATGTTGCTGCTTTTATTAGAATTTAATAAAATTGTAGTTGAGTAGTATAGTTGAAATATTTCAGTCGGGACTAAGGTGGGGGACTGACAGACTACCTGCAGCCACACTGCTAGTATGGTGAAAAATGTGAGCATAAATTCTCACCTATCATCAAGCATCTGCCTGCATCTTCAAATATGACTGAACTCACATGTTTAATGTCTGGCTGGAATAATAATATGTTGGTTTGGGGGCATGACTAATATGAAAAAAATCCACTGATTATTATCACAGAAAGGCTGTTTTCTTATCCTAGGATATTCTCATTTTATCCATTAGCCATAACTGAAGATAAGATTACATATAACATAAATGGGGTCTGTTGACTCTTTTATGTCAGGAGGTGTGCAGGCGTACACCTGGACTCCAGACCTTTTATATGCTGTTTGTTTCAGGTGGCTGCGTTCCTGAGGAAGACACACGGGGAAATGCCAAAAAGAAGGAAAGACTGAGCAGAGTGAAGGACTGACAAGAAAGAATGATGAACGCAATCTACATATCTAAAAAAACAAACAAAAAAACATTAGCAACCACCTAAAAATATGCTGTAACCACTTGATAGCACCCTGCATGTTGGCTTTAATTCAGTTAAGTGGTGAAATGGCATTGTGCAGTGTCCTGACCTAACACCACCTGACCCAGCCTAATTCATCCTAACCTAACCTGATGTCACCAAGGTTAGTAGCTCTAACCCTTGTTCCTGACACATATTTGTTCTGAAGAGAGTAAATGCGGTTACCAGGGAGAATCCTGAGTCCCATGGGTATTGATTTTGCACCATATTCTCCTTAAAGCTTCACTGGTGTTGGTATGATCACAACAAGAGGTCACATCACACATCCGAAAGGGTCAAGTATGGAAGACTGGTTAACCTTTGATCGGTAAGATCCTCTCTGCGAAACCTTGGGACGACCTAAGACAGGTGCCAGCCACGATTACTTGACCTCGTCGCCACTGAGAGCAGACGCAGTGAAAACACAGAACACAATGTGACAGAAGCTGGAGAAGTAGATTAGGAAATAAATTCAAAACAGGCAAGTATGGAAAAAGAGAAATCAACACTGACTAAAGGTTGGACAAAAATCATCAGCACAAGCGCTCAAGTCTGTTTAAACCACACTGAGCCAATATGCTGCCTTTTATCTGGTAAAGTCATCTGAAAACTCCCTCACACTTTACCAGAAATGTGTGTCATTAGGGTTCAATGGGTCCAGCTGTGAATGGCTATTAAGTTGTCTGGGGAGGGATCTCAAGACTGCATTGTAGGTGGGTGATAAGTGGTGTTGTAGGCCACCTCCTCTGTTTAATGATGGTTGTTCCAGTTTGACGTACCTGTCTTCTTTCAAGTCATCTGTCCTCCGTGGCCAAGATGTGCACATTGCTGTCCCTTCTCCTTTAGATATAAATGGACCGCTGAGTCTTGACCCGCGGCGCTGGCTCTCCTGTGCTGTGCCATGTGCTTGTAGAGTGGTTGTTTAGCTTCCCCAACATACAAATCTGTTCATTCCAGGCTGCATTGAACTGCATACATCACATTACTCCTCTTTTGTCGGGGTGCTCATCTCCAGGCTCAACCCCTTGATGGGAACACCTTGCACTTTGGATAATGACCTGACTCTTGCACAGGTTATTTTCTTTTCCAATTTCAAGTTTTTTATTATTAGTATCTTGCTTGTTGAGCTGAGTCAACGTCCATATCTGGTTGCTTCTCATTAGAAACAGCAGTGGAGAGCGAGCAGAAAGGAGCAGAGTGAAATAGTCCTGGTCATAGCTAGTGGTAGTGCTGTCCTCAGCAGATAACGTCCGCTGGGTCAGACTTCCTCATCAACACAGATATGATGGGTAAAACCCCTCATACGCAAGAACGCTGTAATTTTTTGCTGCTCTGAGCTGATGTTTTTTCACCTCAAGGAGTTAAAAATGCTCCAGCAAGTGCAGAAATGTGAGGCATGTAGCAATGCAAAAACAACAAGCAAAAATCTTTAATCTCATTAAAAACAATGACAAAAACCCACCTCCAGCTGCTAAAAAGCCTTCTGTGTTATTGGGGCCTAAAGCATATGAACATGGTCTCGTAGAAACCTCAAACATGAGTATGAACCTGGGAATGAAAATATGGACCCCTTTAAGTTGCATTGCATCGAGCTCTCTGCACTTTAGGATGAAGGAAGGTTTAAAAGTGAGTTTATTATTGTCAAGCCATTGGGACATTAGATAAAACAAACATACTCCTTAACACACAATATGGACTTTATTGCATTCAATATAGTTTGTGTTTGTGGACTGAATAAATATGTACAGAAAAATGTATGCAGTGCAAAATTTAAAATTATGTAGTGTCAGAGTCAGATAACAGAGATGATGAGAACATGATTCATGCAGATTCTCAGTGTCATCTTTGCACGGTCACTTCACAGTCCCCTTTTCCATGAAGAGCCCTCCACTCCTGCACAGTTACGCTGAATAATCATCAGTTTGTGTCCTTGTTACCAAACTGCAAACAACACATGCTAGCAGCGCTGTGAGGCTGTACTTTGGCTGAATGACTATGCTAAAATGCTGGTGTTTAGCAGGTATAATGTTTGCCATGTTCATTATCCTAGTTTTATGTGTTAGCATGCTTACATTTGCTAATTGTCACTTAACACAAAGTACAGCTGAGGGGATGTCATTAGTTTCTATGTTATTCATTATTATTCCCGAGAGGGACATGAACGTTTGTACAAAATTACACGGCAAATCATCAAAGAATTGACAAGCCATTTCACTAAAAGCTCCCAAATATCACACTCTGGATGGCGCTGGGAAAAAGTCAGGGCATCACCAAAATTTTGTGTCAATACACAAGGTAGAGGTTAAGATATTTAATGAAAAGTTTATCTGCTGGTGAATTGGTGAATGAACACCAATTTTCATGGCAATCCAATAAATAGCGGCTGATAAATTTCAGCCTAGGCTAAAGTGGTGGATCGACGGGGCGTTGTTATGCCGTCACGATGGCTGAAAAGTAAAATGATAAATGAAAATGTCACCGGGAAATTTTCTGTTACACTGAAAAAGCCATTTGCAACAAGATCTCAAAGCAGGCCAGTAATATAAAATTACTAGTGGAACAAAATAGTTCAACTGACATTTTAGTGGAGCAACACATAAAGCCAGTCACAGAGCACAATGCTGAGGAAATAAAGAGAGAGGAATTGAGTTTATCAGTCAAGAAAATTTGGCTTTGGCCATCCAGAGGGTGGATGAGACCATTAGAAATGGCTCATGATCACTGTGATGAGTGATGAAGTGATGTTGGAATCCCTGCTGAATTTTATTATTGGTGCTTCAATGCGTTCATCCCTAAAGCTCCATAATGACAAGAGAAGTGCACTTTTTTATTAAAGTTTTCTGTCTGTTATATGAGATATATGTAATGTATTTTTTTTTATATCCAAGCTCATTTCCAGGCTCAGTTCCTTGATGGGAACACCTTGCACTCTGGATAATGACCTGACTCTTGCACAGGTTATTTTCTTTTCCAATTTCAAGTTTTTTATTATTAGTATCTTGCTTGTTGAGCTGAGTCAACGTCCATATCTGGTTGCCTCTCATTAGAAACAGCGGCGGAGAGCGAGCAGTAGGGAGCAGAGTGAAATAGTCCTGGTAATAGCTAGTGGTAGTGCTGTCCTCAGCAGATAACGTCCGCTGGGTCAGACTTCCTCATCAACAAACCCCTCATACTATAAGAACACTGTAATTTTTTGCCGCCTTTACCCAGAAATGCTACTGCTTTTGTTCCCACTGGAGCCACAGTGAGAGATTAACAGCTACTTTTTCTAGATCTTGTTGTGGCAGTATGTATGTGGAAAATTGACTTCGGCTTTTGTTCCCACAAGACAGACAAAGAGGAAATTGCCTGAGCATTTACAAGTTATGGTGCATGTGGGAGAGCAGTTAATTGTCCATAGATGTTGGTGGTACTGTGTCTGTTTTTCAGCCTGTGATGAATAGAAATAACAGGAAATCCAGGAAGAGGCAAGAGAGTTCGCCGTGATAATGGACCTCTGTAAATACATAGTAAAGTAGAAGGTTGCTACTGACACGCTGAAAGCTCGGCGTTCTAGTTATCAAAAAAGCATCCATTGTGACATAAGATCACGTCATTTACATCGACCTTCATGTGTGATTGAGCTAGACATCATGCCCTATTCAGTCAGCTCCCACGAGGACAGCAACACATGACTATTGATTGTATTGCTCATTACAGAAAAATACCTGAGGAGAATAAGTTGGTAAGAAGGATAACAGTAATAAGACAGGAAGTCTGAGATCTACAGGGATAGACATAGCAGACAACACCGGGACTGAGGTCAAAGACACCTTCACTGTGATGGAGATGATTTATCGTCCTTATTTCATTATAGAGAAAAAAGCAAGAGCGCCAAGAGGATTGTGAGCGTTGAATAGTTTCCATTCCTTCATGCTTGTGGTAAAATGCAATGTATTCAGTCTTCAGTGGAAGTGTAAGTGGTTCAGTGCAGTTAGAGCGATAAAACCAGACTGTATCTCGAGTCCCTTGGCATATGAGAAGCTGAGCGCACAATGATGGCGGCAGACAGTTGGAGAAGAGATGTGCAATTTGCATCACAATGAGAATAAGGATACAATTACGAGTATGTCATTAATCTTCTGATACCCACTTTAAGGTGGAGAAGAAAGGGGGATAAATGAGACCAGCCGTTTATACAGCGTTTTACACATAATCCCCGTGAGTGTGTTTGATCATGATCATTACTAACAGGCCTTTTAATGAGTTTCCATTTAACTTGAGTGTTTAGCAATCTGTACCTAATATTCAATAATTTACACAACAAGTACACTGTAATCAGTGGACACATTGGAGATATTTCTAAAAACGTGAATGTTTTAAGTAAGACTTTATTCATTTTCAGTCATTTTATGGATCCTGTAGTTTTGTATAATTTCTCGGAAGCGAACTGATTTTCTAAATTCATAGAAATTACCCTAAATTTCAGGAAATGACTATTTAATTTGATATTAATCACTGGGAAAATGAATATAGTGTGATACCCTTCAGAGTAATTAATTCCTATCAACTGTCTTTTAGTCTGTGCACAGCAGGTCAGCTAACACGAAAAACGTGACATTTGTCCTCTGGCATGCATAAAACTCAACATAATTGGAGGATAACGTTTCCAAATCAGAATCAGAAACATAACAATATTAGGAGTGCTGCTCCTGTAAGGTGCTGGCTGTTAAAAACCACATCCTCCACATATTCAACCATCCAGTCCACACAATGATAGGTAAGAAACTACACATAGTACATGTGAATACTGCACTCATAGTGTAGTAATTATACCCATAAAAAAAGATTCATCCTGTGTGTGTGTTCCAGTGTTAAATTAATTATTGTGTGCCTATTAAGATTGTTTTCTGGGAGTTTTCTTGGGATTTATATTCAGGAAATTAATGACACGTTTGACTGGAATATTGTAGATTTTCATTTATGAAATAATCAGTTTCAAAAGAATCCCCAGAGCATCAATATAGCAGCAAATCACTATTTGCTATGTAATTATGTCAAGTTTCTTATGTTTTTTCATTCATTCATGTTGTTTCCTGTTTTACTTTGAAACTCACATCTCCTCTCATTTCAGTTCACTTCCCTTCCTGCCCCGTGTGTGTGTTTTCCCTCCCTGTTAATGACCTCACCTGTGTGTGATTGTCTGTCCCGCCCTGATTAGCCTCACCTGTGTCTCGTTATCCTTCCCTTCACCACAGTGTTGAGTGTGTGTCTTGTTTTCTCTCAGTCTTAGCTCCTTGTGTGTTCTGTGTCCTTTACTTGTTGTTTTTGGATTTAGCCTGTTTATTGACTCTGCCTCTGCCTCATCCCTCCTGGATTTGTTTGCCTCCACAGATAGTGCTTCTGTGTACCAAATCTACCTTTTGACTAGTAGAGACTGTGTTACTTCTCCCAAACTATCTCCAGAATTGTGCATTTGAGTCCATTCTGTCCTGGTTCACCAACTGTTACAGTCCATTTTGTGTTGTAATTGTAATATATAGGCCTATACCACTGGCTATGTCTTTGATGCTGCTCTGCACTGCACTTATACGGTGCTTACTGCTGATAATGGGATAATGGCGTCACAGAAGCATAGTTCCCATCCTCCAGTTTTCCCCTAGGGTTAACAATGTTAGCTCTGTCAGTACTGTCGCCATTATCATTGCTTTTTATGGACTTAGCAGCATTAGCTGCTCGCTGCCAGCTCAGCCTCCTCCATGTTAAGAACATAGACTGTAAAAATAATGGAGCTAGCTCCTGTAAAGTCAACCATTTGTTTGTGACCGTGTTTGAACAAGAGTCTGACACTGCTGAGGAGCGAGGGGTGGATCTGACTGTGAAGCTCAGGACACTCAAAGCAGCCTACCCTTAATTATACATGAGTCCTAACAAAATCTAAACGGGTAAGTTGCATTAAAATTCACCCCCTGTGCCGTGCAGTTGTCCTGAAGGTGGAAATTAGCTATAGAGATCAAAACCATTGTTAGTACCAGGCTGTACACATTTCTGTTGTGAAGTTGGGCATTTTAAAATGGGGGTCTATGAGGACTGTGGCTTCTGGAGCCAGCCAAGTGGCCGCTAGTTTTTAGCACTTCCTTTTCGGCATCATTTTCAGCCCCCGACTCTGAATCATTTCTTTGAATGTCGCCTACAGCTCCTCTAAGACTTTAAGCAACTGTTACCACACACTGAGCATTAATCCACATGACAAGTAAACCTATCTTCATATGTAAAATCAGTGGACTGCCCCTTTAAGACATTTGCCTGGTTATGAGCGAGACCAGTGTGTGTATCAGCGCATTTCCTCTGACATTTCAGCACGCCACCGAGAGACCTTGTCTGTGGAAAGTGGGTCGTTAATGCGAACAGGGACTATGAAGGGTGCCGTCATTGATGGTGTCCAGTGCACTTTATGAAGAGCCCTTAAGCAAGGTACTCAAGTGTTTAACTTCTCTGAAGTCTGTGAAAGATGCTCTGGCAGGAAAAGCCACAAATATGAAGTGCATTGAAGGGTCACTTGTGCGGACTTGTATCTGTATATATATATATGTAGGCTACTGTATGTGTATTTATGTGTGGCATTTAAGTATACATTCAGTGTAAATTCTTTTCCTTTAGTTTTGGGTTTTTTGCAGTCTGCCAGCAATCGCATTGATGCAGTTTTATCTCACTTTTGTGGCGCTCTATCTATGGTAAAATAATAGTCACGGGGGTATAATAATCCAACTTTGATAGCCAATCTTTTAGTGAGCAGACCTGGGAAATGCAAAGCAAAGCACTAGCAGGAGGAAAGGGCAATGCAATCAGGTGGATAGATGGGACTATTGCCTGACTGGATGGCTCCTGTGCCCCACAGTCCCGCTGAGTGATAGCCCAGTAAAAAATGGAGTCAGCGATACTTTCAGTGATTTAAACCAACTGCCTAATACGAAGCCCGTTCCCCACCAACGGGCGTCAGAGGTAGATAGAGAGAAGAAGTAAAAACAAACGACACCCAGTAGGGTTGTAAAAGCAATAGCTGGTTAGTCGACGGACAAACCGTGGCGGCTCATTGGTCAGCTGTCAAACTGCCGGCATTTGCTGCGTGGCTGCTTCAGCGGCGGACAAAGAAGTGAGGTGGATGGCGGCTTCACGGGACTCACTGGTCATTTGCTTACTGATGCGCCGCCTCGACCAACTGACTGGTTGGTTTTTCTGGCTTGCTTCCTGTCTGTTTTCCAGGGACAATCCATGACTTTAATTTTCCCACTGCCCACTCACTCTCCCGCTGTGCTGTGAACCACATCAGCAAAATGCAATGTTCCTCTCGGTCAGATGATGAGAGCCGGTTAGCCATTCATCTAGGTGTGAAATAGCCTGAGGAAACTCCCGCTCTATGACAGCGCTGATCTGCCAGGGTTTCAAAGCCTGAAAGACTTAAAACGGATTTAACACGGCTCTGAACATACAATCTCACTCCTTCTTGCTGTGTGGGGTTTCATAAAGGATTTATGTCTATTTGCTCTTAAAAAGTCATTATTTTCTCCATTGGCCACATGCTATGATTGGTGAAGAGCCTGTTCGTTCAAGGATTTGATTATGACCTGGGAAAATCCACAAGCAGTGGCAAAGAAAAAACAAGGCCTTTGGCTTTTTCCCCTGGAGCATTGACAACAACAGCACTGTACTATACAAAGCTGATAACCACGAGCATGGCTTTATCAAATGAATGTGAATCACATTTCCTGTAGGTACAGATACAGAGCTGAATCTCGTTCTTTATGTCATGCCTGTTGCAGATAATGTGATATTCTGTGACACTCAAAACCTTCAGGAACACATCTCTATGATAAACATATATGTGAATGTGCAGAATCTTTGTTTACAGGCATCGTAATGAGATCATTAACCTTATTAGATATGTCTAATTTCAAGAAAACATGAACAGAATGTGCACATTTGCATAAGTAAGCTAACAGCTGTTCCCCAGCGTGTTAAGGTTCCATACACAGGACAGAAATGGACGACAGCATCACATTTCTGCAGGATTTTCTAAAAACAAAATGATCTTTTTTCTCTGTCTCTTTTTCTCAAGTTTGCTTGATCAGCTTTGGTTTGGTTGATTCCCTACAGAGAAGGGGAGCCTCACAACATCACGTCTGAAGAAGCGCACCGTCTCCTCAGGAGGAGACGAGGAGACGACATTCAATGCCACTTGATAGTAATCGCTGTGACAGGACTAATCATGCTGCCAACTCCAATAACATAATGCCTGGCTCCCCGACAGCCTCACACATGACAGGACGGAGTTGACAGCATGCACGCAGACATACATGCTGCGAACGTGCCCACGCCTTTCTGAGACTGATGCCGTGTGTGAACACATTTAATCCACAATGAGCTCACAGACTGTTTGGGTTGATGAAACTTTCCTCAGTGTTTGGAAATGACTTCATTTTATGTGACAAAAGAATAAAAGCTTCACTGCAATCAATGCAAACCAGTGTGATATAATAGAATAGTGTGGGAACAAATCTGTTTAAATGCCCTCTTTCACTTCCCCTCGACACGTGGTAATATGTAGCACCATATGTCAAGCGAGCGGCCACTTGCTGAGCGAGGGGGCAGGGTCACAGAGGAGAGGAGGAGGACTGAAAATGAAACACCTGCTGTTAAACGGGCCTAAGAGTTGAGAATAATACCTGATGTGAAGCACTTAAAATGGTGAGGGATAGAGTGTGGGTGAGTCATTCTCATGTTTAGCCTTTAAATATTTAATAGCTAAAAAATGTATAAGATGAAATGCAGAACCCTTTGTATGCAAAAAATTAAACAACAGGTTTATGTTGCTTCATATTTCATCATGGGTTGTGCAGGAAAGATGAAAGCTTGCAACAATGCCCTTTCAATGTACATAATTGCTCCCTGACTCCCTCAGCCCTCTACCTGCCCATCTTACAGAAGTCCACTTGAGTTTCAGGCTGTTTTCATCAAAGTATTTCCCATGAGGGACGGTGCCAAGGAAAAATCAATTACATTAAAAATCATTACACCTCCTTCACAGACAGAGCGGACATTTATCTTGCCAAACACATTTAGGCGTACTGGTTCCAGGGTCCTGGTATTGTGCATGCTGGCCCTCTGGTACGCCGCAGTGGGATAGTTAAATTGAAACAGAGCGGTCGTTAATGTTATTTGTTACACCTGTGCTTTCACTGCACCGACATCTCAATGCAATGCCAAATGCAGATACACACCCTGAGCTGACGCAGCATCTTTACAGCTGAAATATGGAGAAATGTCACAGTAATACGTCTTTGCATTACAGTGATCATTTGGTGGTAAATTCCAGTTCGAGCAGGTAACAAGTGATTGATGGGGAAAAAGCTACAAACTCAAACTGATGGTTGCTGGATTTGAATAACGCCCACCCCGGCCCTGCGAAGTTTATTTTGGGATGATGTCCTCATAATTCATTTTTATCGTTCATTTGCACTACTCATCTGTGCGCAGTGTATAGAGAGGAAAAGCTGTTGTGTGTCTCAGGAAGACTCTCTTGTATTTGAAGAAAGGACACTCCGCAATGCAGATGATGCTTTATTCAGATGCAAGAAAAAAAGGCATTAAGTGAGACTCTGAATTACATTTTATTCCATAGACAATGCACTGATTAACAGTAAAATTACATGTATTGTGTTACAGCGTGTCGTACATAAAGTAGAAATTATCGTCTGTACATTAGATTACAAGCAACGTCATTTCAAGACTAGAATACATGTAATGAGCAAATTATATGTAAAAAAAAAGAGTTTAATGGTGGCATGTGTGCAGATCATGGACAGCATGAAATTATACATTATGTATATTTTTAACTTCTAATCAAGAGATTATTCTGTATGGTACACCAAGTGTCGCCCGCTGCACAATGACTCTTAATGGTACAAATGCCAAAAGTCACCTTTTTTGCCCAAGAATGTATCATTACTTCTATCATCACTTCGTCTCATGATGGATAAACATCACTGGCAGGTTGCTACACCATTCTCCACCATTCCCAGCCTACAATGCATTACGCAGCACGCAAAGGTGACGCTTGGCCCCTCAGCATTTGTTTCCTGCACATAATGTGTTTCTTGAGAGATGAAACATTTTTGTACATTTTCTCGCATGAGATAAAGCATGTGACACGTGATGCCTCATGTAGTTAGACCCAGCTGCTGCTTCTGTAATATTTCAATCTCAATTTGGCCTCGTGTTTTTAAAGGAATACTTTTCCAACAAAGTGATCATTTGTGTATCGCTTACTCACCCCGTGCTGTGTTCAATTCATGAAAACCACTCAGCCTTTCTTGCACACCTCAGGCGAACAAAAAATACAAAAATGGATATAATTCTTGAGAAACTGAAATCATAGGGGGAACATTTAACAACAGCACAACTATATTAGAACATCCACTTACAAAATCTGTGTCACAATTAAGCCAATGTCAGCTGGGATAGACTCCAGCCCCCCGCGATCCCCAAGAGGATAAATGGTTACGGAAATGAATGAATGAATGAATGAATGTATGATTATAATAACGATCTCTGGAACCCATGACATAGGGCTAACTAACTTGCTAACTCGCTTACTCCTTTTTTTGTCGAGCGCAGCTGGTTGCTAATGACAATAACGCCAACGGGCCGGGGCCAGAACAACTGGTGATGCAACCAGGAAATCCTCTGCAGACCAGACCGTCCCATTTCGGAGATTGTTTAGTTTGGCTTGTTTACCTACAAGTCTTTGAAATAGAACGGTTTTAGCAAACATGCATGGGTTTGGGACGTACTGAGCATACAACTGGATAAATGAGACATGGATTATACTGCACGAGTTGCGTGAGAATTTGTAAACAGATATTTTGATATTTTTGCCGTTGTCAAAAGCTGACCCCTACGGCTTCAATTCATCCAAAATTTTCTCAGGCTTCGTTCACCAAAGGCATGCAAAAGAAAAACAATTTTCTTCATGGATTCAACGTAACCTGGGGTGACTGATTGATATACTAATGCTAATTTTGTGGGTGAAGTAGCCTTTAAACATATTTTCTGTCATGGTGACTGTGAGCCTGAAATACTGCAAATAATAACAGTCTATTGTGTATTCTTTTAAAATGGACTGAAAGCAGCGATACCAAAAATAGACTGTCTGTATGTACAGAGTGACATCAAAAACAAAAACAAAACAAAAAACCCCCACATGAAACAGATAAAGTTAAACTCTGCATTCATTTTGGACACACATTGTTTTCTGGTTAATATCTCTTCAGCTCACAAGGCAGCTTCAATATGACAAATATTTAGAATCGCAATGACTTGCTGGTCCACCGTGATCATCAGAAATCATCTTCTGGCAAATTCATGGTTTCATGTTTATAGAAAAGGCAACAGGACACTTAATGTATTTTACATGAGAGGGTAATACAATCATGTTCATCTTTACAGATCATTAAAAAAAAACACTGGTACACAGAATATCGAGTAGAGCTACTGTAAAGGCAACTGGCAAGTATAGCATACAGCACGACACGTCAAGCACAAGCAATTCTAAAGATTACAACAGATGTACAATCCTGCTTGGCTCACTTGTTAACTTCTTCAGAGGAGAAGTGACTCCAATAAAACCAATTGCTGTTATAATGGCTGTTATGCTGTGGTTAATCATACACTGGTACACACACATGTTCGCACTATATGCCACAGTAGCACGCTCTGTGAGCTGCGCAAACAGGCTGCCGCATCGCCTTTGCTGGTTTAGAAGATCCACAGTTCAGCACAAGGATCCAGTGTGATGAACACAGCTGGTTCTCCTTCTGTACATTCAGAAGTTTGTCAGATTCAGCAGAGAGAACATAAGGCGCTCTACTGTATGTGTACGTAATGATAAAGTCCAGCAAAAGCGTAGAAAACATCTTCACAGAGACAGAACAAAGATCGAAGACGGAGATGAAAGGATGGAGACTGAAGGGGCAGTATATAAAACAAAGGGTTAGGTGAATGGAGAGGAGAGAGCACAGCTGTACGTCAACACAGTCAATTTTCCTGAAGTGACCAAAGCCAGCACGGTGCTGTGCAGATCAATCAATGAGAGCAGTGTTAATAGGGTGGACTCCACACAGAGTGCGGACAAGGAGCACCGTTTGTGCTGTAAATGACTTTGAATAACACCTCCTGTCCAGTGATGTCTTCATGTGGCGAGGGAGCCGCAGAGCCTCTCTCACAAGTCCAAAATCGGATCAGATTCTTTACCGTACAGTCAACTCCCATTAATCCACATTTCCTGGCAACTTACACTGTCCTCTTGCTCGTGCAAATAGAAAGCATCAGGAGGAAATTGACAGATTGGACTGAAGTCATATTAACTCTGCAAACAAGACAAGTGTCTGCAACAGAAGGACGGTTAGGAGAAGAGGTTTAGATCAATGAGGCAGCTTTGTCTGGAGCGTACAGAACAAAACATGTTAGTGTGTTGTAGATTTTTTATAGATTTTTATAGATCTGTTTGTCTTTGTTTACTGCACATGTTCAGTCTGTATAGTCTATCTTGTCATAGTAATGATAATAATAATAAAAACTAAATAAAAATCCAATAAAGTTGTAATGCACAATTTAAAGCAACAGCTTCTTCAATTAGGAGGGGCACTGTAATAATACTTGGTGTCTGTCTTAATCTGTCTTAAACTCATCTCTGTATGTGTTTCAGTAAGAGTAAAAGCCTTGCACAGCCATGCAGTTAGTAACAGTTAGACTGCCCGGCAGGTGAATGGCCTGACCTGATGCAGCGCTGCAGTTAAGCTTGCGACACATCGTCAAAACGGTCTGTGCTGTTGAGTCTCAGTCATGAGCCTGGATTGTTTGTGTGTATGAGTTGTTTGCATTTGTGTGGTCAGAGCCCTGTGGTGACCTGCGTGACCTCTGAGTTGAGATCGTCGTTGGCAACGCCGCCACAACAGCGAGAGTCCACCGACGACCCCTCCAAGGCTAGTCATACCTGTAGAGAGGAGTTAAAAGAAGATAAAGTGTTTATGTTAGGTTGTATACAGTAGATGTACTTTTACATGAATGCCTGCTCACAGCCATACATCTCAAGTGAAGATTGAAAGCACTCTCATGTCTGTACAGTCAATCTGAAGCTATAATCTAAAGGCTGGGACACGTGCTGCATCTTTAACCTGGAAAATGTGAGGTTGTGCACTGGATGCTACTCTTGTGTCTACTCTGTGCCAAGTTTCAAGGTCGTAGAGGGAGGCTGCATCTGGAGTTGCTAAGCAAACCATTACCAGCATCATTTCATAGTCTATTTACCGGAAATCCTGAGTTGGAGCTGATCCTCTTTCAGGCGTAATTTTTTGAAGTGTGCATTAGGCCTAAAATGTTGTACATGGAGCAGATGTAAAGCTCTGAGTGGCCCTGCACTAAAACGATCCACATTCTTCTCCATATTTACCACAGATTGATATTTACAAGAGAAAGGGAAGAAAGGTTTATCTCAGCAGCTGTCACACACTGGGAAACAGGCACATGGAAATGCTTGCGTGCTGCGACAGCATCGCTCTTGCTTTTGAGCACGCCCTCCATACGGCTACATTGAAATCAATGGATTTGAGGTTGCAAAAAACCTTAACATAACAAACATAACAAAAGCTTAACATAGGGACTGAAACAACTACCTTCAAGCATTTCTGAAGCTCACAAAAGAAGTGGTTTTAGGGGAGGTTATGTGCCCGACTATTTCTAGGCTACTCCCTTGGCCAGCTCTCGCTTGTAAAAGAGATATTCTATATTAATGGTACTTCCTGGTTAAATAACGGTAAATAAATAAATAAAAAGTGACCTTTGTGCAGTCTCCACTGGTGACCTGGCAACCTTAGGCCCTGATCACATGCATTTAAGCAGCATTTTGTAATTGTTTTTAATAAGAATGGATCCACCCTCTTTATCAGGCTACTCATGTACCCACACATATCTCCTTTCCCTGTGGCAAACACACTATTTGCTGACAGCTGCATTCCCTTAGCCAGAGATGGAGCAACTAACCTCTGTCTGAACATTTTAGGAACTATCTACTAATTACTGTGAAAACGAAATGGTAGATTGATTCCACGGGAAGGTTAGTGTAGGACGTGATGGGGTGGTTGCTTGGTAACAATAAAAAGGTGTAGCAAGTTGGGGGTTTTTTTAACAAGTGGCATTTAATTTTTAAAAAAAGGCAGCGCGGCACGTTTTGCATTTTGCCACCGAGCATAGTGTTGATCTTCTCATTTAACACTTACAAGAAAGCATATTTTTAAAATGTTGAACACTGACTGAATCTACCTGCTGATTGGACCTTTCTCCTGTGTTTGCACTGTTGTGTTCGCGCTGTGGGAGCTTGCGGCTGGTGGCTCCGGTCCGGGACGAGTTTTGCATCTCTAACACCGAGGGACTCGGGGTGCAGAACTCACGGAAACAACGCTTGAAGTTCTCATCCAGGTAGCCGTAAAGAACCGGGTTCAGACTACTGCAGGGGGCAAAAACAAGGTCAAAGTTTGACACAAGAAAATCAGCTCCCCCATAAACTCACCAACATCATTTTTACCTTCATATACAGTTGAACATGGGGTGTATAATTTACAAATCAACCTAGGCCTTTATATAAAACCATGCACCAACAAATGCACATTCTCACAAAGTCGATACCATTTGCTCTTATCTGTAAAACACACAGTTCTTATCAGTAGCATCCTGTTATCTGCGCTTCACTCGGCTTTAATGATTTATCTCCTCTTATCAAACCCACATTTTTACTTTGAATATATTTGTCTGCAGCTAATGTGAGGTGTGTACCTGTTGGTGTAGCCCAGGGCAATACAGAAGTGCCAGGTGATAGTCTGCAGCGTGGAGCTGGGGATATTGATCAGAGCTGTGAGGATGACAAAGATGTGGATAGGCGTCCAGCACACGATGAAGACTGCAACCACCACCAGGACCATACGGGTGATCCGACGCAGGTTTCTGTCCTTCTCCTGTGTATATAAAGGAGGTAGAAGGTTTGATGTTGGGGGTTAAGTGGGAGTACGAGATGATTGATGGAGAACAGAGGAGGAGCGGAAGAGAGGAAAGCGGGAGGAAGGCAAGGTGCGGGAAATGAAAATGATGAAGCAAGAAGCACAGAGGAGAGTGGAGGATGAGAGGAAGGATGGGGAGAAGATGGTTAGCGGGGGATGAGAGGAGAGGTAATGTAGGAGCATCAAAGGGTGGAGAGAAAAGAAAAAAGATGGAAAGGAGGAAAAGTGGTGAGAAGAAGTGCAGAGGCAGCTGAAGAGCTATGAGTAGGAGCACATCATATCCGCAACCACTTTGATTTTTCCATCTGCATCTACTATTAATACATCCACAGAACGCTCTGCACCCAGCGTCTGGTAAATTTCCCCAAAAATTACTGTTGCTGGTTCATTTCGTTTTATACTGCAATGAATTAAAACTGAGCCACAACCTCAGGCTTAAGTTGATTTTCCCTAATTACTTTCTCTGGAGAGCAATGAGTGCACTGTATTTGCATGCAGGCTCTGGCCAGCCTTGTCTTTTGCTACATTGCTCTGAAAGATAAAATGAATTAGTTATTTTGTACATAGCGTAAACCATGTAGCTGCTAGACCCAAGCAGTTGAGATTTCACAAAATGTTCACTAATGCTTGTGTTCGAAAAGTCCAATTTGCATCTAATTAAAAGCCTCTGGCACAAAGTATACGATGTATCTCACTATATGCATAAGATAAACAGATTTCTCTTAACCTGGGAGCCCGATAGCATGCGCACACTCTTCAGCCGGAGGATCATAAGGCCGTAGCAGACGGTGATGATGAGGACAGGCATGATGAAGGCAAAGATGAAGACGCAGATCTTCAGCAGGGTGTCCCAGTACCAGGAGGGGTGGGGGAATATCAGCTTGCAGTCAACAATGCTGGATTCTGTGCAGCGTGAGGAGAGATATACGTTAACGAGTGAAGAGAGGCACAAACACACATTACTTCTACACAAGCAATTTCACAAGTACTTATTTGTCCTAATTTTCTCCAGGATAAAGGAACAGCGTGTAAGATTTAGGAGGAATTAGTGGCCTCTAGCGGTGACGACTGCAGACTGTAACCAGCTGAAACTTTCCTAGGTTATAATTATTTTACCAGGGACCCAATTGAAACTTTCGCCCCGCCTCTTTGTGATGGTCGGACAAGCTGTCAGAGTAAGCATGGAGCCCACACTGTGACTAACTGCACTCCCTGAAAAAATATTATCATATTTTTGGAAAAATGAAAAATCTCTCATAAAGGCAGAAATGCCATTAAAAATACCACTGTCATGTGTTGCACTAAAGAAACAACATCTTTAAGCACCACGCAGAGTTACAACTTCACTGAGTCAGTAAATCCCTCATTATGCTCTCTCTTCAATACAGAGCAGGATCACACATTAGCAATTTCAGTGGCAGTTTTCCCTCCATTTCCTCTGCAATTACGCAGAGACACAATAAGAGAAGCCTGACTGCAGGTAGCCTCTTGACTATGCAGATGGTTATATTAGTCACCAGCCAGGCATATAGCATTAAATGCTTCTTTTGTGCCATTACACAAAGGAACCTAAACAACTCTCGTGGATTGTCTCCTTTTATAGATCCTGCCTGAGTACATTGCTCTTTAATGCTGGAACGCAGAGAATGAACTGAATGTGTTTTACTCTTGTTTTGTGCTTGTACTGCGAGACTTTGTCAGTCATGAATGGTTTTTGCTCTTATTACTTTCTCTGACGGTGACAGCGGTGGAGGCCATGAACATGACAGGCAGCCCGATGGCCGAGGAGAGGATCCAGTTGCAGACGTTGACAATCTTGGCGTTACGCGGTGTCCTGAAGTCCAGAGCTTTGACTGGGTGGCACACAGCGACGTAGCGGTCGATGCTCATGGTGGTGAGCGTGAAGATGGAGGTGAACATGTTGTAGTAGTCAATGGACATCACCATCTTGCACAGTATGTCTCCAAACGGCCAGGTCCCCATCAGGTAGTTGACGCTCTGGAATGGTAGCGTGCTGGTGACCAAGGAGTCGGCCAGAGCCAGGTTGAAGATGTAGATGTTGGTGGCGGTCTTCATTTTGGTGTATCTGCAAAGAAAGCACACACTTATTATGAGACAACGGGTCCCTAGGCAAAGACATGTAAAACTTGTCATCATGTAAACTGCTTCATCTGTGGCTGTTTTGAGTGTCTCTGTAGTCATTTTAAGTCTTTGCGGTTATTTTGTGTCTCATTTAAAGTCATTTTAAGTGTCTTTGTGGTTGTTTTGTTGTTGTTTATGTGTCCCTTTGTATTTATTTTGAGCTTCTTGTCATCTCTTTGGATCTCTTTGAGGTCATTTTGTGTCCCTTTGTAGCTGTTGTGAGTCTCTTTGAAGTTATTTCGTCTCTCTTTATGGTTATTTTGAGTATCTCCATGGACCTTTGAGTGTTTTTAAAGTCATTTTGTGTCTCTCTGTATTTATCTAGAGTCTCTTGTCATCTTTTTGGATCTCTATGTAATCATTTTGTCTCTTTGTAGCAATTTTGAGATTGTCTTTGTAGTCATATTTGTGGGTGCAGAAGGTGGGTACTGAGGGTACTACAGCACCCCCTATTGACATGGGGCGGAACAACAAAGTCTGTAAACATTTGGCTATTTTACCATCACTCATGAGGTATTTGAACATTTGTTTTAAATTTTGAACACGATTATATGATGAGGTGCCTGTCAGAAAATAGAATATAAAAAGAGATTTAAAATGCAGGACTTTAATTAATACCTTCGATCTGACATGACAATGTCATCACGTCAGCTCAAAGTGCAAGAATCAGGGTCAGCTAAACTTGGGGACGTTTGCGGTAGTGGGAGCTGATCAATAGTGCGGACAGGGTGAACAGGTTGAGAAAGATCGAACCATTGCCAGGAAAGTTTTGGAGCTGCTTTTTAGATCCATAAAATATCTTGGACATGAGGGACTTCCACTGCAGGGACATAAGCATTAGGATGGAGGTTCATAGCAACATCATTCAAAATAAAATATTAGAAATTTTGGTCCACAGAGAAATTGTGTTCGTGGTGAGGGAGTGCACATTTCTTTTGGAGTAACGCAACCAACGATGTAAGTAGCCTACGTCTGAGTAATTTTCCTGAAGGTCCTCAACCCAATTGCCAGAATAAACATTTGAATTTAATGTTTCTGGGATGAAGGATTATGTATTATTTATAGGATAAGATGTAGAGAATATGTTGAAACTTCCTTAACAACCCCACTTGGTTATGATTTGATAAGGTTTTTGTTTTGGCTTAAAATAATCTCTTTTGTTGACACAATCATGGCTGGAAATTATACAGATATCTCATTAAAAAACACCAGGTTTTGTTGTTTGCTGCTCTCGAACAGTTGTCTGCTGTGGGATCCAGCTGGCAGCCATCTCACCTAAGTGCATGCACATACATAGTTATGTGCGCACATTTATGGCAGCACCCCTCAAGGAAAATATGTTTCTGTGTTCATGGTTGTTTTGTGACTCTTCAAGTCTCTGTGAAGGAGCAAAAGACACAATCTGAACAACCCTGAACCCCCTCGAACTCAAAAATATCCCTGGCACACTGGTCTGCAAATATGAATCAATAAATCATCATATTTATACACACAAGTAAAAAGTGCAGTGAAGTCAATGTTGTCTTTTTGTCTCTGAACCACAGGAACAGCACTTACAACAATCTGGAAATCATCCAGAAATTAGCAATAGAGATATACCCTTTGAAGACATAAGAGACTACAAGGACACAAGTAGAGTGCCAAGAAATTATTTAAATGTGTCGAGTTTGTGTTTGTACAGAGCGCGCTTCAACCATTGATCTCCTGCCATTCGAGCAACATTTGCAGAATGTGAATGAACAGCTGAAATGATTCCATAACTCCAGGTGCGTTGCAATCGCAGCAGGAGGTGCCTCCTGAGCTGGGCAGAGTATCAATTGCAATGTTTTGTGAATAATTCAGACCCCTTACATCAGCTACCAGCTCATTTTGTAATGGTAAACTTCTGGTTTAATCAGTCCTAATGACTTTAAGGGAAGCTGTCCGCAGGAGTAAAGCCCCAGAGTCCTTGAGCTTTCAAATGAATTCACTAAGAAACTATCTTCCTGAGTATGTTTACAGAACACACTGTGCACAAATGTTTGCTGAAATTTAAGTTTCAAATTATTCTAGAAAGTTTTGATAAACAGATAAAAAAGTTAAACCTGAAAGGACAGATAAGTGTATCCCTGAGTCAACTTGCCTCTCAGTAGCTTTGAGTTACTATCCAAAAACGGGTGATCAAAGGATTTCAGTGATGACGATGGTGGATAATTGGTCAGAGAAGAGACAGGTAGTTCAAAGAGAATAGAGGATAGGGTGGTTCATAAAAACAGCAGATAGAGCATGGATCCGTTAGCACAGAGGATGATGATTATAGATGTCTCAGCTGTTGAGAGGTTACGCCAACAAAGAAATATATGATGCTCAATGTTTGCTATGTCAAAAAAATATAAAAGAATCTATCTTGTGCGTCATAGCCCACAGCAGGAAGACCCCAAATGAAATATGCAAGAAGCAACAAACAGAATCCAGTTATTTTACTTGTGATTAAAATGCTATTAAAGCTGACATCCATTATTCATGAGAAAACTGTAGTCAAAATGTGTTTTTTATGGATTAAAATGAAGTTGTAGCCACAGCCTGCAGCACACGACCACATCTGAACGCCTGTCAAGTCTAGGCAAAGTATGACATTTTAATCAAGCTGCTTTTGTTTTTTATAATGTTAAATGTGAGACAGATTGCTACTGCTGGGTCCCTAATGAGGTCACTATGCCTGTGAGGTATTATGGAGCTCTGCAGAGAGCTAATCAACCTACAATGAAATTATTATGAAGCTATTCAGGAATTAGAGGATGCTACCTGTGAAAGGCACTTAAATTCCGCTTTCACTGATGAATTTTGCACTTGTTTTCTCATATAAGTGATAGTTAGACGAGAAGATTGATACCACTCTCCCGTCTGTTCATTAACCTCCTGAGACCCGAGTCTCCCGAGTATACTGTCTATTTCAGATCTTCAGTAGCTTATTTCAATGTTTGAACATCGCTGTTTGAAAGCAAAAGTGCAAACAATGCAACTTTTGTCCAAAGCTGTGTCTCAATTCAGGGGCCGCAGCCTTCGAAGGCTGCATTTGATCGCGTCACATCGGTGCAGCCAAGGCTGTCCCATTTCGAAGGCTACTTCAAAGGCGGCCGAGAAATGTTATCTTCTTTGCCAGGATTTGGAGGATGCAACGGATGAAGCCCTCTTGACACAGCCTATCCCAAGATGCATTGCCCGACGGTGACGATTATACTAGTTTATTAGTTTAGTTTATTGGCGGAACTCCACCAGCTGGTGATGCACTGTGGGATTTATACTTGGTCAAACACTGCTCAGGTTTCTGTCTTATCATAAGTGTGGGTAAAGTACAAATCAAGCGCACTGCACTTTTGGTCGTCATAGAAATGGGATAGACTTGCGCACTTACACTAAGCACATGAACGCGCATGTCAAGTGTCCAAGTGCGTAAGTGTGATGAAACGCGCATAATGGGGTGAAGTCCGAAGCACACTGTGGCACAAAGCAGACCATTGGTAAATTCGGAGCGCTGCTGAAATGCAGCGTTGAGCTCTTGGAGTAGCAAATTGCCCTCTGGGAACCCTGCCCGAGGAGATGGAGCAGCAGAGCGTCATAGGGAGTGAATGTGTGATGAGCCTAACTGTTCGTTAATTCATGTAAAAACAGAACGCTCCATTTCCTCGAACAACAGCGCTCTCACTTTAGTGTAGGGCATCAGATTGCACTTACAAACGCACCCATAATTGAAATTTTACACTTTGGTTTTCGTAGTGGTGATATAACATATCAATTAGAGAGCTTTAGAGGTGCAGCTGACTGCTGGTTTATATCTGTTCCTTTAATTCAATTTCCAAAGGCACAACAGTGATTGCACTGTTGCCCCACTTCTCAGTGTAAAGACTACTTTGACACATCCCTGTTGTGACGTTATTGAATTAATCTGGATGCGCAAAGTGACAATGATACATCAACCCCCCTGGCCTTCACTTTATTAAACCCCAGCTGTCATTCTACCTGCAAGGTAATTTACTCCTGTTCTGTTGCACCTCTCTCCTCAATAATCCCAAATCCTCTTAGCAACCAGAGATGACAGTGAGTTCATTAAATTCTGATTAACTTTAACAATGACAGCTCAGTGTGTTTGTTATTTCAGGCTTTATTTGAGCGGGGACCGACGAGACACCTCGAGATGCCGTAAAAGCTGTCACCCTACACTGAGTAGTGTTCTGGAGCTGGTGGTAATTTCCAACACCCCGTTATTGACTTTGAGCCTGTCGTTAACATGGCTGCAGATGACAGCTTGTGTTTCTCCTGTGTGTTTTGTGTCTGAGGCTTGCGCATGTCCGGCATGCTGTGTGGGGGTTAATGGCCTCATCTCCTTTAAATTAACTGAATGAGGTGTTTTATTAATGAGTTTCAGCCTCTAATTTATTCTACGCCCTTGAGGTTTTGTCACGCTAATGATCACCAATTTATTGTCACCATGCTTTGGTTATATAATATCACCAGACATCTCTGCTGTCTTTATCATTTAGATTTCTCAAACCTGGTGTATTACTAAAAATACAATATGAATAAATATTCAGTGGAATTAACAATTCAAGAGGAGCATGTTTTAGCTCACGTGTACAAGTTCTTGTTAACATGTCACGTCACAAAAAACACTTCTGTTGCCAAACTACCTTGCATGACTCTTCCTTTGTTGAGAGGTCAGTTGAGTCATATAGCACACACAATTCACTCGCTGACCCTTTCAACTGTGGTTATAGTTGCCATGTCAACTATAAAAGTGGAACATAGGCTGACAGGCCCTTTTCCACAGAGAATATAATGAGGACACAATGCTATGTGTAATTATCTCTCCTTCCATCAGTCAAACCTCCAAAGACCACGACCTCTACCTAACCTAACCTTAACCTCAAGTGCTTTGAGAGCCTAAACGTAACCATGAAACATCATGCCTGGGTTGAAATGAGCGGATATTAAAGGGAAACAAATATGTACGGGATTGTTTTTTAAAAAAAATCAATGTACTGACTCATACAAAATGACCCAGTAGAAATGTGTGATGGTAGATTTTTTCTGTAGAAAATAGGCCTGTAGCCAAATCTGATTTGGCCTTTTAATATAAATATTCAGCTCTTTGTTGCTTTGTCCATACAGAGTGTGAGAGTGTTTTGGCAGGATGTTCAGGGTGACAGTGACATTCATGTAATATATAGTAAACAAGCCAAGTTGGCCCTCCATGCTAATGCTAATGTGCTAACTACATTAACAACAGACTGGAAATGTTGATTTTTGCTGGAACTAGATATCAAACAAAAGCCAGAGGCTGTTTTGTATTATGTTGCTGTGAACTACAAATTCACCATTTCTATGCGGAAGGCAGACAATGAGGCTTTTTGTTTGTTTGTTGGTTTCTTTTGTTGAGCTTTTTGTTGTGGTTTTATGTTTTGGGCTTTTGCCTGTTTATTACAGACAGCTTGAGAGTGACAAGAAAGGGGGCAGAGAGAAGGGGGATGACAATATCATCCCAGAGCCTGGTCGGGCAAAGCCTCTCTTCACTCAGACTCACCTCGGGTCTGGGTCTGCAGCTACCTGTTCCAGTACCAGTTAATCCTACCAAGGCCTGTACAGTAAAATCAGACACCAGTCAAGTGAGAGGGGCACTAGACTGGCTGTTACTGGCAGATCTGAATCAGTGTCTGTGCTTCCCATCTGAGATTGCCTCCACTTACCTCAGATCAGACCTTGTGCTTTTCCTGTGGAGGAGGCCCACGAGCACTAGAGCCTTAAGTATGCCGAGCTGGCAGCTGATGCAGAGCAACACAGCTGGACAGCAAAGGTTTGCCTGAGTGAAGTGGGCTGCAGAGGCTTGGTATGCAAGTCAACTACCAGGCTGCTCAAATAAATGGGAATTCGAGGCCAAGCACAGTGTCACGCAATCAAAGCCCTGTCTTTGTGGCTCTGGATTAAGAGGAAATATGCCACTCGGGTCCCGAAATACTGCTAACAACAGCAGGGTATGACGGAATGGGGGCACACCTGGGACGCCAGGTGTTGCCGATGAGCCCTCTGGAGGTGTTGTGGGTCATTGAAACACCAGGCCCCCACCGGATGACCCCGCCCTAAACTTTCAACCCCTCTCCTCCAGCACGGCTCCAACTCTAACTCGCAATTGCATGCATGTTCAACAACAATCGAAAGTTAGGTAAGTTTTTCTCCTCATCAAAACGAGGGAGTAGGGGGAGGTAGAGTCTATGGCCCGGCCCAGCGGGGGAGGTCAGTCCGCACAGACGTTTCTCCTTACTTCTGCCTTCCCTATGCTTCTTCTTACTTTTCTGTCTACCTTTGCTCTTTCCTGCTTTTCTATCCATCCAACCCTTTGGCTCCCACTCCATCCCCCAGACGGCACTATTACTCCCACTCATAGTCTCAAGTATGTGCATCAGGGATTGTTACATCTAGTCCTAAACTGAACAGTCCTAAACTCATTTTGCAGCTAAAATGAGGACCCTGCACACTGAGGTTGTGTCTTTATAAAAAGGTGACTGTACAAATTGTAACTTACAATTCCTGCATATACCTTTAAAGATACATTTCTGGTGAATGCTTGGTAGGTACATCTATTAAAAATGTTTTCTCATTATGTTGATGACAAATTAAATTCAGGTGGCAATACAGTTCATTCAAACATATATTTTGTAGCAGTATATAGAGGTAATTTCCAGGATGCAGGTGATGGAGAAGAGCTACCCACCTGCCGGTATTTCATCAAATTTAAAAACACCTTTACGAGCTGTGCATAGCTTAAATGATTATTGTGTTGTATTATTATATTCTACTGAGGAAATCTAATGAAATATTACTTATTAATTTTCATGCCTGCAGCAATCATTTGATAAGTATCATTCATAAGGAGGACACAAGCTTTATCTCTCACGAATGGTTTCTCATTTCAGAAGAAAACCCTGACAAGAAAATTGAAGCTGTGTTCACATAAACAGAAGATAACAACATTGTCTCATTATATTTCAGCAAACAAACCACACATAAAAATGTTTACAGCAAATATTTAGCCTATTACTGACGGGAAGAAAGAGTGACAGCGAAGCCACAAAGAGAGACTAGACAGACGTAACCATCTGCAAAGACTAAATCTTCATTACGCTGCCTGTGTGTGTAAACAACACTTGACATCAGAAATAGCTCAATCTGCCTCTAAACCACCTTGACTTGGCATTTTCCTGGACCACTGATGCACAGAGGCGGCAGATAGATGTGCCGTAATGGACCTTAAAATCACCCGAAACAGTCCATTCAGTGGAATCATGTATAATTCATGGCCTTCCATCAACCCATTAGCTGTGGTTCCCACCTGAGGGAGTGTGATGACTTCTTCTTCCTTCTGTTTTCCATCTTCATTTCTCCTTAAATGATAAAAAACTGATTTGATTAAGACAGTTAATCATCCCTGAGGCCGTTCTGATGAGAAACTCGTGTTACAAATTCATCACACATGGTCCAAGTCAAAAAGAAACATCAGCCTTGTCTCGCAGGCTATCATCGAGGACGCGTTATTAAAACACCAAATAATTTGACGCATACACAGATACACAACTGTGTCAGTTAAACTGTGGTAATTTTCTCATCTGAATATATTTACATAAAAAGTAGTCATTTTGTCAAAATTGTTAATATGATGACTTTGGTTTTACCCTTTCTCTGACTGAAGACCCCAAACATCCATGTACACTGTATGACAAATTACTAAAATGAAAATTACAATAACCTCTAGCATGGCTCCTTATGAGCCTCATCTGTTGCTGAAACTGTAATATGGAAACACAGAAAAAGCTATTTATTTGTTCATTACTCTTTCCCATTTTGGGCCCTCGTCATGTTTTGCAGAATGAAAATTTCAGTGATGTGTTTAGACTTTGGCATATTAAAGGAATTAGAATTTTGAGGATGCTTTGTTTAGCTGTGGGTAAATAAATGGTTTATAATCCAGCCATTTATTTACATTTTTTCAAGCCTGCACAAACCATTTAAAGAATATTTTATTCACAAGAAAAAGCTCCAGAGAATAAACTCTGTAATTTGTTGTGTTGACACTGTAAAAGCAAGAGGGGTTGTTGTTTTCATATGTTGTGGTGTTGCTATGTGTTACAACCCCTTTGGACCCATGTAATTAATTTCATATTGTTGTGTTTTAGTACTTTGATGTTCCATTTTCACCTCGCCTGTGTTTACTCGGCACAAGTAAGGCGGACCCTTAGGATATGTTCAAAAGAGGTATGTATTGATCTTGCACTTTTAGCTGCAAAAACATGTGTAACATTTAATTGGAAATCTGAATACCCGCCTACGATACCTCAAGGACTGAGCAACATCTCAGGTTACATCTACCCTGACATATATTCAGTGTAAAAAAAGACTTTGAAAATCTGGCTCCCACTTTGTTTTGCTTTCCTGTGCTGCACTGACAGCAGTAAATAAGGAAGCAGTCCCAAGCTGTCCTGTTAGGAGGCAGGTTGGGATGGTGGATTGGTCATAAAACACAAGACTAATCGCAAAATTTACCATCCACTATTGACCAATCAACAGACTGCAGTGTTCACAGCTCCACCTTTTAGTACCAGATCTGTGTGCTAGGTACTCCAACAGAGGGGGGATCAAAAATGGGGATGGTACGGTACGTTTCCATTGGTACCATCCACAACTTTTCACAGTAACAGGAAAAATGTGTATCGAACTGAACCGAACCAAACCAGATGCTCGGTGGAAACAGAGCCTTTGACTCATCATCACGTTTCTTTGCCTAAACCTACCCATCGTAACTTTATGTTAATTATCTAACTTTATATTAAGGACATAACGTCATTTGTAGAATATCATGTTGTGCGTGCATTTTCGTGGGATATCATACAAACTGTTGTATGAGGATATGTTGGATGAGAATTCATTAATTTTGCAAGTATTTTGCCACAAGCCAAAGTCTTGCTCCCTATTTACAGTCTTCTATTTAACAACTGGTTTAGTTATTAATTTCAGTACAATATTTCAGTTTCAGTACAAATATTTCAGTATATTCTGATTAACTATCCATCCAGTTGTATAAATAGCTAGTTTAATTTGTTTGCTTTATTGTTGTTTCATATAGAGTTGTGATCTGTTGAAAAGGGTTCACTCTGTTGTGTGCTCAGTGTTTTGTCGGTGTTTGATCCAATAATCAGGGAAAGTGAAAACAGGCACATTCAATCTGAGAATGATGTGCAGTGCGCTTTTAGACAGCCTACGCTTTCATTCATTTGGAGGGTGTGTCAGAGGTGTTACCCAATCAGCAGCAACGTGTATATGACATGACACAATCAAGAGTGCTTTTTAAGACATCTTTTGCTACTCCACTCTAAAACACTAAATATATAATGGTACATATTATGACATATCACAACAACAGGGATCAACAGTAATGATTGGCCTCATACACACAATAAAATAATTAGCTTGTATAGATTGTAACACAGCCTAAAGTTAAGCATTGGATTATTCTTCATCTGAAATGTTTGCCTTGTCATTGTGAAATGTGAAGCAAATGTTGGATCAATACAATTAAGATTATTAGGATTGCAATTAGTTTCTACATAGCCCTTCACTTAATGGGGATGTTCCATTAATTCTAGTTCGTAGAGCTGCTGTAGTTTCAACGCTTGTGTAACACATCATATTTCCATTTAAATTTCTGTAAATAAATGCCACCATTTTGCACGTACGCCACCCTACCAACCTGCTTCTTCAACATCCCCTTCAAAGTTTTCTGATGCCATATTTCTTATGATTTTAATTGTGGTATTTTGAGTAAACAGACCTTTTAAACACTGTTCACAAACATATTTAGACTCTAAAACTCTCCACTGGTGCTCTCTGTGTCACTGGGATGACTCAAGCTACCCCCCGCTGGTCAATAACAGAGAACGGACATTGGCCCAGTTATTTCTGGCTGGCATTATGTCCGAGCCTTGAGTTTGATTACAGACAAAAATGAGACAGTGACAGACGTGAACGTGTGAACCGGAGAGAAAATACATTCTGCCCACACAGCATGTTCACGACTCATGAATATGGTATGAGGCATGCAGCCGCTCAAATGTGCCTGAATGTTAATAAGTTGATAACTGTCTGTCTTCTTGTGAGGCTCGTGCTCACCATGGCAACAACATTGACCAGACAGGGGAGGATGTGGTAGGCGTGATTATAATAACAGAGCATAACAACATAATGACGGTGACACGTGTGAAAATTAATATTTGTGCTAACACTGTTTGGATACAAGGTGGCAGCAACAAGAGAAACCTTTTACGTCTTTGTGGGCAAACAAAATACACGTGGCATGTACTTATTGTGTTGTTTTTTTTCTGTGTTCATACATCCCCTCACTCCCACTAGCTGATTCAGTGTGATGGCTTCACACTGAATGCCACAGCCCCTAAAGGAGAATGTTAAACCTCTGTGGAAATCTAATTCAGTGTAAGTTTAGTTAACGGCAAAATAATAAAACACAAAAGCAAAGTGATTATAAAAAAAGAGCTGAGGCTATTAATTTGTGTTAAGTGAGACAGAAAAAACACAAGGGGTTATAAAAATACAACAGGATTAAGATTTATTACAGTTTACAGCTAATGATGTGCTCATGGTTGCCGTTAAATAAACATTTCTGTGTTTTTGTTGCCTGGTGCTTTGTTGAATGTGTCAAATTCATAGTTTTGAAATGTTAACAGAGTTCAATAACGTGGCTGGATGGTTACAGCTTCTTCGTAAACACCACTGTGAGCTCCTTGTTTCTATCTCTGCAGCAAGCCTGGAGTGAATCAACAATTTTGTCATCGTATTTCAACAAATGTCAAGATGCTACACTCGTGGCCAACAGTTTGGAACAGAGGGTGATTAATTTTCATGGCTCTTGTTAACACAGCAAGATAAACATAATTCATCATCACCGATGCCGGCTGGCGTATGTGTGGCTCTGTGTGTGATTCATGGGGTGCTGCTGGGTGTGGATAAACCATTCAGGTCTGGTTGGAGAAACAGAGGCTGCCCATGCGAACAGACATCTGTAAGCCTCCGGCTCTGACCAATAACACTGTCCATGTACTCTGCGGAGAGCGTGATGGATTAGGGTGCTCAGGGTGTGACTGTGTGCATGTCTGACTGCCGAGCGCGTGTTTCTGAGATCTGAGCTCTACTGTATGTATGTAGCATTCATGTTAGTGTGTGAAATGGATAAAATCCTCAATCACTGTTATAGAATTATTATTAAGATATTTATATTTGTAAATTCTATGGACAAAAAACTGGACCGCACTATTTATGTTTGACTGATGTACTTCATTACATACCTGCCAGTTTAAGGCACTCCATCACACTGATGATGATGTAAAATCCAATACTGCCATGAACAAGTCCTTCTCATTGATTAGTGACATTACCCACAATGACCTCACTCACCCAGAGATTTTAAAGGGATAGTCACCATATTACAAACAACATGGCACAATCTGAAGACAGCTTGCAAGTTTACATTGTCTTAATGCTTAAACTGTAGTATTAACATGCAACAACCGTCAGAAATCTTTTTAACAGGAGTCTGTGAGGCTGGGATACTCAGAGATCAGAAAACCAAACTGTTAGGTTGAGGGTATTTTTGCGATAACAATATTCTTGACCATATGACAAATTAGTAAAAAAAATAGGAAAATAGAACTGCAGCAAAATAATAGTTTTACAGTTTGCTTCAAATACTAAGTAAAAACTAAATAAAAATTATCTCTCATTTCTATAGTTTCTGAACAACAACAGTAAATCAGAGTGAGATTTAGATTCTGTGTACAATATTAATAGTACAACAAAATAAAATTTACCACAAGTGACACATTTACACAGCTCCCTGGGATCTATATATATAAATCAACAGGTGATTTCCTACTTTAAGCAAACTCCTAAATGATTGAGTTGTTTTTTTTCCCAAGTGGACCTTTATGCTCTGCCATGTCTCCTCTAATGATCACGCTGTAACCTGTGACGGGCTGTTATGATACCACAACTGCGTCTCTTTTTGGAACCACCGCGGTGTCTTTAAGAAATTCACTTTAAGCCATGCTTGTTGTTGCCATGGGTAACAGTATAACATCAATATGTCAACAAGTCAAAATATCAGGAGTATGACGAAATGATTTTTTCATTTATTCACCATGATTTTCGCCTTCGGCAGTCTCAGAACACATCGGCTATCGTCTCATGATGATAAGCTCCTGTGGGTAATGGCTAATATTTATGGAGATCAAAGACTTCCTCTTCCTTGTGGCAGCCATTTTGGCTTATCTCTATAAACAGATAACTGCGTATGAGTGATACATTTAAAAAGCTGATATAAGGCTATATCGCCATCACACCATCACCAACAGCTTCCCTGACTGTGTTTCAGCCAATGACCTGCTGCTCAAACTTGACTGGCCAATACGACTCTGACTACAAATGGGAAACAGAACACCTCTGATACCATAATCTTGTCCTGTTGCTGACAGATTCTGCATACATATATTTATTGAGATTACATTTTTGGTATCTGTTTTATCTGCTGTGAATCCAGGCTCACTACAGCTGCCAAGGGTTTGAAACTCACACTATTATTTTCAGTGAGGTATCCCTTTAAATGTAGCTCTCAAGAGGGTCATTTAAGTTTCATTTAATATGACTATAAAAAAGGCACAGATTACTTACAGGATGCATAATTTAAACTAAAGCAGTTTATGTTTTATTAAACACTTGATGTCATAAAATGCTTGATTAAATATGCATTACAGCTCTCGACAGTAAAACATTTCCCATAGAATGATTTGTCTGAGCCATACAGAATGTGAAGGCGTTAAAAGTTATCTCAGCGTTAAGCTCGACATTGGGTTTATTACATTTTTGATGTATTAGGCGTATGGAAGATCCTGAGAGTGATGTTGCTGCGAAATGAAAAAAACAAAAAACAAAAGACTGAGAATAAAATAAATAGCAGGAGGCATTAGCCGCTAGAGACAACGAATACATCATTTCTCACTTGTGTCTACATGACAGTGGTTACTTATGGCTTTATTAGTGCTAATATGTTTGCAAACCATATTTCCCTTATGGCTCAAACTGGATTGCAGTAATCCCCACTTATTGTTTTTTTCTTTAACTCTTAGAAATCATCTCACTAAATGGAACGTATTAGAAAGGCACTGCTGGGACTATAATGCAGAGGAAGTAGATCCCAATGCAGCCTTAAATGTTGGTAAATGCCCCCCCCCCCGGAGACACACACACACACACACACACACACACTGACAGCAGCTACGACAGACTCAGATGTAGCACTTATACCCTGTCACTGATATAAAGGCTCTCAGAAATAGTTTTAATGTATTACAATGACACTTTAACTGCTCACAGCAAGATTAAGCCAACAAAAGGCTGATACTTGAATAGAGAAAAGAAGCAGTTAATATCAAAAAGTGATATTTGTTAAATTACCCCTGAATCAAATGATACGCGGTTATGTGAAAGACTTGCCAGCATAATACCTCTCTCTGCAGCTCTTTGCAGCTTCCTCAAGGCTCAAATATTGACCAGTGAATATTGAAGTAACAGCTGTTTTTGACCACAGAGTTGCAAAGGAATTAACTAGGATTTAAAATGTATACCCCTTTGGGTTTAGAGGTGGAGGGGAGTGACAAATCTTCAGAGGACAACCTGCAGAGGGCTGGACGGTTATTTATTTCTGCTGCCATAAGGTTTATTTGTCATGGTCCTAGGGTTTTGTAGTGATTTATTCCCTGCTTTGTTTTGTAGGTTACTCTCCTCGTCTTATTTAACTTCCTACCTTTGTCTGTTTCACGCCTGTTTTCTTACACACCTGCTTTGTATCAGTCTCATTAATCCTTCCCTGTTCCAGAGTTTTCCCTGTGCACCTGTCTTGTCTCCTTGCTCCGCCCTTTTGTTACCTACCACACGTTCACTGGGCCTTTCTTAAACCAACCCCTCCACCTTCTCCCAACCTACTTCCATTCCAATTTGGTCCACCACATTGAGTGCCATCCCAACCCAACAAATGAAGTGTAGAAGTGCGTCATCAGCGAGCCTGCATCTATGCTGACTTATTATGTGAAATGTCGTATTGTGTTCGTCGTGGAAGACGCTCCATACAAGTGTAAATTGCTCAAACTAGAGCAGTCATTTACAGGCCAATTGTCATACAGACATTAAGGTCACATTGTATTTAGGATAAATTATACCCTTCTGCAGTCGCTAGAAAACAGTCATGTTCAGATGACTACAGTGTTGAATATTTACAGGGACTGTTATAAAACCGAGCAGCTATTTATTTATCTATATATCATAGTATTGAGTTAGTCATCTCTTGTAATGATAAAAGGATAATACACAGAAATTTGTGTGAACAGCTGCAATATATACAGATCTATATGAGTGCTACAAATCCAATGAAGAACATAAAATCTAATAAAGTTTTATTCTTTTCCCCTGGTTATGAAGTTACAACATTTTCTCTTGCAAAGTAAAGTTTGTCTCAAAGCTTGCCACTTATCGCCTACACCTTGATGAAGGGTGCCTCACACTCTGCGACAAAGTGGGAATGGGTAGGGTGCGGTTTTGGAAAGGCTTGTTGTCTCGAAGCCATTCCTTGAGTTTCCCTCTCTGCCTTTCCCCTCTAGCTGTGTCTTGTTCTTGTAATTAGTTATTTTAATGTATGTAACTGAAAGGAAATATAGTACGTAGTTCTTTGGCTCAAAATGCAGATTTAGTTCCTAAGTTCCTTCCAAGAGCAATTTACCAAGGCTGAAAAACAGTGTGCTGCTGGCTGCTGTTCTCAGTTGTACAATAAGCTGGCAGTCGCTAGCATCTTAGCCACACCAAGTAAATAATGATCCACTTACTGTGAGTTTGTTTTGGAGTCTTCCAGAAGAGAAGAGTGAAACATCCAAAGTAACTTGTCAAATCTCTCCTGCAACACGTTTCACTAAGCAGCTCTTCATTTGTGCGCTCAGTATGTTGGGAACATAGGTTTGGTTTAATGCATTACTTCCAGTGAAGGTTCATGTTGATGATGACTGATTTTTCAGGGCTACACTCGTAAAATTGACTTGACATTAGCGGCTCCTTGAATGACAAGAGCAATAAAGAAAGCGAGGGACAAAAGCACATAATGGAGAATTAGGGTACAATAGAGTCGGGATATCTGAGGCAACACGTTGAGTGACTGGTAATGGGTTCTCATCACAGCCTGAAATCCAGTTTTGGAGAAATGATTCAGCACAAACACGCAGAGATTCATGGCTTTTCAGTCATCAAACAGCACTTCCACGTCTGAGCTGGCCACTTCATTAAACTCTCTCAATTTTTCATCATTACAAAAACTGTGTGTTGTCATAGAAACTCAATGGGTGATAAAATTATTATTACGCTGAACCCTTGAAATGGTTTGTGTGACTGCCAGAAAGACACAGTTTTATGATAACTTCATCACTTCTGGCTCTATTTTAGAAGAGCCATCACAAAGACGAGCGCAAAGCGTGAGGTCATGTGTGCGAGCTCAGTGAGAGCGTATCCAGGAACACCTAATATTTTCATTCATATAAGCACCAGCGATATGTGCAGGAGCGTTGGCTGAAGTGGAACAAAGATAGGAGGGCGTGGTGATCGTCATCCTCTCGGCCAAAAATACTAAAGCGACAGGCAAAGCATATTTTTGGATCAAGAAAGTGGCAACATGTTGCGCTAGCTGCTTTAGTAAGCAAATCGAGCTCTGCGTGAGTTCTTTCTCTTTATTGCAGCCTTAACTTCTCCTTTAGGTTTGCATTGTCATCAGTTTATACGTCCCTATCTCCACTGCTCTAATTTAGTGTGTGTTTGCATAGGAACGTTATGCATCCATGTGTGTGACAATTGTGTGAGTGTGTGTATCAGTAAACCACCTGCCACTATGAGACCTCTCTGAAACTGACTTGACAAAGCACATTTCCCGAGCTGCATCTTGCACACACACCGAGAAACAGACGTGTAAACACACACATGAACACAGAAACGGGCAAATCAATAATAGAAGTTGCTACACATCAAAACGTCAGTAAGACAAACAGCCTGGCTGAGCGTGTTACAGGCTGTCAGACGGATTCTTGTTGTGACAGATGCGCTGCTGCACAAGCTGAGGGTCCACGCTCAGACGCTCAAAGTGATGCATTCCTATAAAACTCACACGCTCTCCAACACACATTGTTGTGAGGAATTACGGACAGAATCATGCATGCAGACAAATGTACCGAAACATTGCAGGACAGCATCCATCAACAGTGAGAGGTGACATATTGAACGCTCCTGATTGCTCTGACCGAAACTGACCCGAGGAGATCAATGTCCATGGACACACAAAGACAGTCACCAATGGGCTGGAGACTCAGCACATGTACAACTGATCCACAGTCACTGTCCAAGGTCTGAGACAACCCTCTTCTACTATATCACACATGGCTAATGAAAAAAAAAAGGCCTGGTAATTGAAATTGTACCTAGATATGAGCAGACACTAACACATCTCTCTTTTGTTTCTGTAGCTACTTCATGGCCTTCTTCTTTACAGTGTAAAGGATTAAATTATTTTTTATTTGTGCTCTGTAACACATTCTCACATTAACTGCAGCCTTCAATCTGTGTGTTGATTTGTAATTTTTTTAAGCACATATATTTTTCCCCGAACCGTTTAGTGCAGCAGCAGTTTGATGAATTATCTGTATGAAGCAAGTTCCACATCCCTGACAGCTGATCGCCATATTGTGGTGAAATCAAGCAGCAACCTCCAGGGCTGCTCCAGGGCAACCTCGAACGGCCACTTGAGGCTGGCTCCAACTTCACAGATCTCTCTATTTTATTTTCCTGTTTATGATAACTGTGCAGGGTGAATTTTTATATAACTCACCTGTTCACATTTTAAAATGACTTAAAGTTACGCATAATTAAGGGTGTCACCGCTTTGAGTGACAGGCTATCAACTAGTTGAAATCATGGTCTATGAGTCGGATCCTCCCCTCGCTTCTCAGCCCAGGTGCTACAAGAAAATATTGGCGTTGTGTGTGTCTGCAAACCACGAATACACAACATTTGCAAGTTTCATGGTAAATGGCGTGATGACTACATGAAATGTCTCTCAAGCTGACGACTGTCAAGTGGTGAAAAATGGTTGTATTTTACCTGGACATCACCACATTTCCTGCAGCGACAGTGGCACAAAAAGTGTGTTTTTTACGAAGACATTACTGCTTTTTCAGTGGGGATTGTGCCCCAAAAACAGGTATTTTAAGCCAAATCTTTTCCGATCAATAGCTGAGTGCTTTTTGTGCCTAAACCTAACCACACATTAACCACAGCGGTGTTGAAATGTTAAGTTTCTGTTAACATAAAGTTTGATTTCGACATAATAATGTGTACAGTATCTGTGGTTTGCAGAAGTAGAATGCCAACATTTTTTCTGATGACTGGGCTGCACTCCTCCACAACGTCACCCTCTCATCCAGATATGGTCAATGGTCATCTCGGCTAGTTCTTGCCCCAAAAATCCAAGATGGTGACAGCCAAAATGCCAGACTCGAGGCTTCAAAACAGGAGTCCACAAACCAATGGGTGACGTCACGGTGGCTACGACCATTGCTTCAGCCTGTTTTCATTCCGAAATCTGTTGAATACCACTGCTCTGTCAGTGAAGCCACCTTTCGTAGTGATATGATACGCCAGCGTCAGTTTGTAACACAGCCGGACATAAGTTTCTGTAGTATTAAGATGCACTGCTGGTCATGTGAATGGCAACTGTCCCAGCAGTAGGATCGGCAAATGGGTGGCATCAGTTCATAACGCTGTCAGACAGCACCTGTTGCAGCTGTATGCTACGCCGCTGGATTGTGTCAGGTTGAAATGCTGCCAGTAACGATGTAATAGTTGCTATTGACTATAGAGTGGGCGGGAGGAAGAGTCAACAAAGCCTGGACGAGCCCAGTATTCGCTTCCTGTCTGAATGCAGAGCCAACCATGATGTTTTTTCAAAACGTAACCATGCTGATGTCCCTCCGTTAGTAGCGCTGTCCCAAACGTCAACAGCAGAATCAGGAGGATATCTAGCGCAGACGATGTGGATGTAAAAGGCCACTGACAAAATGGCAACAAAATAAATGGTATGAAAGGATTAAATCGAATCAAATTGTTGCTGTGCTGAAAAGACTTCATGTTATTGTTGTTTGATAATTAGTTGAGGAAAATAAAAAAGAAGAAACAAAAAACAGTGCATTAATTTTTTTAGGACACGGTTGTTCAACTCGCAGTGAAACCACAAACAACCCAAACTTGGCCTCATTAAGAGATGCTTGTGTTTGCAAAACACTTCAAACACCCTCCAGATGGGAATATACAGATCACAATGACATAAATCACAAAAACCACATGTATTCAACGACCACTGCATTGTGTTCTGCTCATGTGTTTGACAATCGCTGCCCACTTCATTGTGATTCACTCTGATAATGGTTTGTCATAACTGGAAATAGGATAAAAAGAAAAAGGGAACCAATTTAGGCCTAACCCAGATCCTCTGGGATGCTGGTAATGAAAACAGGGACCTCAAGAAGCGTCTATCATCTTGTTGCTCAGAAACATCATTGTTGATGTACAGAGGATCTTCTTAAAAGGCTCTCTCTGTACCCTTGGATCTTGTTTGTTGTACACAGCAGTGAAAAGGTTTGGCTGCTCTCTGTGTGCGCCATCTTATACTTCGGATGATGTCATCGTTTGACCTTTTTGGCCACTCATGGCATTTTGCAACAGCGGGCCATTCTTGTGGAAAACCATGTTTTTGAAAAGACAAAAAGACACACGGAAGGCTTCATACAGCTGCAAGTAGGGGGGGTGTAACAACATCTTCAGACTGATTTGGAGAACAAATGTGCGATACCCTCTGGTGCTTTCAAATGCCAGTCTTGATGAAGAAGGACATGTTTAATTGTACCTGTCATAGAGAATAAAGAGCAGAATCAGGGTAAGTGAGTGAGTCACTTTGTAATTGACAGATGGACAAAAGAGCTGAGAGCATCCATCAGTCATCAAGCAGAGGAGACAAAATCCATCTTTTGTTCCCTTCTCTTCGGTTAGTCATCGCTCCTTCGCTCTGTCTCTAATGTTTACGGTGTAGAACAGTGACTATCGCTACGCTCCTCTCATGAATACCTTTTTTTGTTTTTCCCGTGATCTCTTCAGTCTCCATTGTCAAGGTCTGTCAATGGAGTGAGTGATGAGTGATCTTCTCTTAGACGTTTTGTCATAAGAATTGAACTATGTCCATAGAGTTAGGTCCGGACATTGTTCTGAGTCTCCCTTTCACGCTTGTGGCACACGACAGGAGATTGCCCATATTAGATGGGTTCTCACCCACTTGAAAAACACTTTGATCGATTGATTTAAGCAAGTCCCAAATCTCATCATCTATCCAGTTAAGCCTAGTTCACATTACACAGTTTTCACCGCGATTTTGACGTCGCAGAGGATCTTGAGAGCCACCTTGCGTTGCCCTCTCGTCTGTGACTGGGACTGAATATCTGGGATGCTAGAAAACTGGAGAAGTCTGACACGACTGAAAAAGAGCATCAGCCAATGAGAGGCGGGATACGTCCCATGTCAGCATGCAGGAGGATGGAAGAAATATGAGGAAGACAAACCGCAGGGCTGCCAGGTCTGCTTATTAGCTGCAACTTTGGGCTTGTTTCTTAAGTGGAGTGGAGAACATGACTTTTCTCTACATATATATCCGTCGAATAAGTTATTTAAACGCATAGCCGCTTCTTTTGGGCTTGTTTCCATAGCCCTGGTTGCTTGTTTCTCTCCTAAGATCTGGCAACACTGACAAGCCGGCAAGCAACAACAACAATGGCAGCGTCCACAGGATCACAGGGAGCGTGTTGTGTTTGGTCCCAGGATAATTAAAAATATCCATGCCTTTACGATGTGTCGTCTCCAAGTTTGGCGACGTCACAGTTATCTGGGGCTCTGTCAGCGAGGGGTCGGTGGAGAAATCTTGTGATGTGCACACAGGTCGTAACGCAGTTTGGCTAGACTCCTAGAGTCGCCAGGTATGAACACTCAAAAGATTACGATGGTCTCTGTGATGCAAAATCATGGTGAAAATCGTGTAATGTGAAATAGGCTTTAGACATTTTTGTTGCCGTCCTCTTACCCTTCTTCTTCACCTTCAAATTTTTGTCTTCTTCCAATTTCAGGCAAGTTGCATGATAGAAACATCACCAACACACCCACTTGCTGAGAATTAGCTATTCTATTCACATAAGGGTTAATCGGACATTACACAGACTTTGTACGAGGGAGCTGTCACGATTAAGTCTGCTTAATGTCCGATCCAGTGGTTCAGACATTTGCATTCTCACCTTCAGCTCCTCCGGGCAATGTCAAGATAATTTCAGATTTGTTCAGGTTTGCAGTGCATGTGCGAAGGCTCTGTCTTTAGTCTTTGATCCTTTTGCTGAGTTCAACAGGACACTTCCTATTGAATCCAGGTTGACAGCGCTCTAAATCTCCAGCAGTGTCCAGTGATGTTAAGAAGCTCATTACTCATGGACACACAGGAAGGACGGCCTAATTACCTCTCTGCACTGTCTACTCATAATTGTCTCTCTAACAAGAAATTAGACTCTGAACCACCCTGTTATTTGCAGATACACACATTTAGAAAGAGGAGCATGCCGAATTCCCTCCTCCCTGACTCTCACAGTGAGGTGTCAAAGTCCGATACTAATAATGATCATTAAAATTCAGGCTGCTTATTGGGAAATGCACAAGTTGAGCAATTAATCTTCATTAGCCGCTGATCGTTTCATTGTTGCTGCAGGCAGGCCCTGAATCCATTTTTCTTGACTCATTTTGTGCCTGGTGAGTTTGTCACTAATCTAAAGCAAACAGATAATTGCGGCATAAAATCCACAGGCAAGCGGCAATTATCAAACTGTCCACTTGCCATTGGTTAGCAACAATAAAGGCCGTAGCACACAATGGCTGCAAGGTCAGCGCTGTACAGCTGAAAACCAAGGTCAGAACGCCTGGCCTCAAATGTTTACAGCTAGTGAGGAGGTGAGAGGATGTGCCATGTACTGTGCACACACACAAAGGAATGCAACTCGAAAAATCAGATAGTTATCTGGGTTGGTAGGAGGTTCAGGACTGTTGGAGGCACAATGTCTGCTGTTTGTTCAGTCGGTGTATCATTATGGCTTTTCTCTGTATACATGAAAGAAATCCATAGGATGGATGCTCCCACAATGAGTCAGTCACCCTGGGCTCACAGTCATGTGAGGAGAACGCACATCCATTATGCATGAGGATGCTCATGAATACACATGAAAGGTATATTGAAGCGAGAAAGGTCTATTCACAAGTCATCAGAAACAGAATTAAGTCTGTGAGAGTTGAATTATATGCATTTTTTCTTGCTAAGAAATACTATGCATACTCGGTGAACAATTTGTGTGAATGAGAGGAAGGCCATTCTGTTTTTTATCCCATACACCTCCTGTTAGCTGTAGCTGATAATCACAAAAATTCTAGGAATTTAAATGCAGTGCCTTTAAAAAACAGATTTTTAGTTTTGCAGAAAGTGTGGCTGTTTCTCACGGTCATTGCTGTAATCATGTCTCCTGTCCATACTGGCTTTAAAAAGTATTTCACCGTTGAAAAGGTTGTATTATATAGAAGAAAGATGCACATACTCGTGAAATTGGTGCTCTCAGAATGCACGGTGCTAAACCAGACCAACAAACGCTCTTACTGGGAGGTGATGTAATGCGAGTTGCTTGTCCGAAAAGCAATATGGTGACCAGCTGGGAACAAACAATCTCATTTTACAGTTAAACAGTAAGTTAAAATATGTTTCTGAAAACCTTTTAGGTGAGGAATAGGCAACGCAGCAACAGTATCTTGGTTTACAGTATATAACAAACACTTTCTTTTCACAAGCTCCAGCTAAACAGTGCACAAAATGTACCTGAAGACACTGTAGGTGAGGAAACAGGCACTACAATGACAGTGTCTTGGTTCATACTTGATCAGCGCTGCCTAGTTTTACAATTTGGTCCGCTTCTATAGCCTCTGTGTGTGTGTTAGTGTGGCTGGCATACAAAAATGAGGAGGTGCAATCTGGAGTTCGAGCAAAAGCCCTGGAGCCAGCAAAAATCTGCAGGATGACGTGATGGCAGAGAGATCAGGGCGCTGGCAAGATGGAGGGAAGTTTACCACACTTCATTAACACATACTACCCACGGTTTTATGATGCAATGCTGGTTGAAAAACTGAAAAAAATCCCTTTAAAGATGTCCCTCTCTAGAGCGTGTCAGTGGAAGTGAAGGGGGACAGTGGAGGTACTTGTAAATTTACGTACCGTGTAAAATTGTGAACTTCAGCTGGAGTTAATATGAGGCTTCAACTAGTGATTATCTTCCAAAGTTGCAGTCTTTTTAGTTTGACTTTCCCTCTTTGTGCTTCCCTGGACCTTTTCTTGCTGAGTTGCGGCTGAAAGGAAATTGGTATGGAGGGGGAAGACTGATTGTCCAACTCAGACTGTTAACTTCAGCTGAACTTTAGAAGTCATTAATGCAAGGAACGATTTTGTCTCCCCATTACTTGCATTGAAATTGCTTTAGGAACGGGTCAGAGAAAGAATTACAGAGACCAATTCCTTTTCAATGAATACTGTATATGGTTATGTCACTGTTATTTTAAGATAGACCTTTAACATATCCTTTAAATTCACAAAGATTCAAAGCTTTTTTGTTTGCTTACAACTGATAAAGCCACTAGAAATCATTGTAAGGAAAGGCTATAAGAAGTCTGGATTGTTGCCGAGCATTAACCCAACTGTCGAGAGCACATCAAAAGGCTGCAGGTTAGTTGTTTGAATTTCAGCCCGAGACTATTTGTCATGTTGGGCAGCAGGAGCCACTAGAAACCCATTAGAGAGAAACATTAGCGAGGATCTATGACATTAGTCCTGTGAAGCAGATTGTGTTGACTCTCGTCATAACATCGTTTTTCATGAGAGAGGGTTCAGACTCTCCCATGAACAGCATGGACACAGATGTTTTAAAGAAACCTTGACATCAGCGAGCAGGGTCGTGGAAAATTTCTGAAGAGGTAACAGAATTACGCACATTTGTTGTGCTGCTGCGTGCGGCACAGAGAAGCAGCAGTTAAGAGCATCCAGGTCAGCGGGTGCAGATGTTCAAACGCCTCCCAAACATCCAAAGTTTTCAGAAATGCTTTGGCTGCCGAATGTGACCTACCAGGTGCAGCTGCTCATCTCGCTGGATGTCGGCTGGAAGCAGGGGTTTGGGATGAGGTGATGGAGTCATTTTGCACACACCAGGCTCAAAACGCCTCCCAGTGTTTCCATGGTAACAGGAAGCACTCTGCACTGGCAGCATATTCCTTGTGGAACCCGGCGGTCTGTTGTTCAACCGCAATTGATTTTTCCGACTGAGCGTGCAGATCTCTGGTTGTGGTTGTTTGCTCACAAGAAGTTTGCGGATGTGAGTGCGGAGCAAACGGACGAGGGACAGGGAGACATCGAGAGGACAGGGAGATAAAGAGTGAGGGGGAATTGTTTTATGGCTTTAAGGTTATCAGCACACAGAGAGTAAGGGGGGAAAACATCTCTCATCCACCGCTGTCTCTATTTAATCTAGCAAAAATGCATTCAAGGCCACGACTGTAAAGTGGCGACAGACAGCTCAAGGCTACATTTCCATTTAACAGTAAATATCCACAGTGCATCATTAGCTAAATGGCTATTCACTCTCAATCTGCCGACAGAGAGAGAAAAGACCAAAAGACACGCAGAGAAAAGCGAGAAGTCAAAGAGGCTGATGAATGTTAATGACCCTGATGGACTGCGGTTCTCGGAGGAATCACATCCTTCACCTTCCTCCTAATTCGCTTAAAGTCTCATTTAGTGAAAATCCACAAAACTTTTCCTCGCGCACAAACACGCTCACGGCCACGCATGCCTGCACATATACACACACTGCTGGTCGAGTCAGTGCCATTTTATTACTGTCATGAGAAGGCAGGGGACAGGAAACAGCCAAGGATGAGAGAGCTAAAGCTCAAGTAATGCCCTTCACATCTATCATCTGCTTTGTGGACAAACTACTTTGGAATACATAATGCGAGCTTGTATACCCACTCATACATCATAAACACTCTTGTATCCTTGCCAGACAGCGGCAGATAGGCCCACATCACGCCCTCAAAATGATGCTGGTGCACAACTCATACTTCAAAAGGTGATTTCACTTTCCTCTGCCCTGTGCTCTTCCTTCATTTTCCACGTCATGTTGTTGCTAAGTGCCAGTGGCAGGGGTGGAAGTAACCAATTGCATTTACTCTTACTATAACAGTATTTTTTTTTTTTCCTCAAGTAAATTGCTTGCTACATTTCAAGTGTTAATCTGTTAGAGGAAGAACAGGAATCACACGGACATTATAATAAGACAGGTAACGGTGGAACAGAAGCTGCAGCAGAAAATAATTAGCTGCTGGTTTGTCTGCAAGGAGGCAGAGCTGTCGAGAGCTTCATGTCCAGAGGGCTGACACTCTGCTCTTGGTTAAGGATGAACTCATTATGGGTCAGGATTAGCATCACCTCTGCATGAGTTAAAAAAGAGGCTGCATCTCATTTAATTATAATTTAATGCATCTCCCAACTGCCACATGCTAAATGCTAAGATGCTCACGGGAGATCCTCCTCATTCATCTTAAAACTTTGATGAGTGCAACAGGAAAGAGAGGCTACGTGGCCTGGTTATAATGGCATGGAGGCTGAGTGAACTGGCGATGCTTTTGAGGATCACAGATGACGTTCAGACAGGTGACTACAACAATAAAGGTTGTGACTCATTGTACAGATAAGTACATGTGTTGCCTAGTAATGTGTGTATGTGTGCTACGCAAAGCAAACTCTCTTTTTGCTTTAGTGTGAGTGTTTGTGAGCTGTGGAGTTTGTCTGTACATCTCTGTGTTGGCTGCCTTGGTGATGCTTAATTCTGCTGTTAAAGTGGCAGGTTATTTAATTTAGGCATCTTAATAATGCTTCTTGTGCCGGCTCTATTATTTCCTGTGCTTCATTATGGTTTAATTGAGATTTTATTAAATTTTGTCCTGCTTTCTGGTTCATTATAGAGAAGCAACGCTGAAGAAGGTGGTTAAATATTTATTTTTTTAATTGATTCATTTGTGCACACAGGCTGCACATGTCTGTCTACAAAAAAGGAATGTATTGTTCAATCTATAGACTGTATAAATAATGAACATAGCTACGATGACGTTTGTGGTTTGTGGACTCCCATTTTGAAGTTTAAAGTCTGGCATTTTGGCTGTTGCCATCTTGGATTGTTAGAGCCAGAAGTGACCATAACTGGCGGAGAAGGTGGAGCTACGGAAGAGTCAGGGGGTGGATCTGAGTCACAGACTGTGGTGATGCTTGCAGACAGCCAGTCATTCAAGGCAGCCCCACCATTAATTATGCATAACTTTAAGCCTTAATAAAATGTACACGGGGAAGTAACATGTTCCTTTTCTGGAGATCCACAGTACTCACATGAGGCAGGGGAAAGGTTAAATTAGAATACAAAAAAGAGAAACAATAAAGCAGGTCAGGTCCTTCCAAAATTATATCTTGTATGATCCACTCAGTGTCCCATTTCTATTTCTTCTCATTGTATTCCTCGTTATTACGTGTCAACACTGCAGAACATGGTCAAAATCTTATTACGATCCAAACCAACACAAACTTCAAACGTCTTTATGCACGACGTTGGTCACAGTCTCCTTTTGTCATGCGCACTAAACTGCCTTACAGCACCATATCTGGCATAAAAATACCTTTGCCTGTATTCTAACACATAAATTAAGTATATATAAATATACTGAAACGGTTGTTCAAACTTAAATAACAGCAGAACCTCTATATATTAACGCAGGCATTTTTACCAAATATGAATATGTGCTGAAGTGTCTTATACAATTGTCATGAAGGAGGAAATTCACAATAAAGACCAAGACCATTTTTGTAACAGACTGTAAACTGCTGCTTATCATGGCTGTCTAGGGAATTTACTCTGTTTTGGAGTCAGCCTCAAGTGGCCATTGGAGGAACTGCAGTTTCTGGCACTTCTGTGTTGGCTTCATTATTCAGCTCTGAAGGTTGTTGCTTAGTTAAAACTCAAGAGCAGCATGATTCTGTCCCATGAGTCTGTACACTTTGACATGTTAATGCACTTGATTTTGTAGCCTAAACATGTTCTTTAATTCAACAGCTCTTTCGCATAACATCATCATCATCATGTATCCTCCATTTAAAAATATAATGCAGCAATATTTACTCTCAATTTGACTTTTAATTGGGTAAAGGATACTACTGCTCTTCCCATCCGAGGCCCAAGGGTCAGATCTGCCGAAAGTAATTCGGGGCAGACAACATCCTGCATAGATGCGTGCGTTCTTTAGCAAAACAGATCTATTTGGGGAAGCACTCAGATTGAAGGGGTTGATGTGTGCACTCTGGCAAATGAGCATTCACTTGATGCTGCATTTGCCCTGGAAACAGTGGAGAAGCAAGGAGAGCTAGGTGTAACGAGGTAATGTTAATATAGTATTACAGCAGCAATAGAGAGGTAAAAATCCAAATTAAACAGTATCCTCTTCTTTTACCACCTAACTTATCTAACAAAGTGGTACTGTTTCAGTTTCAAAGCCATTTAAGTGCCTCTCTTCTAAGTTTAGTGCACCAAATCCTCCACTCGGCCACTCTTCACTGATTCTATCAGACGCACAAAGTGGGTAATCACAAGGGGGAAAATGAAGGTGGACCTCTAGCTTTATCTCCATCCTCCTCAGCTTTCTCATCACTCACCATCAATCTTTCTCCCCTCAAGCCTCCACTCGTGTCCATCTTCTTTCCAAGTTCAACTCCCTCCTTTTCTGTTCTCATTCTCCTCCTCTCCCAGCTGATTCATCTATCTAGAGACTTTTATTACCTGAGAAAAGCTCATCTGGATTGACGCAGCATCAACTGGGGAGCATTTGACCAGCATATAAATGTCTGATTTTCATGTGTAATGAAAGGCACCACCTGTGAAATCCACCTCAGTTCGCATAATAGGTGATTTTGAGTCTTAACACGAAAGCGTATTTACATTCTGAGTTATACCAATATCAGTGTGTGAAAATGGGAAATATGCAGCTTGTGTCCGAGTTATTTCTCCCTGCAAGATCCTCTGGTCAACTGGTTTCTGTTAGAAAAGAAGTAAAGTTAAACTTGGGTATGACTGCAAGATTTCATTTGTGCACCACTCATTATCATCGCGTACTCCTTCATGTGACAGGTTATTAAGGAGAGTAAAAGTTCATCCTGTGATGATATCTCAAGAGTCTGACATGTGTTTGAAACAAAGTTTTAAATGTCAGTTAATGAGATGATGGCATGAGAGCGGCCTACATTTGGGAAGGGGAAGCACTCTCAGAGACCGGAATGTGTGAGTTTTTAAAGCTGTTCTAAGTTTTATGGATCAATTATGGCTCGCCAGTATTCTCATCTTCCATGTAACACCAGTAATGCTGTGGTTGCTTTAAGGCCTCTCATCTAATTTACACGAAAGGCAGAATAAACACAGAAATAAACAAGGACACAAGAGACACTGGAGCCATTGTGCATGTAAAGACGGCAGCATCTGCCTGCATTCACGGTGCATAATGTTTTTGTTTAGCACTCGCATGGGAGTGATGTGCAGCATCTTTACTTTCCAGGTTGGTAATGGTATTGTGGGTGAAAGAGGCGGATAGAAAGCGAGCGTGTGCTGTGTCTGTACATCCAACACATCCTCTGTTGTTATAGATATCGGCTGTTGCTGCGTGGAAACCCTCCCCTCTCCGTCCCCTCGCTCGGCTCGCTCTTTGCGCGCTGCTGGAGGGAACCTGCTGCGCGGTTGGAGGCATTTTACGCACGAACGGCAGCTGAGCTGGCAGCACTATCAACACCGCATTCACATGGTCTCCCTCGGCCTCATACACACACCTCGTGCGCACACTCTCACACACACTTCCATGTGCAAAATGGTTAATGGGGCAACAGGTTGAGTCATTTTATACTCAGGAAAAGATCTTCTTAAAAGGTTTAATTGTGCGCAACACAGCTGAGAAAACACATCGACGCACATTATGTGCTTACCTTACGATGATATACATGACCAGCACGTTTCCAACCAGCCCCACTACGCACACGATGGAGTAGAGAGCGGTGATAACAATCGCTATGATAACCGGGTTGGCGTCGTCATCTATGATGCCGGTCAGTCCGCGTTCCCTTTGGCATGGCGCCTCCGTGAAGCTCGTGGTGTTGTTGCCGTCGCTGAAGTTCCCACAGAAGCTGCTGTTGGTGTAAATCACGGGGGTCTGGCTCCCGTAATTCGCGTCCGAGCCGTTGCTTGCGCTCTCCATGATCCTCGTTCAGTATGTGCGGTGAAGTGCTGCGCGCGTCTCTCGCCTCCCCCTCCGGTGTCCGTCGGCGGACTGGGTGCGTGTGATGCCCCGCTGGGTGCCTGTCTGTTGTTTGCTTGGAGAAGCGCTGCGTTTCCGGCGCGGGACGGACCGCCGGGAAATGTCACCGTGTTGAAGAATGTGGCCGCGTGTGATGAGGGTTAACACCAGCCTGCGCGAGACTCAGTTCACTAACGACACCCCCCCCCCGCGCACGGAACAGAAGCGACAACGTGAAAATGAGTTAGTTCGCTCCCTTTCTTCACTCCTCCCTCGGTTCCTTCCTCCCATCACACTTCCTTTCCTTCCTTCCACTCACATTTGTATATTCCATCATTTTAATTCCCTTCCTTCCTTTATTTATGCTTCTTTCCTTCCTCTCTCCCTTCTCACCTTTTCTAATATTTCCTTTCCTTGCTTGCTTTCTGCCTTCCATCCTTTCTACCTTTCTTGCACCTTTCCTTCCTCACTCCCTTCTTCCCTGGCCTTTCCCCCTTTCTCTTATCTGTGTTCATCCTTTCCTCCTTTTGCTTCTTTTCTCACTCCTTTCCCATACTTCCACCTTTTGTTTACTTGTTCCTCTTTATTTCTTCACCACCTCTTTTCAATAATTCCATCCTCCACTTCTCTCATCTTTGTTCATCCCAACTGTTTCCTTCCTTTTCTCCTTTTTCGCCTACCTTCCATTCTCTCTGCCTTCCTTGCACCTTTCCTTCTTCACTCCCGTCTTTCTCGTCCTTCCACACCTTTCTCTTATCTATGTTCATCCCTTCCTCCTTTTGCTTCCTTTCTCCTTCCTTTCCTACAGATTCACTCTTCTTCACTCCTTCCTTTTTCCTTCCTTCCATCTTTAATTCATTTCTTGTTCCTCTCTTTATTTCCTTCCCATCTGGCTTCTTTTCAATACTTCCATTCTCCATTTCTCTCATCTTTGTTCATCCCACCTGTTTCTTTGATTTTCTCCTCCTTTTCTTGCTTCCTCTCTACTTTTCTTGCATGATTCCTTCCTTACTCCCTGGTCATCCCTTCCTCCTTTTGCTTCCCTTCGCCCACTTTTTCCTCACGTCGCTCTCACGCACATTTGTTTATTTCTTCATTTCCTCTTTCTCTTTTTTCCTTCCCTACTTGCTACTTTCCTTCCTTCCTCACCCTTTTGCTCATCCTTGTTCCTCCCTTCCTTCAAGCCTTCCTTGTTTGCTACCTTCCATCCTCTCTGCTTTTCCTGCATCCTTCTCTCCCTACTCCCTTATTTCCTATCCTTAAACATTAAACTCATTTCTGTTATCCCTTTCTCCTCTTGCTTCCTTTCGCTCACTCTTTCCTATACTTCCTTTCCTTGCTTTCTTGCACATTTGTTTATTTCTTCATTTTATCTTTCCCTTCCTTCCTTGCTTTCTTGCTTCTTTCCTTCCATCCTCCCTTTCCCCTTTTGCCCATCTTTGTTCCTCCCTTCCTTCCACTCTTCCTTGCTTGCTTCCTATCTTTTCTCCTCTACCTTTCTTGCATCTTTCCTTCCTTATTCCCTTCTTTCCTGTCCTCCCACCAGTTCCTCATTTTGCTTCCTTTCTCTGTCCTTCCTTCTTTCCTTTCTTCCACATTTAATTCCTTTCTTGCTCCTACTTTGATCCAGCTCGTCTCTCATCTTTGTTCCTTCCATTTGTGTTTCCTATATTTCCCCTTCCTTTTATTTTTCTTTCATCTTCCGTGTTCCTTTCTTTATTTCCTGGGATCCTCCTGCAGTCGTTGGTTCTGACTGGGGGGTTTAGTTTGTTTATTTGCATGAATAGTTTTACGAGGTGGTTTATATTAACAACACCTCTCTGTCTCTCTTTCTGTTTCTCTCTCTCTCTCTCTCTTTCTCTCTCTGTCTCTTTCTTTCTTTCTTTCTCTCTCTCTCTCTCTCTCTCTCTCTCTCTCTCTCTCTCTCTCTCACACACACACACACACACAGATACACCATCTCTATCTTAAGAAACATCAGATAAAATGTACCATCAGCTTCTCCGTGAAGAGACAATGTGCTGGAAGCCATACTTCACCTATCACTACATCTTCTACCCAATATAGCAGCCAACGGCACAGTAATAATACAAGAGCATGTAAAAACAACTAAGGACAGTAATGGATGGTGAGGAAGAGTCATGGGATTATCTGTCAAGTTGTCCATGCATGTACATGTAATGCTTTGATGAGTCTCCTCACTCCTGATTCCTGTTTTCTGTGCTGTATTCTAATCAGTGAAGCTGAGCGAGGGAATGTAGCACAGTGTAATCCAATAGGGATTGATTTTAATCAAGATAATGTCCCTGCTTGTCTCATTACAGTTTCACAGAGGCATGAAATGGGCAAAGATCATTTACTGAACGTGCTGGAGGCCTGCTTTGTGTAAAACGGTTCACCATCAGCATAACTAGTACTCAGAGTCATTATTATAAGTTTCTTTTCCCAGTCGCCTTAATTAACAAAATCCACACAATAAAAAAAACCAACTCGTTAGCTAATTGTATCAGCGAGTTGGCTGATAAAACCTGAGGAGCAGCAGGAATGGAGGGAGCTTTCTTTCTTGTTGCTGATAAGGAGCGAGAATCATTTTAAATGCACGCAGATGTTTTCAAATACCCGACGGCAGAGTTTCATTTAGTTGAGATGTGACATTACTTTGCCATCGCTGCACTGCTGTTTGGTTTTCACATAAAGAAATGTTGCCTTCAGCTCTGAGCTTGATATTTTACCTAGTAGATTTACTTCTGTGGTTTATGTCTGAGCAGTATTTTAAATAAGGTCAACTTCCAGCTGAGCTGATAGGTGTATGATTCATCAGTCTGAGACCAGGAGGCGTTACAATCCCTGTTAACACAAACAGCGCAGATGGTCGTTAAATTTCAAGGATAGGTGTAGATTTTTCAAGTCTATCTCTGGACAAGAGGGAATTTCACTCTAAGAAGACTGTACTGTGGTAAAAACCTGCTTCAGTTGTCTGCCTCTCCGGCTCATATCAGCTCTTGCTCATGCTTTAGGGCGCATTTTTTGAGTAAGTGAATCACTTTAGGGAAAGCGATAGCCAGTTGGAAGAAAATGTTGACATTGAGCATTTCTGCAAACTGAATATGTAACATTTCTATGTTTCTAGGTTTTTTATTTAGCAAGACATTGCAGCATTTCTAGCCCGATCATGCAAAAAACATTAGCTTTTCCTCACCAACCAAAGCAGTGTTTTGTGTCTAAACATAACCACATGTTCCCCACAGCATTTTTGAAACATAAAGTTTAAACCTGTCCCAAATATACAAATGTAACATATCTGTGATTTGCAGAAAAAAAACAAGGGAACACTTTATGGTCACAGTGTATCACCAAGTCTGTTAAACTTCAAGGATATCAGTGTGTCCATTTAGGAAGCACAAGTGATTGTGAATCAGTTTCAGTTGCTGTGGTGCAAATCAAAGTGACGACAGGTGCAATGGACAGACAAAAGCAAGACAACCTCCAAAAAGGGAATGATTTTACATGTGGAGGCCACAGACAGTTGCTCTCTCCTAATCCTTCCTGACTGATTCATCTCTAGTTTTGTGTTCTGCTAGTGTCCTTGTCACTATGTAGCATGAGGCGGTACATGCAGCCCAATCAGGCTGCACAGGTAGTCCAGCTCCTCCAGGATGGAACAGCCGTGCATGCGGTCACAAGAAGTCTCAAGAGCATGAAGGAGACCAGGAGACCGACCATTACACGAGGAGAGCTGGACAGGGCAGGGTTTTCTTGTCAAAACCACAGGGAGGCACAGGAGAGGAGCTAAAGAGCTACATGTTGCTCCAGAGCCATGGGCTGCCTACCCCTGCTTTAGAGGATGTGCAGGAATTCAGGCTAATGTGCAATAACAATAATTAAAGTAAATAACAAGGACTAGGGGAAAAAAAGTACATAAATGAAAGATCAGAAAAAAATATAAGCATCAAAATGACAAAGTGCCTTTGCCTTGTAAGCTGTGTTGATTTTATAAGCAGATGTTTTTTGGAGGAATCTCTTGTATTTAAGTAAACCTAATGGAACAGAAATAATCACAGCACCGTGTCAGAGCCACTATAAAGAGGAGGAATAGTTATAGAAACCAATATCTCTTTTAAAGCACATATGGGAATGTTAGTGTTGTTCTAAGACACATAAAATTCCAAGTTTCTGCCTTTTCTAAAATAAATTATAAAAATGAATTCCTCCTGCGCTGTGAAGTCTTTGAATAAACTGTATGCACACATAGGTACAGAGATACTTGACAAAGCCATTAAGGGAGAAAAGCTGTAGGTGCTGGACACTTCAGAATTCACACATTTTGTGATTTCTTGGCTATTGTTCTGAAGTGCTGTATCTCGTGTGGAGTGGTTGGAGGTATAAGGGCTTTATTCTGTTGCCATAGTGAGGATGAGCATTACATTTCACAGAAGCAACACCTTCACAGGCTCCACAGGTGAGTTGTGGGTGTATGTTTTTTTTTTTTTGTGTGTGTGTGTGTGTGTGTATCTGTAACACAACAGTTGTCAAGCCTGCTGGTAGAAACTGAATAGGTTTCCCTCAGTGACCCTCACAAGTCGAATGCATTTCAGGTTGAACTGAAAATCCAAACCTGTCCCCAAGGTGTCAGGTTCAACACTCCAGGAGGGTACAGAGAGGGGTAATGACCATGAATCACATTGTGTCTCTGTGGCTTTTGTTTCATTATGTTCCCCATCTCTCTCTCTCTCTCTCTCTGTGGTGAAAACAAAAACACTTAGATTTACAAAAGCACACACATCCAGATGATAATAGCTGCTGAAGGAAAAATACAGCCACTCACTTGTAAATGCTCCCATGAATTTATATTTTTAATTACAATCAAGGTGACCTTACACGGTAATCAAAAACATGTATTCATGGGAGGATTTACTAGTGTGTAGACCTTTTCTACAGTTTTGAAATCATCCAACCGTGAGCTCTCACACAAGGACAAAACACTATACACACACATGCCTAAAGCTGTTATTAGCTTACTGAGCAAACCTCTGCACCCTGTTTACACCTGGTATTAACAAGGGCCGTGGTTAAATGGAATAGCTCAGCTCTAAAGTGCAGGTGTGAATGCACTTGATACATCCTCAATGCGTCTTAAGATCCGACTGCTCAGACGATCTTCTCAGCTGACGTCCTCTAGGCAGGGACAATTAGGTCCTGCACCAAGAGCATTGTTTTAAAGTGCGAAACAATAACAAGAAGCCAAAACAATAGACTTGCTTTGCCTGGAACATGGCAAGGAAAATACCCCTTCTGTATTAAATTACATTTTGCCTGTGCACCAAGGTCTTTGCAAACTTCCATTTTATTAGAAGTGCACTACTACTGTTCGTCCTGTTCTTCTTCCTGTAGGACTGTGTTTTCTGGGTTTTTGCGTTTCTGCTTGCTGTGTTCACCCCTCCCGTGCTCCTGTGCGACCTTTCCTTCATTAACCTCCTTTCCCTCACCCACACCTGCCCTGCATCAGCCTCATTAGACCTTCCCTGCTCCAGATTTTTTCCCCATCCAATCAGCTCCCTGTCTGAGCACCTAATCCCCCTCACCTGAGCCTCTCCACCTGCACCTCATCCTCTCATCAGACTGCTGAGTCCTGGTTTTCAGTTCAGACTTTTGTCTTTGTAGAAAATCACATATGACTCTTCTTCCATGTTCTTGGATTGTAAAGTATAGATTGTGAGATTTCACAGAATCGAGCAACAAATAACTAAACCTGGCAACAGTATTGGAAAATACCCAGCGAGGCACAGCCGTCCTGTGACTGGTGTCTGTTACCAAATACGCAAATAGACACATGCATCACCGATTTGCCAGAAGTACTCTGCCAACTGCCTCACAGTGCTTCACCAAAGAACTTCTTATGATACTCAGACTCATATCTGTTTATACAGGACAAATATTTATTCATTCTAGCTGGCTACGTGTATTTGTCACATTGTATTTGATGAAATATGTTTCATCCGGTGGAGTTTACGCAACCGTCTTGAGGCACGAGGCATGTAAATCTGCGCACTGCATGGTTATTGTAATGTTATCTCCAGTGACTCGTGTTTTGCATCCAAAACAAAGACTCAAACTGAAGTGTGTTTGTTCTAAGCAAGTAGAGATCATCGCCGCTGATGTTTAGACAGTAGAAGATTCTCCCTTTGTGTCAGGAACAGGATCAGTAGCGGAGGAGACAAGTGTTTAAAATGCAGAAGACAAAGAACAAAACAACAGAAACACTTCACAACAACTCCAAATACCAATTACAGCTTTTGTCATCTGTAAAAAACAGTCTGGCAATCAGCATAGTGCTTGATATCCGGGGCTGTCATCGGAGCCCAAACTGTGGATGTATTAGTCAGTAAATTAAAAAAAGCCGATTTATTTAGTAGGTCAAGAGTAACAGAGTCGAGAAATGTGATTGCATCTGACAAACAGCACTGACGCAGAGGGACAGTAGTCATAAGTTAACCAGCCAGCATCAATGAATCAGATGTTTTTCAACCAAAAGAACCAAACAGAAAGAAAGGCAATAAAAACTGCAACTATTTCCTGCACATTCATTTCTGTAAGTATAACAATTAACACAGTATGATTGCATTGGTTATAATGCCTTTTAATGGTACTGTAGTCTGACTCACGGGATGTAGAGTGCAAATATAACCCTGCCAGTGACCAGCATTCTCCCTCCTTTCTGCCCTCTGCTTGTACCTGTATTTAAAATCCCCTTCACTACAAATGTCAAGTTGTCAAGTCGTGTAATAGGCCATGCCTGCTTTGTTCTTTCTGTGAATTGTTGCAAAGATCTACAACTTGTGAACGCACCTTGGAAAAGCCCAGACTCCATCTTGCAGGACACTAATGTCTGATGTTGATCCATTTTTTTGACACGGGCAGTTGGAGTTGATTTGTTGCATATTTTTAACCTGGCAGCGGTACGCGCCAGTGACATTGACGGCACTAATGTACCGATCTGTTCCAAGTGACACAAGCTTTTGTGATATCTTTGCTGGAGTCAGCAGCGTGGGTGACTTCAGTCTGGCTGTGCACCACTGGTCTTATTTTCTGGTCATAGAAAACGCAGCGACTTCTTCAGACACAGTTATCATAATGGTCCAGTGAGCTCCTCCAGAGCTGAAGTACAGTCATGCTTCACCTCTGGGGCACCTCTTATCAAATTATGTTTGTCTCAATTATTATCAAAAGTTGAATCACACAGTGACATACATCTGTGAGGCCTACTGTTTTTGTGGGGCCATTTTAATGAGTGCTCGCTTCCTTACATTCAAATGTTCCACCGAAACAAGTTCATCCGACATTTTGCAAAAGCACAGTGGCTGCGTCCTTGGCTTAGCACCGCCCATGACCACTGTTATTAGTTTAAAGACATGCAAACAAGCCAGAGCATTTTACCCTATATCAGAATGATAATGAGCGTCTCAAGACCTTTCTAGTGCTGACACAGGGTTGCGGAGATACGTCTGGTGATGCAAGACTAATGGTTTTGTAGCACTGCAGTATCTGTCAGTGTTGTTCAAATCTACTGCAGGAAAATACTGGCTTTAAATGAAAATATTAGAGCTGTCAAAGTTAATAACAAGTTAATGCAAATTCCTTTGAATGCCACACATTTTTTGACGTGCAATCAAAGCATGTACCTTCTGTAACATCGACCCTCAGCCCACTCAGTAGTTTGGGAAATCACGAAGCAATGCAGCAGTAACAGTGTGGATGGCAAGCAGAAACAACCTCTGTGAGCAGAAATGGATTAAGACACAAGTTCAGTTTCAAAGCGGGCCAGATGGTTTTCTCAACAACACCAAAGTTATTTGCATTTACTCTCAATGGGAATTGAGTTGCCACCGGAGTACATTGAGCTGCTTAAAAAACGGGATGTATAACTAACCTTTACAAGTGTAAAGCTGGACATTACATTGTGCTAGTGTTATTAAGGAATGTTAAATTCAGGTCAGTATGTCCATCTGTTGTTGCTTGTTGGGCTCGAGTACCTTCAAGGTTATTGTGGAGAATATTCTGGGCAGTGTCCTGTCTGTGTCCGTCTCTCCCTTGCTGCAGGGCGTGGCTGGCCACTCTCCCTCTCGTGTTCGTACCTGCCTTCGCTGCCTCCGCTGCCCACCTGCCGTCAATCAGCCTATCAAGAACTCACCTGCCTGCTCACTATAAAGACTCCAGTTCAACTTCCAGTATTCGTCAAATCGTCCACAGTGTAACTAATCAGACTCTGAAGAACCTCCGTGAATGCTTTTGCTGCCTGTTTTTGCCTTTTTGTCGGCTCCTTTTCCCTGACTGCTGTCTCCTGTGCTTCAGGTCTCATCTCCAGTCGTAAGCCAGCCCTGTCCTGCTTTGGGTCTGTCCCTGAGACTCTGAAGATTGTGTGTTTGGACAGAGACCCTGAGTTCTCTGCCTGTCCACTCTCTACCCCTTTATTTTTGTAGAGTTTAGTTTGGTGATATTTTCACTCGGAACATTCCACTGAATTTTTGGTATCTTCTGACTTTTTGTCTCCGCGTCTGAATTGTTGCATAGTGGGTCCTGTTCAGTACTTAAATATAACAACCTTTGCATAAAGCAAGCATATTTGTCCACTCCCATGTTGACAGGGTATTAAAAGCTTGAAAAATATCCTTCTAAGGTACATTTAGAATGGATAAAAATTGTAGGATTGATTGCGAGTTTACTATGGACATCATGCAATTAATTGTGATTAAATATTTTTAATCAATTGACAGCCCTAGAAAATGTACATTAATGCTAATAAGAAATATATAACCCTAAACCATGCAGAGGCAAAGCTATCTCCAGACAAGAAAGTCCGTATTGGATGTTTTTTGCAAAACCCTGCATATATTCAGATCCTATCTATTTCTAGTTTTCACTACCACAATGTCTCTGCATGGTTAGGGAAATTACTTTTAAAGCAAATGCAATATGCTAAACTGGGAGAGGAGATGGCAGTAGTTTTTTAAGCCCTGGGTTGTCTCTTTAGATTTTCCTCTCGGGCTGAATGCAAGACCGAGGACAAAGAAGTCACAAAGCTCTTACTGCTGCTCATAAATATTTTTACTGTAAGTGCAGAGTAAAAACTGAGGGCAATTCAGAGTATCTGCATTTTTATCAGCTCCTAGCGTCTCTCATCTGGATAATAACAGCTGGAGAACTAAATGACAACAGTTTAGAGAGATTTTTGTCGAGTCATGCAATCAAAACCATAAAACTGTGAGTTTTGTGAGGCAGCTATGTCCCACCCCCTCGGCCTCGAAGGAAAGTTTGCAAAAAGTTTTAATTTTGAGACCAACTTTTCCCATTTTATTCACACAGAATGACACAAATGCAGGACGGGAGGGGAATATAAGAAAGTGAGGAAAAAAAATACCCAAGCGGTCTCGACAGATGGACTTCAGGGGCTTCATGAAGTGTTTTCATGAATTTTATATTTTCCTTGAGCTGCATATTATCTCAGGTTGAATTCCGCAGTTGATAACAGCTTGTTGTACTGTATTGTTGCCTTGTCTTGCTCTGCTGCAGTAAATCTGTGGGCCGTGAAAATGCTGATGTGTTAAAACGAGTAATTCCCATGAAGTTAAAGTCTCTTCGAAAGTCTCTCCGTCTCTTTGTCTTGGGCAGCTCCTCCGTCTTCTGCCTTTAACAGATTTATGGATCATCACTTTGATGGAATATTTTACGCCCTTTAAAGTGAGGGTGACAAAGCATTTTGTCATTGATTGCCACTAATGATGAAATATGTGACCAGCATATTGTGAACAAGGCTTTTAGAAATGAAAGTGAATGATGACAAGGAGAAATGTTAAATGCTGAAGGTCAGTAATGAATCAAAGGATATTATATTACACCTTAATGGCCTCTCGAAATAAAGAACTCAGTGAAATGAATTATTCAAGCTGTACAATGTATTTTTTTTTTAACTCTGCAATGGACAGTCCTTTAAATATGTACAATACTGAACTTGAAAAACACAGTTTGAATAAACAATTAAAGTTTGTGTACATTAAAAATTACTTTGAATACAACATTTAAAGTGTACAGACATGCTAGCAGCTCCATGAAATTGTCCTGAGGCATAATGGGGAGCTCAATGCTAATGTCAGCATGCTAAATGTGCTGAAATTCAACCCAAGCCAAATTCAACCCAGTGGCTAGAATGAATGTTGGCATTATACGTTTCTGGAAATCACAGATATGTAACATTTGTATAATGCAGTGGATATGTTGAAACTTTATGTTACAACAGCACCTAGTGGTTATGTTTAGGCACAAAAACAACTTGGTTTTGGTGAGGAAGATTATCATGTTTTGGCTTAAAATACCTGCATAATTGCTGCTGGAAATTATGATATGTTGCTAAAAAACAAATGCTGCTGGAAACACCATGAAGTGTCACTTAAAAACACCCACGTTTCTTGGCACCATTGCCACTGGAAACACCAAAATGTGTTGCTAAAATGCAGGTTTGGTGGCACAAACACAACTGAAAATGCTGTGATGTCTCACTTAAAAACACCAAGGACTGGTAGCACAGTTGCCGCCAGAAGCGTCATGACGCGTCGCTTTAAAACACCCACATTTAGTGGCACATTTAGTGCCGCTTAGGTTAGAGTGTATATTTGATGGAAAGCTTAATGGCCAATGCTCAAACTAAGGACTGATGTTTTCAACACTAAGTGGACACCGGCAATATTATAGTGGCAGAGACTTATGACGGACATGACTTCTCTGTAACCCTGGTACACAGGAAGGGTTTGATTGATACTGTCCATGTGCAACTGAAGCCATAAATACAGATGTGTTTGTGATTGCGTAGAAGTACATGTAAAGTGGTGACAACTCATTGATTTTTTTTTTACCTTCTTGTCTGCCATAAAAGAGTCTAAAAGAGTCATTTTCAAGCACTGGAAAATCACAATGTTGACCTGATGATGCCGCTGGACGGTCAAAACTTAGGGATCGCCAATCTTCCTGGGCGAAACATTTATGTGTGTGCAAAATGTGCTGATCCATTGATTTAGTGACAACTTTGACCTGCTGGTTGGCGCTAGAGGAAACATAAGGGCATCAATGAAGTCATTAAGATTCATCCTTTGGGTACCAGTCTGTACAAATGGCGATCCATCTCACAGCTGTTAAGATCAGGCAGGACCAAAGTGGACATACAGACCAACAGACTGACAATGCCATCCCTAAAGCCACTGCTTAATAGTACACAACAATAGCTCATAATGAGAGTAATTGTAATACCTTACATTTAACTTTATGTACTGCACCTCAAGTGTTTGCATCACCACTCTCAAAACAGCTTCATCAACAGTTTGTATCAGACGTAAAACAAATGCAATGCCCCTGCATTTCCTGTAGACATGGATTATGTTAATGTCACATGTGGGAAACATAATCTCTGCGAGGCTTCCAGCAAGTGTAAACAAGTGACTCGCAGGTACTTATTTGTTCCCCAGACGAAGCCGCCTACATCAGCCCATATACAGTCTTTGTCTTTCTGTGGTGTAAATATTGTCAAACATAGCGAGGATTGCCGGAGGGGTAACCGGGGGCCATGTGATGCTCTTCCTCCTCTTTCCATCAGTGTTGTGCTTCCATTAAAATGAGGCAAGAGAGCACTCATTTCCTCTCTATTCACTCTTCGGCTCCATTCAATACAGTTCACCTTCAGCTGGACTCTATTCATTTGTAAATACGATTCTTGTATTTTTAATTCAGTTTACCTTGGTTCAATGAACTTAAACACAGTTTAAAGGAACAGTTCACCCAAAACAATTTAAATTGTATATAATACTCACCTTCAAAGGCACCATATGGTTGCCCAAAATATTCTCAATTGAATTAGTATTAGTGAAAAAAAATGAAGCAAACATACTTCAACAAAGGCAGAACAAAAGACAGAAAAAAGGTTATATAAAGTCCAAAGATCTTTGCAAAAATACCCTTTGCAGCATTACCCAAGTGTCTTGTATCACTGGTTTATGAAAATCCTTCATTTTTTTACACTGCTTATTTTGCATCTGTCCTTTCAGTATCTCAGTCAGGAGAGACAGAAGAGTGAAGTAAAGATATTACTTAATACAGAACATGAGTGCACGGATTAACAGATGATTTGTGCTGATTAGGGGCCGAACACATGCTGCATTTACTGTACCACCTGGAGAGACACGAGGTCGGGCGCTGGGGGCTATATTTGTGCCTTTTTTGTGCCAGCATTCAAGAGCACGGGGGCAGGTTGTGTCAGAGGTTGCTAAGCAACCTCAACAAGCATGCTACCATAGCTTGTTTACCTGAAATCCTGAGTGCAGAGCTGATTTTCTTCCATGTGCTGTTCCTAAGTGTGTGGGCATGTCGTCCGTGAGACAGATGTAAAGCTCTGGCAGCACTGCGCTAAAATGATAAACTTCTCCATATTTATCACAGATTGATAGTTACGGAAAAAGGGAAAGACATTTGATTGGCTGTGATTGGCTGGTCCTCGTCACATGTCCTGCGGCGCATGCTACTGCCTTCCAAAAGTTGAACTCAGTTTATCTCGAAGTGTCGCTCTGGCGTTTGAGTGCGCCTGCCACACGTCTTCATTGAAAATGCTGAATTTGAAGGCACAAACAACGCAGCATGTGTACGGCCCCTAAGATTCTTTCGCGCTTGGACACCAGAGGGAGATATTTTGTGATCGAGAGACATCTGAGCAGCAGCAGGATAAATCCCCCCATGGAGTCCAGACACTGGTGCTGGTGGTGGCTGATGACTCTGGGGCTGCTGACTGCTGAGGAAGATGAGGCTGATGAATCCGTAAAGACTAGGTGGTGAAAAGCAGGTGGAGGCTGATGACTGCATCAAGAGAGAACTACGGCAGAGAAAGAACCATATTTAAAATAAGGAGCAGTAAGATGATTGTGAATCAGCTGATGACTCTAGTGACCTACCCTGACAATGTCACCTGGACATAGTGAGTGAGCATATGTGCAAGAAGTGAATGGCACGGTGAGAAAGAACAATTACAGCCTAAGTTGTATTGTATTGTCTTCCTGCCTGAAGTTTCACGAGAGCTTCATATCTCAAGGTTAGAAGATTCTTCCAGTCAGAAAACAAATGAAGACACATAACCGTAGCAGAGGTTGTGAAATGCAAAACATGTGTTTTGACCTACGACTGTGATTTAGAGCTTCTTCTCTAAATGACTCACTGCAAGGAAGAAAAAAAAAAACACTCCAGGGACGAGTGGTCACCTTGAAGGCATTTGTAGTGACGTATGGTTCGCTTTCTCATTACACCGCACATTCTGTAAGTGTTATTATGCTGCGGCTCTCTGAAGTAATGGGGCCCTTGATAAAGCCTGTTGCCTTGAAAAATGTATTAAATTTAATTTTCTGAAACTGCCACGGCCTTTAGTATTTTATTTTTTATTTGCAACTCCCCAAAGTCACTTAAACAAAGTACGAGGTAAAAGCAGCATTTGTGTGTTTGCTCATATCTCTCTGCTGCTATTGTTACTCTGACGCCTCTCCAGAGAAATAGAAATATGAAATAATAACTCAACATGAGTTGTGGAGGTGTGGACGCTTGTCAAAATGTCTTTGACATTTATCGTAACAGAACTCTAAAGTTGATCTAACACAAGCAGCAGAATAAAGACTGTGGTGAGATTCAGGCACATGGTGGAGGCTGGGGTATGAAACATTAGATCAGCGAGCCTGTGCACACAGGTTTATTCCACAAATGTGTCCTTTGTTGCAAGAGATTCTGTCCAAATCAGTTTCACCAGCAAGTCGGCTGTAAAGTGAGTGGCCTGAAGGTAGACAACATGATGACGGGATCAGAATGACTCATCTTGTGAGTCCCCTCGGCGCTGTGAGTGCAGGAACCTTGTGACCTTGTGTCACTGTTACAACAATTTTTCAGTTCTTCAGAAATATCAGTCTGGTTTTAAAACTCCACATAAGATAAAGGGAGTTTTTCTTAAATAACAGGTAACGATTTTAGCCGTGGGGGATTGTTCAATTTTAATTATTTGAAATATAAATGTAGCCTTCAACACTATTAATGATTGAGTTTTAAGCAGCGAAGCATCAGCAGCGTTGCTCCTGGCTGGGAGCCCACATCTGCCACTCTGCCCAATTAATCGTCTTCTCTGTAACAACCAAGCAATCAATTCTTGCTTCAGCTCCTCTCTAACGGCACATGCTCCCCTGTGTCCACAGATAAGGGGAAAAAAATCACTCCACCGCACAACACAACGAGCTAAATTTTGGTTTAGTATTCAGAATGTGTGGTAACGCTGTGAGGATTGACAGTATAGTCCTTTTGAATATTTTATATACAACCATGTCTCCAAAGATTGTGTTCATATACAACTGTTTTCCCTCAGCAAATGTATTTTATGGTAAAAACATACTGCTCCACTCGTGCATAATGTTCAAACTGTTCAACTCCCAGCATCTAAATGTTTTTTTCACCAAATGTTTTCGTCTCCTGGATCATACTTGTTCTCAAAGAAGAAGGATTTCTGAGAATAACTGGACACTTGTGTTATTGTCGACCTCAAACTGACTTTGAAAATAGTTTCAGATATTAAGACTATAGAGAGATTACGGTGGACGGCTCATGAGAGTAGCACCAGGTGAGTTGATTGACACAGCTGCTGCTGGTTTGTTCTGATTACATCTCTCCTTTTTTCATGCAGAAGTGTGCTGGCCCTTGGATGAGTGTGGTTCAGACCAAGGAGAAGGACACTGCCAGAGCCTTTGGTTTGAAACTAAGTGGACTGAGAGATGTTCTGGAGGAGCTAAGCGGCCATAGGCACCTGCTGAGGACTGGTTTTGTTGTTGAGGGCTGGGCAGTAGTCAGTAAAAGTACTGAATATAGGCGGAGTGCTGCGTCTGTGCGTCTGTGCTGGGGAACTCACAGGGGTTGCGAGATGGCTACTATTACATTTGTATGCTTCATAGGAATCATGACATTGTTTCTAAAGTGACATAAATATGAGCTGACCTCTTCACTGTGAGGTGGAGGGGATGCAGGATGGCAAAGCAGCGAGGTGAGACAGCTGTCAAACTGCAGACCACTGCAGATCGCTGTTCAGCACCAACAAACAACATGTCTGGTGTTCTTTGGCGGTCACTGTAGCATCTCCAGGGGCTTTGTAACCATGGGACGTGGGTGTTTTCTTAGTGATATGTCACTGTGATTCCAATGGGGATGGTGCCACGAAAAGCAGCTAAGACATAGCTGCATTTCGAGCTGGAATAGTGCCATATAAAGTGACTGTTTATTACTAAGGGGGCGATCACACAGAAATGAGACACTAGAGACGCGGACGCTTCAGAGACGCTTGAAACGCTGGAAGCGCTTATTCAATGCACGCTAGACAAAAAACCCCAGCAAGGTTTCCCTCAAAGACAGTAGAGACAGTACTAGCTTACATGAAACTATCACGAGCTATCAAATCAAATCCAACTTTGTTTATATAGCACTTTTCGTACATAAAAATGCAGCACGAAATCTGTGAACTACGAAATAAGGTCACCAGCCCTCTCACATATCCCACTGTCTGAACGTTAACTAGCTGCTCAACGATAACGTCGTCGTCGATTACATTGTGCTCACAGACAAATTCGTTGCGCTGCTCGCACAGCTCCATGCGTGCCTCCTCCTGTGTTTGTTCGAGTACTGAGGTGTGTGTGTGTTGTATAATTCTTAGAAATCAAATATTGTTTAGATAAATTTCTCATCTTCGGATTGCATTGCGTTGTCTGTCGCTTGTAACTGCCGTAACTGCCACAACAAAACAGGAAGGAGGATTTGATTGGCTGCCTGGGCCAATGACGACAATGATGAATGGTGCTACTGGCGTCTGACGCTCAAAAAATTAAAAATATTTGAACTTTTCAGCGTCCACGTGCGTCTAAAAAGAAGCGTCTACAAAATGCCCGTCTAAAAAGATCTTTGTGTGATGGCCCCTTAAGACATCACTGCGTTTTGTGGCAGGATTGTGCCACAAAAAAGATTATCTTTACAGAGACATCACTGTGTTTGAGGGGGAGATTGGGCCACCCAAACTGGGTATTTTATGCCAAAGTTGCAACAAATCCGCTACATGATAATGTCAAAATGTAACGTGTTCGTACATTTATTCTGGTAATGAAAAATTAAGTTTAAGGAATACAGAATTTGTTGTTTTATATTGTCTCTGTGTGAGTTTATATATAGTAAAATATTTCATTTGATAGAGCATTTTCTAAGAAGGTTGCTATAATATTTTATAGTTTGCCCTTGAGCAAGGCACCAAACCCCCCAGCCGCTTGGGGTGCCTGACCAAGGCAGCCCCCTCACTCTGACATCATGCATAGGTCTTGTTTGTGCATGTGTGTGTTAATGACAAAAGACAAAGAAGTTTGGTGAGTATATTGAAGCTTACACAGGTGTGTGTGTGTGTGTGTGTGTCCACGTTAGACAGTGAAGAATTTCATATTGATTGGTCCGCCACTTGTATCCAGACTTTATATATCAAGATAAATATATCACTATAAAGACAGAGAGCTCCAGGGCAGCGGTGTCGGACAACTGCCAATTAGAGGAACAAGTGAGACACTGTTACACAGTGTTACACCATCTATCTGTCCCATCACCTATCCACCCATTCATCTGCATATCACCAACATGATCTTCTATTCTCTCTTTTACATCATCCATCCTCTTTTGTATTCCTGCCATCGTGGTGTGGAGGTACTTTGGTGCCTTTTAGTATTCTCTCCGCCACTTGGCCTCAGCCTGGTGCCTCTCATCGTTTTATGTCCAGACCCTTCAGAGGAGGAAAAAAGACCAGGGAGTATGAGTAATATGTGCATTTATACGTAAAAGAGGCAAAAGGGCAAATGTGAGTAGATTTCACTCACTGTCCCCTGTTAGAGGACACTCAGTCTGAGTCAGCAGATGTGGGACACTGCAATAAACCCTCTCACTGAATGACTATATGGCATTCTGCTTCCATCAATGGGGCATTTGAAAGCACCATAAACTTCTCTCACAACAAATAAAATGGTTGAAGGAAGTCCTTGCTTCAAGATAAGGATTATTAAATAACCAAGGTCTTCAACTTCATTCCTAATCATGTAAAAAATATATTTATTGTTTCTCAGTCGTGTTGTTTGTGATGATTGTACAACTGAATAAGTCATGATGGCCATTTTCCATTTGGCCATAATAATTTTCTTGCTGTGAAAGACTGATACCACTCTTTTATCTAAGAAAATGGGATCTACCTTCTCATCTAACAAGTCAGATCATCCTCCCCAAAAAATGGCAGCGTGGGTCGTCCATGTAAACAGCTTACCGTGACCCATATTTACATTATTTGTGAGGCCGTGACGTCTAGTGGCTGCAGTATTGATGGGAGCAAAGGAGAAAGTAAATAAGGTTGGGGTGGATGGATGGGTCAGAGAGGAGTGTCACCCAGAAAACAGGGCATTGTGACCCTTGTGGAACCAAAAAGGCATCGTTGACTTGCTTTAAATCACAATCAATCATTCAATCGAACTTTATTTGTATCGCACTTTTCATACATCACAATGTAACACAAGTGCTTCACATATTCAGAACAAACAAAAAAGCATTAAGCATCGGAAGTCATTAAAATAGGAACTCAGGAAACGTCATCATAACTCTTGAAAATCTGCGATGAGGAAACACCAGAGGTAAAATTAAGATTTAAAAATGCATAAAAGGATAGAGTAAAGATATAAAAATATATAAAAGGAAAGAGTACTATAGAATAAAGTGAGTAAAACTGGAGATATTAGGAGGAAAAGAGGAAAAGTAATGAAGTAAAACAGACTTAAAAGGTGGGTTACAAAGAAGAAACAATAAAATAGAACAAACAGAAGAGTAGTAGGACAGGCTAAGATAGAAAATAAAAAGCAGATTAATAAATAAGTAAAATTCAAAAAGGCAGATTTTAAGTTTGCTTCACAGCAAGAGGGTTCCAGGTTTGTACCTCGGGGTGCGGCAGCCCTTCTGTGCGGAGGTTGCGTTTACTCCTTGTGTCAACTTTGGTTTTCTCAGGGTACTCCAGCTTCCTCCCACAGTCCAAAGACATGCAGGTAAACTGGTGACTCTAAATTGTCCGTAGGTGTGAATGTGAGCGTGAATGGTTGTCTGTCTCTGTGTGTCAGCCCTGTGATAGTCCGGTAACCTGTTAAGGGTGTACCCCATCTCTCTTTTCCTGTCAGCTGGGATAGGCTCCAGCCCCCGCTGCCCCAAACAGGATAAGCAGTTACGGAAAATGAATGACTGAATAAACCCAAACAGTTATCTTCTCCTAAACCTGTAATTTTGGGAGTCACTGGCAAACAAGCTATTCAGTGGTTAAGAGATGAGGATGAGTTTTACAAGTGAATAAGCCAATTTACAGGTGTTTTAGGAGCCACTGTTACCTAATTACAATCCTTCTCTAACTATGCTTGTCATCATGTGCACAAAGCAACAGTGCTAAAAACACTGGCATTGGCTACTAATAAATAGCGACCAAAGCTTTGCATTGTTTGTTCAGCCACACTTGGGGGTGTGTGTCTGCCAGCTGTGAAGCCCCTCTGCTTAGGCTTCATTTAAAAATCACCACCAGACACCTGATTGTTGTGGTGGATAATAATCTGGTTACCACGTGCACAGAGATGGCTGCCAGGCGGCTTGCCTGCCACTCAGTCCCATTATCTTATTGGTCCAGATGGATATGCCAGTTGGCCAGTGACAAATCGCCTCTAAAACTGACACATCTGAGGGTGTTTTTTTGTTTGTTTCGGTCTGTGGCTCTCTCCTTTGTGCCACCTTGAGCTGATTAATTCTGTTTTAGGAGAAACTGTGAACGTAATTTTGCCACACAATTTGTTTGAAGAGGCAGTAAATTGGAAATACTTTAGGAAAGCTGTTGTGTAGCAGAATATAAATGCAGGGCTCAGACCGGACTTTGGCCAAAGGGCTCATCTGGGATTTCAGTTTTCTAAAACCATTTTGAAACGCATTGATCAAGCGAAAGCCTGTTTGGCCCAAACTGTCCCTCTGGTGTCTGTACGACGTGTGGTCATTGTCCACCAATGCATGATGACAACTGCAGCATTAAACTGAATTGCATAATGAACACTAATGAAAGGTGGAGTTCATAACAAGTTAATGTTAATTAACAGCGTCCTTCCTGCGCTGCGGACAGCGGGAGTCTGGGAGGATAACACAAACTCTCTTTAAGGTTAGTAATTAAACTCATTGAGCTGCATTAAACTGTAAAAACGGTTGAGATACAGGATGCATGCTGAGTCCAGTGTGTATGAGGGTGTGTGAATGTGTGTTTGGAGTCAGGGGAAGGTCAGACAGGATACTAAGAACTGTCAAGTTATAAGTGTGATAAAACACAGAGATTTTCCATGTTAAAGGATAAAAAAAGATATAAGATATCTCAACAATGAAGTGGCAATAACAGCAGGTCTGTGTGGAGACTAATGAAATACAGGCACTGGGTGTGTGTGTGTGCAAAGTCACATCTGCATCATCGGTTGTCAGTCTGATGGTCAGCATCGCAGAACACACCTTTCCCTCCTGATACAGCAAAGTGATCGGCTATTATTTAGAGCTGAGTCGTGCGTGCTTTTTCATCTTTGGGCTTTAGGAAGATTAAGTCATTCCAAGTTAAAAAAGTTAAAATTCAAGGGAAATCATAAGCCTTCAGTGTGAGGATCAAAGTCAAACTATTTTTGATTTTCAATATCCTGTGCATAAATTTCCTACTCAGACTCTGAAAACTTAGATACAATCCATACTGTCTTCCTTATTCACGTGCTAAAGGTGCATGTTTAAATTTCCTGCCTCTCTAGTTGTTATTAATGCTTTTTATCTTTCATGTTGCCCTTCTCTGACCTCTGATTGTCTCGCATTTAGAGTGGTGTTGTGGGGGGGTTATCACGATTTTGATAGTCCAATAACACCCTATCAAATAATGCTCCCACTACTCAATGCATTCATGTAAGACTACTAATCACCTCACAGCCACTGTAGGATTAATGGCAGCATATTTAGACATGTCATTTTAACATTTATTTCAGGGGTAGCATATTTTGATAGTCCAATAACACCCTATCAAATAATGCTCCCACTCATACCTGTCAAGTCTCCCGTTTTGGCTGGGAAACTACTGTATTTCACCCCTCTTTCCCACCTTTCCTCCCGTATTAGTATTTTCCCGTAAATCTCCCATATTATAATATAATTTTTAAAAAAAACCATTCCTCTGCCTCTCAAAACTGAACACTGTCACTAGCCTTGCGAGAACTGCCACCTGCAGTAGCCTGGGTGGCAGTTGTCGCGAGGTTCGTGTCGACAGCGGGTCTGGTTGACAAGTGGTTATTTTAGATTTCCTGTACACCCAGGGACATGTTTTGCTATGGGCAATGTGGGCGACCGCTCAGGGTGCAATCTATGTGAGGGCACTCGTCCAAAAAAACAAAAAAAAACAGAACAAAACTCGCCAGTTTTCTAGACTACCGCTCATTTCCACGTCAAGTTAGTGGAGTGGGCGCTGAAAAATTTGTCTTATTTTCAAATCCAAAACTTGACAGGTATGAGTGGTGGACAGGAACTGAAGTTCATTATTCAGTACATAGGGAGTGAGTTCAGACACAACAGCAGGAGATAAACAGGCAGATTGGGGCGGCGTCAGCAGTGATGCAGGTGGAGGACGACTAGTACGAGTACCTGCAGCCAAAATCCAATGGAAAGCCTCTGCAGGAGAGTGGAGCATTGTGCAGCATATTAGTGGCTGCTTGTTCAACAACCACATGTAAAAAGGTAAAATTAATATGTATATAAATGTATTCTTTTGCTGTCACCACAAACAGTTGAGTACACTTCCATATGTATTTATATTCTGGATACATTACAGTAAGAACATCAATTTTCCACTTATTGCCTTTTATTCTAAGCAAACCCATTTGATAGAAAACAGCAAGAAAACACTTAAATCAATTTTTGGGAAATTGTTCTCCAGGATGATACATTGTGTTGATACATTCCAATTAAAATAAAAACATGCTGTAAACAAACATCTTCACCTGAATTAATGTCCTGTCTGTTGTATTTTGATTGCGGCACTCTTAGCTTTCACGGTCACATAACGCCCTCCAGTAAACACTTCCTCTCCTTCTGCATCTTCAAATTCAATTTTCTACTGAATCACGCAGCTGTCTCCTTTCTTTAACCAAGGTTAAAGAATGATAATCAGTTATCCTTTCCTCTGAGACAGTGTTTATAAATGCTCCCCTCTGAAGCCAATCTGCTGCGCCCATATTTGATTCATTTGCGTTAATTACATTCATATCCTCTTTGCTTAAAGGAATTCAAAGCACCTTTGTAGAGCTGGAAATCGCTAACCTTTACCGGTGAATGGCTCTGAGTGGAGAAGATAAGAACAGATCTATTGTTGGGTGGCACACAAAATCAACTCAGATAATGTAGATAAAGGTCTGACTTTGTAGCTCTCCTCTCACCCACAGGATTAGATAATTATGTTAATTTAAACTTTTCTGTGATCTCAGTATGCAGTGTTATGTAAAGATTAACTGAGCTCTCTGTGTTATCAACGCTGCTGCCAAAGCTTAAATCGTCCAGTAACACCTGATGGTGCTCTCGGTTGTTGCTTCAATCAGAAAACCATTAAATAAGTAGCACCATTCCTCACCAAAAAAAATCTCCACCTTTCTTTAAACCGATTGAAATGGCAGTGGGACACTGGGAGGAGTGCTGGGGCAAATGGTGGAGAGAAAAAAGGGCTGGTGATGAGTCAGTGGGTGGTTCAAAGTTCTTGTATATTTCTGAACATAACGAACTGGACGAACAAATGATCCAGGAAGTCCAGTTTCAGAAGCAGACTGTTTTTTCATGCAGGGATCAAGGCGAGGCCCTAGCCTTCACATTGAGGTGCAGATAAATGAATTTCTCTTGCAATATGAAGTGTACATTTACCAGCATGACAAGGTTTTCTTTTAGTTAATGCAGACCAGTTGGTCCCCTGCATACTTCAAACTTAATTTGCAGTCCCCCAGAGAGGTTGTAATGAGGCGTCTGCCCTTTTTGTCCACTTCAAAACCACGCATTGTCACCAATTATGCTGGAAGAACTCAGACAGAAATGACTCTTGTGTGAATTTCATTTCTGTTATTGGTGGAGGCCAGCTGTACCCACAAATGCACAATGCCCTGGTGCACTTTGTGCGTATGAATCAGTCTGATTATACAGACAAAGACAAATGTCAGGCAGTGAAGGCAGCAATAAAAACTGCTCCCTGTCAGCTTTCAGCTACTTTGTGATGTGAGCGGATGATAATGAGAAGGAAAAGCTTTGGTTAAACATCAAACATCATGAGCTGCAGTGCTTACGGCGTGTCTACGTGTGGTTGTGTTTGTAGAAGTGGGTTGACAAAAAGGAGAATAAAAGGCAGAGAGCCAGTTCCCCAGAGGAGGGATTGTGATTTCAAAGGTGAGGGGACACAGTACAGGCACAAATCCTCAAAAGAGAACAAAACACAAGCATGTTTTCTTAGAATTTTGATATGTCACCTTGATAAAATGGATGATCGTAAAATCATTTTAGACAACAAAATACAGCAAAAAGGGATGAAACTGATCAATGGCTCACCCAATTGGTGATAAAGTGCAGAATAAAACCTCTCCACAGGTGATGTGTGTCAGCGTCATGCTGAACAACACACCTTAGCTGCTCTAAAATCACTGTTAACTACGGCCTCTTGTGGCTTATTGCTTCGTGATACGATACAAACACCATTCTAACTTGCACACCTTTAGATTGGAGCCCAGTTCAGGCCAAAAATTCACAATGAGACAAGTCGAAACATGCAGCTACTTACACTGCGCTTCTTTCTGCAGCGTTCTAAAAAACCGCCAGCTCTCACCAGTGCAACCAGATGAGATGGTGTGTCATCTCTATGCAACAACTTGCTGAGCTTCCATTCTGATTGCCAGCTTTTCAGGCTTATTTTGTGGCTGAGTATAATTTGTGCTTCTTGAAATACTAATGAAGACAGTGATAGTGAGATACTGGCTCCAGCTGCATTAGGAGTAGTGATGAATTGGCGAAAAAGAGAAACAAAACCAGCATCAGATGGACTGTATTCACATTAAGTAACACCACAATAATATAAATAACCAGCAGCAATTAATCAGTCAGTGCGAGTGTTATTTTGGCTGATTGGACTCCTGCTTGTTATGGCACTGCTGTAACTGTTTTCCAATGTGTTTCCCCTCCCCTGTGTTCCTGTCTGTCTTCCTACCCCATGGATGTATGGATGTATGGAAACATCTATAAATCCAGACTGGCAGAGAACGATTTCCGCACACTTACATCAATGCAGTGTTTCATTTTCAGTCTATTAGGCCTTCATGAAAGCAGGCATATCCCAGTAGAAAAATTCATGATGGTTCTCTGTCGGCACGTGTGGCTGCATGTTTCTGTCCTTGATGTGAAGTTCATGAGGTGTGTATCAGCATGTTTTCAGGTTGGGATGGCACACTGTTGCCTCATAGCAAAAAGGTTAAGAGTTCCAGAAACTTCTATGTTGCAGACACACTGTCAATAACTGTCCTCCAAACCAGGGTAAACACATGAAGCTCAGCGTAAGTTCAATCAGGAAGACTTTCTTAATGCTATACCCACTCACAATTCTCTCTCTATTACACTCCCACCACTTCCACCAATCAGTTGACTATCTCAAATCAAACTTTGCCACAGTCTCCTTCAGTTATTCATGTTGCTGCTGGCAAACTTTAAATCTGTTCTCCTCTCTGCTCCTGTCAGCTGTCATTTTAGGCTGATTGGTCACGCCCTCCTCCACACCATTCACCTCTATCCAGAGCCCCGGACAAGCTCATCAAAAGCCCACTCCTCTTCACATCCAGATCCTCAGCTTCCTCTTCACCTCATCTCATCAACACCACCAGTGCCTAGACGCCATAGGGCGGTTCCCTAATCTACTATGTCGTTACCACCCTCCTGGAATAGATAACGATAGATTCTAATAGCCAAAGATTTCACACATTCCTCACCTTGTCAAACCTTCTGTTGAGTTTGACCGAAAACTGTTTGCAACCTCAAAGCCCACTGACTGACACAGGAGAGGTTATTTGTTGCGTGTATTCCTTCTGTTTGGAGTTTGCACGCTCTTCCTGTGTCAGCGTGGTTTTTCTCTGAGTTCTCCATCTCCCTCGCACAATCTAACTACCTGCAGCGTAGCTTCCTGTAAAGGATAAGCGCTCACAGATTATGACGGTTTTCAGGTTGTACTCTGTGTCAGCAAGCAGTCAGGACAGTTTTAGGTTGTTTTTTTCTGTTTACCACCAGTAAATATTTATGAAGCACACTGTTTGGTGATAAAGCTCAGATACGACGGAGTCTCACACAACTTTCAGGTGGAAATCCAAAGACAGAAAATAAATGCAGGCTGTCCTGTGCTGTTTCCTGCAGTGCGGTCGGGTGCAGTGATTTGTGTTGATTGAATTATCTTCATCTAATAGACTTGCATGCTGATTCCAGCCCCCTCTGATGGTCATTGTATGTAAATAAGATTTTAAAAAAAGGAGGTAAATACATCAAGTACAAATCTTGTCTCAGAAAAATAGTGCAGCTGATTATGTTAACCTCCATGATGCAATTTTTTTTTATGTGAAATTACAAGTCTTATGTCATTTCTGTAGTGTATGGAGGAGGGTGTTACAACATACAGTGTGTGGAGGAGGGTGTTGTAACATACAGTGAACGTGTGCGTCTATGCTGCTCTCGAAAGGCCAATTTGAGTAAAAGCAGACATGCAGGGACTGATGACACAGTCGCTGAGTATCATGAACAACTACAAGCTTCCACAGTGTTGTACACACGGAGAAAAATATAACCTCAGTCTGCAAGCTGTGTCACGTATACAGATGATACGCTCTATAGAAACACTCTCTCAGAGCAGAACACAACAGATTAGGTGACAAAAGTGGTGTTTAACACTTCAGCAAAGCAAAAATAATTCTTTTGCAACAGCAAACAAGGGATAAGACAGACTGAACTGTGAACTGTTTAAATCTTTCTCAGCTGTCTTGATTCACTTCACTGGAAAACACTTCATTTTCCAGTAAATCTAACACTACTTGTTTCCACATTAATGTCAAAGAAGCAGAGCAGGGCGCTGACTGGACTGTTGACCCTCTACGAAAAGAATAATGTATTTTTTTTCGGGGCACGCTTTAAGTAAGGTCACGCCGACAGCAAAAATCTGTTTTATTTTGTTTTGTTTCTAAACTATTGAACCCACAAAGTGCTTTTTATCTGAGGCATTACAAAAACCATTTTCAGATAATGAGTGCCTGAGTCAATGTGGCAGCAGAGTGCAGGGACACAAACTAAGAAAGTGCCCATAAAGAAACTCACTATTCATCAACATATTTCTTTTGTGTTTATGCAATTTGTGGCAGAGTGGAGGACAGAGGTGAAAAGTAACTAAGTACATTTACTTGAGTGATGCATTAATTCTGTATTCAACCTGTTCAGAGGGGATTTTACACTAGACTAGACAGCTATGGTTAAGTTTTGACATTAAAAACAAAAACAAAAAACATCATGATCATCAATACAGTGTTCCTCGTGATTGCCAGTGTTGGGCAATGTGTTGTAACCAGTAGTGAAACTAATTACTAATAAAATTACAGTAATACTATTACAGTTATCCCAAAACCAACATTACCATTGTTATCACATCACCACTGACTTGATTTACATCACATTAGCAGACTCATTTTTGGAAGATAGGAACTCTTACCTCAGCGGCTGGGATTATTCCCATGACTTTGGTTTTGTCGGGAGGAAAGATGACAAGAACACTGTCGCTACAGGTAGCAGAACTATCCTCACACCCTCAAATCTCCAGTCTAAAAGACCTTGGCTACTACCACCAACAGCACAATGACGTGAAGCTCCAGGAAATACACCCCACCTCAGGTGAACCCTTCTCGGCCACAGAGGTCAGCTGTAGCACTTGCTAAACATTTTGATTTTTAATTTTAATCGTGGACAGCTACAGGCTACAAAGAAGTGATGAAGCTTGTGGCTGGACATGTGTGAATGACTCTCCGTCTTTCAGGCAGAGCCTTGGGAAAACTCTCATCGCAGCCAGTAGAAAATCCCCAGGTAAAACACTTACTTACTTTGCTACACTTATCGGCACTTACCCTGAAATTCACACTGAGGCGCACATCTGAATTTCTGAGAGATACACAATTACAAATTTAATGGGGTGTTACGGAAAAGTAATATAACAAGTAGTGTAACGAATTACTGTTGGCAGGGAGTAGTAAGTAAAGTAACATTACTTTTGAAAAGAGTAATAAGTAATGAGCTGAACACTGGTCATTGCACAATATTAGTTGATATGTTTATTGTTTATTGCTTGTCAAATTATACATTTGTTTTCTCTTAGCAGAGCTAAAACCACACACTAAACTCCCTGCTTTAAAATAAACTGTGCTGCAATCAGAACCTGCTCCCTGTTCATCCTTTCTTTCTCATGTCACCTAAGTCATCGCCATTGTTTCTCCCTAACAAACGGTCCTTTGACCCAGAGAAAAATGAATACTTAAGTGATGTGAGCAGGGCCGTCACAAGCAGACAGGCAAACTAAGCAATTGCCTAGGGCCCAGAGCTGGAAGGGGGCCCCCAGAGACGGCTGACATTGGTCCATATCAATGACACTGCTACAACAACAACACGTTGAAATCCCCCCTAATGGGGCCCTCTACTAGCTGCTGCTTGCGAGCGGCTAAGTAGGGTGACCAGACAGCCGCGCTGTGCGGGACTTCACAGCATTTCTGTCTCTTTTCACGCGTCACACAAATTGAGACCATGTCCCGCATGATTGGTTGCCACCCATGCTAGCTTTGTGGGAGTACTGTAGTACTACGGTATCTCACGGTACCACTACTGTGGGATAAGTTCAAAGTCCAGTCACAAGCAAAACAAATCATTCAGCACGCTATGCAAGTACAGATTTCAACCAGCAGCAGAAACGACAGGTGAATCCTGTCAGTTGTAGGTTGAACAGGGTCACAGACGCCGTATTCCTGCCAAATACGCCACCAGATAAGGCTTATGGGCGACAGGGAAGTCCGCCTCCAGGTCCAACAATTTCCTCTTTGTTGATTTCATTACTGCCCATAAATACCTGAACAGCCGAGCCGTGGCGGCACACAGGTGTGAAGTGTCAGAGGAGAAACGAGCCTTTCACATTTCTCTCTTTGTGGCAGGTAAGAGTCCACAAACCTCGCCACACTTTAGGGACTGTTCTTTACTAAGGAAGGGACTGGTCTTTACTAATGAAGGGACTGTTCTTTACTTGTCAGGGGAGGAGGGTGACTGGTTGATTTTTATTCCAAGGTGCCTCTTGCCTAGGTCCCCCAGTGTCTTGAAACAGCCCTTGAAATGAGCATGGAATACCAAGCCACTATGCAGAAACCTGCTGTGCAGCAAAATGGTCTTCCAGCTCGAAGGATCATTTTGTTGAGGAGAGACACAGGCGGTGACTTAACTGATACGACCACATAAGGAGAAGCACTCAGCAGGTGTCCATAACAGCAGGGCAGTTTATTCCTTAACGACAGATACTTAAATGGCCACTATGGGTGATTACTGTCCTCCAGGGGACTTTTAACATATACAGTGTTATAGTTTCTGCATTTATACTGTGTGGTGGTTAAACTTAGCTCCACTGAAATCAGCTGCAATACACAGGCTTACACATTAATGCATCAGTGATAATAATCCAATAGTAGTGTAAAACCCTGCAAGGGTCCATACAGTGAGTACTTAGATTGATAATAATTTTGCACTTTTACTTAAAATGAGTCAGTCTGATGTAAATGAACAACTTTGATTTGTAAAGGACTCTGAGTACACAGTGTTGCTACTTTAATTCAAAGGTCTAGAAATAGAATAGCGAGCTTTATTGTTATTAAATATGAACTATAATGAGATTACGGGTGCCACTCCATTAGTGCTTTTAAAAACAGATAAAACAAGACAACCAGCTGAAGCATGATATATGCAAAGCTATAAAGTAGCTATAATACCAAACGATAAAATAAATAAAAACACTAAAAGTCAGTGGTAAGAAATATTGCACAGTGTAGATATTGCACATGATTATTGTTTGTTTAGTGTTCTTACAGCCCAGGGAAAGAAACTGTTCCTTAATCTGGAGGTGCGGGCTTTCAATGACCTGTAGCGCTTGCCTGAGGGCATCCGTTCAAACAGATGATGGGAGGAGTCACTGGGATAGATCTCCCCTAAGGCGGGCAGAGGACAACCAATAATCCTCTGGGCTGTAATTATGACCCTCTAAAGAGCCTTCCTGTCTGCAGCCAAGCTCCCAGTGTACCACGCTGTGATGGAGTACGTGACTACGCTCTCGAGTGTGGAGCGATAAAAGGTCACCAGCAGCTTCTGATCTAGTATTTTTCCTGAGAATTCTCAGAAAGTGCAGTCACTGCTGGGAACTTTTTCGCCACCACCTTGGTGTTCTTGGACCAGGAGAGCTCCTGTGAGATGTGGACTATCAAGAATATGAAGGATACCACCCTCTGTAGATGCCGTGGGTACAAATGACCCCTGCCAAAGGCCAAGGGGGGCCCATGAAAAGGTCTATGGTTGACCCTAATTGGATCAAGTACAACAACTGATAATACAAGTTATAAATAAATGGAATCTTATAATTAAAACACATTTTATCCATCTGATACCTGCAGGTATTGAGAAATGATGCGGCCCATCTTACACGGGTCAGTTGCACAATGCGCAAAACTCTCAAGTGCTGCTCTCAGTGAAGATGTAAACATGTGAGGGGCACAGAGAGCAGAAGAAAATGAAAGGAGCAGAGAGGCACTGGACAAATGTCTGACAAAAAGAATTCGAAGAAGCAGCAGGTGTGACAGGACAAGCTGAAGGCAAGAAGTGAGGCAGAGTAATTTTTAGGAAATAAAACCCTGCTGTTTGGGGCTCAGTTTTAAAGCTACAGTGAAGACACAGGTATCATATTAAACCAGAGGACCTAAGGCATCCTTTGGTACCAACCATGTTATGTTATCTTGTCAGAAAAGGGGCCAAATGATGCTCCAAATAATTATTTGTTCACTCCTGATTTAATCTTATGAGTTCATACCTGGCAGCGGTGGTGTAAGGTAGTTAGGATGGGCCTTAGCAGGCACGGCGCCAGGATTTCAGTTTTGGATGGGCCACACCAATGTGAGTGGGCCTCAAACTAAAAACATTAGTAGATCACTGTTTGACTGTTTGTTCTGACTGATATACTGCTATATTACCTGCGCTTGCTTTTTAATTGCTTGATGCTCCTTAAATATTTGATTGTCTGCTGCTACTGGTAAGCTACATCCGATCCTGAACCTCACGTGTCTGCTGAACTTGCCCAGAAGCATCAAACTAGACATAACCAGCTTTTTAAAATCTTTTTTTAAATCTAAACTCTTAGACTATTTTAGCACAAAGTGTGTGAGTATTAGTGAGTATTAGCTGATTTTGAATCATGCATAACACAATTACAATATTTTTAAAAGTTTTTATTTTTTTGAAGAAAAGTTTAGGGTGGGCCTGTCGAAAAGTGGCCATGCCTGGGCCCTAGTGCACATTATTTAATTATTTAACAAATGTAATAGTTGATTTATTTTGTTAGCAATGCTATTGATTATTTATTATTATTAAATAAGAAGAAATAAACATGATTGAGTTGGGTTTCCCTCTTTCAAGGCCATATATAGCAAACGACACTGTTTTTAAATTAATGAGAGTTCTTTGAACACAGGCATAGTTTCAAAGTAGCAGTCACTCATACGGACCCATCCTCTACCCAACACATTGTTGGAGCCCCCCCACCTCACAGGCCCCAGTGCAAGTATAATTTACGATTTGACACCCAGTAATGTGAGGGCAAAAGGCAACACAATGCAACACAAGGGTCAGTCCTTGAGTTCCAGAGGGGCTGAGCAGTGTCAGCTTTTTACTCGCAGAGTGGGAGGAGGAGAGCAGGCCAAGGTCCACCTTTGCCGTACGTGGGTTGCCTCTATAGTTGTCCTTCATTGTCCCACGCTACTGTTACTTGATGGCTCACTTCAGACTGCTGCCATACACTAGGCCGGCATCACTCTTGGGCTTGAGGCTGCAGCATGTCGGAGAGACCTTGGCCTGCAGACTGAAAGCACAAAGGGAATGAGAGAGAGAGTGTGAGAGCAGTGTTTGCAGCCTGCAGCTTAAATACCCCAGGGAATGAAACTCACAGCAAGTGAAGTCCTTCCACCCACGCACACACACACACACACACACACACACACACACACACACACACACACACAGACAACAGCACTGCACACACATACCACACCCAATCAATAGGATGAAGGTGCCGATACAGTCTGCTTTGGTATGCAAGCGCACAGCCTGCACTGTCTATATTTACACCCTGTTCTTGCAGTAATTTTCTCAATCGATGCTGAGCAGGTAGGATACAGTAGATTTTTCAAAACTTTTCCACTGTAAGCGGCTGCCTGAGACCAGTGAAGGTAAACCAAAAGCAGTTGGTGCAGGTCGGTTAGCTACACAGTGAGGTGAAACTCACTGTAAAGCTCAGAAAAGCAGAGGGGAGCTGCAGATTTGCAGATTCAGGAAATATCCTCCGCAGGTTCACCACTTTAACTGACTTCTTTCTCATTGTCACATTGTTTTCATATATTATAGCCATTTTAAAAAAAGGATGTGAACAGTGCTTTTACAATGTACCACTGACAGAGAATGAGAGTATGTGAAACAATCCACACGGCTTCATGTGGTAAATGAGGCTGCAGGAACATACTGTACAGCAGGCTACAGTACACATCTTAATTCCCCGGACAGAAATCTGATCACATGCATGACTGTTCGTCTGCAGACTATATAATGACATGCGTGCAAAAATCCACTCCACTCGTATTCACGCACGCAAATATGGTTACGGTAATTTTAGCAGAGTCATCAGAGTCAATAAGCCTAATTTAAATGGCTGGCTTGGCTCCATGTAGTTTAAATGGAGTCCCACAGAGATACAACTCTTCTCCTCGACTCTGTATGGTGTTTTATTTAATATTACATTCCCAGCAGTTTCTGGCTGTGGCTCAATACTCCTTTGTGTTGTCTAATGATAATACTCTTTACTGCTCTGCGAACTCGAAACCCTCCAGATAATGAGCCATACCAGCATGGGTCATCTGCTCCAACAACATCCCTTTGAGTTTAATATCCATGGAAACAACACTGATATCTCCCGAGCTCCTTTCTTCTTCTGCCACTCAATATGAGGTCAATTTCTGGCCTCCTTTGTGTTGCGTACGTGCATGTCACACACAAAAATTCTCATACCCATTCCCGAACAGGATTTTCATCCAAAGCTGAAAGGAAGCGTTGCCAACCTCGTCTCATTTCTGAGGGATCTGTCAGCATGTCAGCATGTCCTGTGCCTGATTGGAGCTGACACTGAGGACAGATAGAAAGCCTGATGGAAACCCTGGCTCTATTTCCATCAGGTAGCGACGTCAATTTCAGTTTAAACTTACTGTTATTACTTTGTCACTACCCCCTTTTTTTTAGATTAGTTTTTCTTGCTGTTTGGACGTACTGAAGATGGTCTTATCTTGTTATTGTGTTATCACCCACACCGCACGGCTGCACACACTCCTTCAGGCTCTAATTCAGTGGAAAAGATCAATTTTTGATACCCAATTATACAGCGCTGTCTCCTATAGACATCAAATCTGTAATATACTGGGTTTTTTTTGTTTCTCCAATTATGTTTTTCGAATGAATGAAATGCAGCAGGTGAATATTACACAGCAGTGAAGAAGATTATGGTTTCAGATAAATGTTAATAAACATGTTTTGTCACAAGTCACTGCACACTTATTTCTGTATTACTGGAAAAACATGTTGAGAGGGAGGCAACACATGCACCATTTGCTGGTGTATGTGTTGTGTGTGACGTGCACTTGTACATAAAATATAGGCCTATATTAATGAAGGTTCATTAGTACGGTTTTGTATTTCTCTGTAATGTAGCACAGTGTTAACAATGTTACTGATACTATTCTTTCTCACACCTTCAACTCAAACCATTGTGTTGCCCCGCCCACAATATATAACTTCGTAATTAAATACAGCCCATCATAATTGCATGATAGCCCCCAGCTGTGTTGGAGGTGTGTTCATGGTCACATAGAAAATATGTTCCTGTAAACCAAAGCCACAATCTGCCCTCAATGTCAACCAAGTGCTGCCGGATGGAATATAACTGTATTACAACAAAGAGCTCTGCCCTGTAAACTTTTTTGAAAGCACACTTTGTTTACTGTTCTTATACTGAAGAATAGCTCCTTTCACTTGCTGCATTATTGTATATTATATACTGTTTTAGCTGTAGCTGCAGCTTCCCCACACTGTATAGCACATTTTACATTTAAGCATTGTTGGAGCTCCAGCAGAAATCGTTTTATAGCAGCATGTTGCGTCATATGACCATGACATTTAAAAAAGCATTTAAAGGATTTTTTGCTTCATGCCGGGTTGTTATTTGCAGTCATTTCCTCTGAATACACCACTGCCTGCTCTCACTTCAGCTCGTTTAGATTCATGTGAATACAGAAGGGTTGTTTTGTGTGTTTGTTTTTCGCTTAAAATGTGCAAATTGTATTTAATAACAGCACTTGCTTTGATTTCTTGCTTTTTTTCTTTTGGCCATGATTATGATAAAACTGTTGAGAGTCACATTTTATCTTTTATAAAGTGATTATTTATTTGTTTTGGGCACATTTCCAGGACATTATTTCTGCATTAGTGACTTGAAGGTCAACAAACAAATTATCCCCATTCGTTTTTAAGAGGGAACACAGGATGAATGGGCTTGTGTCTGCAGTCACAAGAGCACACAGGCACACGGCGGATCTGCGCTGAGTATGGGCTGGAAGTCCTAAGGTCAGAATGGACACCTCCTAAGGTGCTCGAGAATGACCGAGCTAAGATCATGTGGGACTTCCACATCCAGACTGACAAACTGGTGATGGCTGACATTGTGTTGGTCGACACAATGAGGGAGGCAGTGGTGACAGATGTAGCAATCTGAGCCACAGCAACATCAGGAAGAAGGAAAACGAGAAGCTTGAACGCACTGCTGACACTCAAACTGGATTCATAACACTGTGTGAGTGTTGTGATGTGTTTGGTTAAGACCTTCCTGTGCCACTTTGCATCCACGAGAATTTCCCTCAAAGACGGAGCGATGCCTGCGAGCTGGTTCAGGCAGTCAACTCGAGCTGCACTGACTCACACACACGTCATGAATCACTCTCCAAATGTCATCTACAAACACCAACTCCAAATTTGGCGGCCTATTTAAGCTGCGAAATCTTCCCAGCTCTGTCTTTGCCTTGTCAATGCCGCTGCTGCCCTGCATCAGTGCTGCTGCCTGCTCTTTCAGCCACACCTCCGACCCAGCATCCACCTCCAGGCTCTGGATAAGGGGGGGAATATTCAACCATCACTCCCCAGTATCTCATGTAAACATATCTGCGGGGAGCGATGAGGCTGGAGTCTAGACACCAAACCCTAACTATGTTCTGCTGTTGAAATAAACTTGTCTAAAGTTGTCTGACTGAACTGCATATGGACAGAAATTGCTGTAAAATATGACAAACTTTAAATACACCAAATTATTACATGATTTAAAATGAACGCTACAATTGCTCTTTATCTGCCAGATGTGTAAATAAACAACTGTTGCCAAAACTTTACAAGGCAATAATGTTGCTATTAAAATCATAAAGAAACTGTAAAGAGTGAGCTTAGTTGTCTTTCTCCCTCAGTTATAAAATGTGTTGGCTGCTCGTGATGCAGGGTTTGTGCTGAATGCAGCGAGCCTTCACCACTGTGGCGTTTGGGTCAGACTACAGGTTGGAGCCGTCAGTTACAGCTGTCAGGTGTGCAGTCATTTCGTACAAAATAACCATTACACAGTGACTCAGGGACAAGAATAGAGTAGAACAGGAGAAAAAAAGTGTGAGAGCACCCAGAGAATAGAAAGAAAAGACAGGGTCAGATGTTTCACTGAACTTTTAAAGTGTTTTCTTTGCACGTACAACACTTTCATCCCCAGTGGGGGAAGAAGTTCTCCACTCATTCATCTAAGAAAAATACTCCACTGTAGAAACACTCTGTTACTGAGGTAAAGCTATGGAAGTTTTAGCAACAAATTAAACTTAGAGTACCAGAAGTAAACATACTCATCATCTAGACTGGCCTATTTCAGAATAATATATCACAGTGGTTCCCAACTGGTGGGTCCAAAATTGGGTCGTAGGCTCATTCTGAATGGATCGCAAGTGACTCTGAAATGTGCATGTTTGTAAAAAAGTGCTGTAGCGTGAGCTGAGCTGGCAATCTAGCTCAACGACCTGGCGAAACGCAAGTAAATGTGAATGAGTTAAACTGTGCAGACCTTGAACTGATGACAGAGGAGAAATCTGGACCCTGGGGCCAGACCATTTGGGATCCACTGACATATTATTCCTACTTTGTTGTTACAGTAAATCTGTTGTTTTTCCAGTTTCCATCCCTCTTTTATCACTTTTATTCATCTTTATTACGCACTCTATTTTATCCACCCTTAATTTCTGTTTTTATATGTGATGTTTCTGCTGCTGTATTTTTTTTTTTTTTACTGTACTGTAAGATCGTTGTGACTGTTTTTTGAAATGTACTATACAAATAAAGTCTGTTATGATGATTAGGATTACTAATAAATGCATGAATGTGTTCATAGCTTCAGTGTTTCAGCTGTTAAGTGTAAAAATTTTATTTTATTCATTTTCAATTCATTTATTTTTATGTATTTAGCATGTTAATTCCTCCTTGGGGAACAATAAAACCTTATTGAAATTATAATATCATAACTGATTTGTACATTAGATTTTGTATTGTGAATCTAGTCATCAAATAAATGGAGTTAAACTTACTTACGTACTTACTCCTCTTCATTCTCTGTGGGACATAAGGCTTCAATGTGCTCTTTCCATTGTTTTGGGCCTTCTGGGTTTTTTTTTGTTGGTGGCGTCCATCTTGAGGCAACTCTCGTGATCCGGCCCTGTTCCATTCTCAGCACATGGCCATCTCAAACGTCTGTGTGTGAATTATTTGGTGATGCTACGGCTGCCTGTTTTCTTGTATAATTGAAGGTTGGAGATTTTGTTTGGCCAGAGGATCTGGCATCTCTCATCATATCTGTTTTGACCACTCATCCAGCACTCAGTGTTGGATTATAATAACAACAAATGCATTACTGTGTTCATAGCTCCAGTGTTGCAGCTGTTATATGTGATACTTTTATTTTATTCATTTTTATATATTTACCTTGTGAATGTCTCTCTGTGGACCAATAAAACCACACTGATATAATGAGGTAAAGGTTCTTATTTACCCTCCACCACTAGACGTCCCTATATATCCTAATCACCTACACAGCCAAGCTGCTGAGATGAGGGTAATAAACCCCAAAGGATGCTGACTCGTTTTATTGATGAGTGCACACACACACACACACACACACACACACACACACACACACACACACACACACACACACACCAACAAAAACATGTACAAAAATAATAAGCACCTCTGTCTTTGCTGCTTCTTTTGTTGAGCTTTAATCAAGACATTTTTTCCTGCTCATGTGAACCACTGCAGGGGATTTTCACCGCAGTTACTGCAGAATTATTTGTAAAAACGTGTGACACTTCCAGCAACACAACTCCATCATTCCTGAAACAGCAGCAATAACATCCTGGCAATAACCTGCTTTGTGCCAGGAAGAATTTGAGAGTATTTGCATCAGACTTTAAAGTACTTTCAAAATAAGTCTTGAATATCAGAGGTGATCAAAACCAATATCCTGTTGATATTTGAGAATCAATTATTTTGGGTCTCTGCCGCACCAGTAGTCATATTTCAAAAAGGGATTTACACAAAATGTGAGTTGGGTGAGAAAAAATACAGTAGACTTCCGTTTTCACAATAAAATTTAAGTTTTTGAAGTGATTTTAAATTGCTTTTCGAAATACTTTTTAATTAAATAAGGAGTCAGGCATGACTCACAGGGATTTTTTAGCACAATAGATTACGTGGGTTTAAGCTACCTAGACAGTTTGATCATTTCCCCAGTCTTTGCTCAGAGACATCCACGCAATGTGCTTTTTGTTTGATCTGAGATTATGATTAATTTATGGGGATTCCTTCCTTTGCTTTTCTGATCTTTGTTGCTTGTATCATAGTTTAAATAGTACTTTCACAAAGCTGCTTCTATGACAACACTGGAGATGTAGAAGACATTTTTTACTGAACTGCTAGTTGACAGATCCCCTTTGACAGCTGATTCCTTTTAAACAGATGCTCACGTGGTAAAAAAGTTAATACAACAAGTACAAATCGGTGCAATGAAACAATGACACAATTTATTTTACATCACTATCAAGTATGAAGCACAGCAAAAAAAAACACTGAAATATAGCAGCTGCAGGTCGGCTGGTGCTGGAACACACACTCCTGTAGCACCTCAGTCTGATTCTGGCGGCCCTCTCACTGTCAGTTGAGTTTGAGAGGAGGACAGCCGCTCTTCTTAAGTGCTATGTTGTAGGCAACTGGACTTGCTTGAGATTCTTTTTTTTCTTTTTTTTTTTTTTAAAGATTATTTTTTTGGTCTTTTTTTGCCTTCGGTCATCTTGGGAGAGATCTCAAGACTGCATCGTAGGTGGGTGATAAGTGGTATCGTAGACAACCTCCTCTGTTTAACGATGGTCGTTCCAGTTTGGCGCACAAGGCTTCTTCCACGCCTCTTTCAAACCACCTGTCTTCTGTGGCCAAGATGTGCTTATTGCTGTCCTCAAAGGAGTGTCCCTTCTCCTGTAGAAGTAAATGGACTGCTGAGTCTTGAGCTAGCTCTCCTGTGCTGTGCCATGCACTTGTAAAGTAGTTGTTAAGTTTCCCCAAATCTGTGTAATCCAGGCTGCATATACTACATTACTAGCTTTTGTCTGGGTGTTTTCTCCTCGGGGTGGACAAGCGTCTGCCTCAGTGTATTAGTAGGTTTGAAATGTACAGGGAAGTTGTGCCAGACAGAAGCTCGTCCACCCTAAAGCCTGATTTATGGTCCTGCGTTGACTCAACGACGTCGCTACGTAGTTGCCGTGACGCCTTTGTGAACCCTTCGAACTTTTTCGTCACTCCGTTTCTTCGTGGTGCAATTCACCACCAGAGCAGTAGGAGGCTGCGTTCCTTTCCGGAGTGGTTAATGGTCATCTCTAGTTGATTCTTTGTTTAGCTTCCGGCTTTTCCGGCCGCAGCGAAATGAATGCAGAGCACGTACAGGCGGCTCCGCATTCATTTTGCGGCTCCGTATCCGTATTGAACGTTGAGCATAAATGGGCCTTAATACTGAAATACGGAACCGGAAATGCGTTGCTACCAAGTAAACCAATCACAGCCCTGCTGGTCTGCGCTGGGTCTGCGCCTCGACGTGTAGTTACATTTTTGGGGAGACACACATCAGGCTACGCCGGGGGCTACAGCGAGCCTTCTGTATAGCCCTGTACCCTACGACGTAGCGACGTCGTTGATTCAACGCAGGACCATAAATCAGGCTTTAGGAGAAAACACCCCGACAAAAGAGGAGTAATGTGATGTATGCAGTTCAATGCAGCCTGGAATGAATAGATTTGTATGTTGGGGAAACTAAACAACCACTCTGAAACCCAGAACTCACATGCGAACCTCAGCATCTCCGCAAGGGCTCACAACCACACAGGGTTAAAAGCCTGCGACTCCACACCAGCCCGTTAGACGTGAAGAAGCCTCTTGGATGAGAGGCGAAACATCCTCAAGAAACTCAAGCAAGTCCAGCTGCTCAGAGGAGGCTTTACCCTCTGTCCTGCAGAGGTCACTCAGATAGTGCTCAGTGGTGTGTGCACCTTACAAACCACCCTCTAACTGCAGCCTGAGAAACCAGCCCAACTGCTGGAGCAAACCAGGGCAACAACCTTTGACACACCACATTTCTGGTAAAGTGTGAGGGAGTTTTCAGATGACTTTACCAGATAAAAGGCAGCATATTGGCTCAGTGTGGTTTAAACAGACTTGAGCGCTTGTGCTGATGATTTTTGTCCAACCTTTAGTCAGTGTTGATTTCTCTTTTTCCATACTTGCCTGTTTTGAATTTATTTCCTAATCTACTTCTCCAGCTTCTGTCACATTGTGTTCTGTGTTTTCACTGCGTTTGCTCTCAGTGGCGACGAGGTCAAGTAATCATGGCTGGCACCTGTCTTAGGTTGTCCCAAGATTTTGCAGAGAGGATCTTACCGATCAAAGGTTAACCAGTCTTCCATACTTGACCCTTTCAGATGTGTGATGTGACCTCTTGTTGTGATCATACCAACACCAGTGAAGCTTTAAGGAGAATATGGTGCAATATATGTGTCAGGAACAAGGGTTAGAGCTACTAACCTTGGTGACATCAGGTTAGGTTAGGATGAATTAGGCTGGGTCAGGTGGTGTTAGGTCAGGACACTGCACAATGCCATTTCACCACTTAACTGAATTATAGCCAACATGCAGGGAGCTATCAAGTGGTTACAGGGTATTTTTAGGTGGTTGCTAATGGATTTTTTCTTTGATATGTAAATTTGAATTAGGTTTTTCAAATTTACAATGTTTCATCTCCCTCAGTTACTTTCTGCCACTATGTCACTGCAGGGTTTTGTGGAGCAGCCTTTCTCAGCAGAGTCATGATGCCTTGCCCACTTTCTTGTCAGTCTTTCCTTCACTCTCCTCAGTCTTTCCTTCTTTTTGGCATTTCCCTGTGTCTTTTCCTCAGGATTGCAGCCACCTGAAAGAAACAACATATAAAAGGTTAAGTCTGGAGTCCAGGTGTACGCCTGCACACCTCCTGACAAGGAAGAGTCAACAGACCCCATTTATGTTATTTGTAATGTAATATATCTTTGAGCTTAACTGAGTGGAATCAATTTGTCCTCTATGATGATTATTTCAGTCACAGGAGGTATTTATGTATCTACTCTAAGAGTAAAACACAACTTCTAAAACACACTAACAGACCAATAAATGATGAGCATAGAAGCATTTTCATTGGTTGAAGTTTTCTGACAGTGTAAACCAACACATTGGATTTGACAACTTCAGAGTGAGACGACATGACACAAATCTGTAGACTGAACTCAGTGTTTATTTGGAAATATAAAGTATAGTTTAAGATTAGTTTAACTGAAGCCTTTGTTAGAGAAAATAATGTGCAAAGATTGTAGATTAGTTCAGTTAATTGATTAAATGATCCATACATGGACCACTTTCAAAGTCATGTTACTGAACATACTGAAAATTGAAAAACAATATTTGAACAATTTGACACTTTGGGAAATACGCATGTTTGCTTTCTCTCACAAAGTTAGATGTGAAACAGCAACATGGCTGAGCTAGTACTTTTCTTTAAGATACAGTGCATTTAGTTTGGATTACTTCATACTTAAACTTCTGAATTCAGGATTTTTACTTGTAAAGGAGTATTTTGGCGTTTGACAGGAAGTCCTGCCAACTTCATCTGACCATTTGACCTTCTCATGACAGGACAGTGTCTCTGAACTCACAGCCAAACATTGTCTCTAAGGCCAAAGAGCAAGGCTCCTAATGTCCAAGAGCATCCCACAGTGCATGTGGGGCTGCGCTGTGGGGCTGCTTTTAGTGTCTAAAAATGTATGGAAAGCATCCCAAGAAGTCGCCATTTCCAATTCTACTAGACTCCATTTAAATAAATGGTTATTTCAGTGTGTATAGATCCAGCATATTTACACGTCTAGCTGGGTGAAATAAGAGTTTATTTCAATTAAACATGAGCTGATGATTGTTCAAACAGTGGAAAGACAATGTCTGTGAGTTTTATTTTGTTTCTGTCAACTTTGTATAAAGTGTGTTTTACCATGATGAAATTACTGTTTATTCAATAGTGATAATAATTATTCCAGAATTTTTAGTTGTCAAACAAAAGGACTATGTGAACACTGTGCAGTCAGCGGCAGAGGATCACAATTCACACCTTTACAAGTCTAATCTTCTCTCCAACATCATTACACATCAAATCTAAGGATCTGATCCACCCTCTGAATGGCCAATGCCAAATTTCTTGGACTGAATAACTCAATTCCTCTCTTCTTATTTCCTCAGCATTGTGCTCTGTGACTGGCTTTATGTGCTGCTCCGATAAAATGTCAGTTGAACTATTTTGTTCCACTAGTAATTTTATATTATTGACCTGTCTTCGAGATCTTGTGGCTTTTTCGGTGTAGAGGAAAATTTTCTGGTGACATTTTCATTTATCATTTTACTTTTCAGCCACCCTGGCGGCATGGCAACACCCGCTGGTCCACCACTTTAGCCCAGGCTGAAATTTATCCGCCATTATTGGTTGGATTGGCATGAAATTTGGTGTTCATTCTCAGGAGGATGAATCCAAAGGAGATATTTGGTAATCCTCTGATATTTCCTCTAAGGGCAACAGCAGGTCAGGTATTGGCACAAAATTTTGGTGATCCCCTGACTTTTTCTGAGCTCCACCAGGAGTTTGACATTTGGGGTCTTTTAGTGAAATGACTTGTCAGTTATTAGCAGATGTATTGTGTGATTTGGTACAAATATTCATGTTGCTCTCAGGAATAATAAGGAATAACATCCAAACTAATGAGGTTCCTACTGCTGTACTTTGTGTTTAGTGACAATTAGCAAATGTTCATGTAATGACATGTAATTTGTTAAGCTAGAGGAAAAACAAAAGACATACTTAAGCTAATAATGGTTCACTAACAAAATAATTGTTTTGTCCATGACAGTTATTATTGGGCTGAGTTTTATACCTTTGTTAAATGATCTTGTTGTCAGTCTGTGTTTTATGGCTTTTGGGAGAAGTTTGCCTTCAGGGCTTTAAGCCAGAGAGTCCTGAAGTTTTATGAAAAAGATGATGGTTTGGGTTAAAATGAAAACAGTTCTTCCAGAGAGGTCTCACAGTCAGAAAGCCCTGAAGGTTAACTTATCCCATGTGCTGTTTTATGTGAGTTAGTGGAGTCAGTTTAAAGTGAACTTCACTGCACCTAAGCGTTTACTATTATTTATGTGTTGTTCTTATCTTTTATGACCAAAAGTAAAAAGAAAGGTGTGGCAGCGTCTTCTGTAACAGTTAATTGGGCATTGACATGGTCTCATATCGATCGCAGGCCCCTAAATCGCATCAAATCGAAATCATATCATGGCAAAACTGTCGCCCATAGAATCGATATAAACTGGTGATTTACACCCCTTGTAGCTACGTGTAGCAGCGTAGGCTACATAAAGTAAACAGCATGTCGCCAAAGCAGAAAAAGCACGATGGAAAAACAGAATTCAAAACAGTCTGAAGCCTGTGGGTTTTGCTCACAGGGATTACTTTTACCTCCATTTACCCCATAATTTTAAACTTAGGCCTCCATAATATGAACATAAAACATAGTAATATTATATATATGACAGAAATAAGCAAAAACCATAATCGGTTTCCTTAAAAAGACTCAAGCAAATAAAAATAAACAAGAAAAAAAATGAAGAAAACATCTCTGCCACTTTTTTCGACAGCAGTTTTAAAAGCAAAACATAAATTATGACAAAATCATTTCTCCTGTGGTTCAAATTTTTTCACAGTTTAAGAACTTTGTGGAACATTTTGGGAGAATTAAGTGTACATATAAGCACCATATGTCAGGGACTAAACATCATAGGGTCTTATGGATTTCTCCCACTTTGAAAAAGTAATCTTTTCTACAACATAAATATCATTTACAATATCTATCCACTCTGATGTGGGGGGTTCATGAAGCAACCAAAGCCTTGTGAGGGCTTTATTGTGTTGACCTCTGTCCACTGTGTCAAAGCCACATGGGCATCTTGTTTAAACGTCTACTGAATCTGAAATCCAGAATATAAACATGAGCTTAAGTGATGCAAAAGCTTTGCCTGCCCACATTATGTGAAACTGATTAAACTGTTAATTGAATTGAACTGAACACATTATATCTGCCGACAGCATCGTCTCTATGGAGGCTCCCTCTTTGTTTGCTGCTGCTCAAGTGCTGCTGTTTTTATCTAATTATATATTATGAATGGAGGTAATTACGCTGTTATGTCATCTCTTTTTCAGCTGTAAAATCAAGATGCATGTTGTTTCTTTCCTCATAATATATACAGTCGATCTTTACTGATCCAAGCCACTGCAAACTGCAATGAAACCAATAAATCCCGAAATGATTTATGTTGAGATTTTCAGTTATGGTCTGAGATTACTGAAAGTATCTCTTTGATTTATTGTCACACAGCTGACAGATGGGAAAACGATTTATCTTTGGTTTCATCGAGACACAACAAATGCCTTTAATAACGGTTCTTATCAAAAACAAAACAATAAAGCAATTCAGACGAGACTATCAGAGAATCCGAATGTCAACTGGAATGATATATTTTTAAAAACATCAAGTGAAAAATACAAGAAAAACACACTGCTGTGTTTGTTTGCGTCTGTGTTTGTGTGTGTGTGTTGTTTATGTGTATACGTGCGCCATGGGACAAAATGCTGTGTTGAATTACTGGAGAAATACACCAAGCAGCGCAGCTCTGACACCCCGGCATTAATATTTGACATGAGCATGTTCAGTAAATTCGCTCCCTCTGTGAATGAAGACGTTTCACATTGCTCATCATCTGCAGTAAAACTGACAGGAAGGACTGTCGAGAATTCAGCTTAAAGAACATTTTAATACCACGCTCTGACTACTGAGCCCTGTAAGACTGTCATTATGAATGGAGAGCCATTAATGATGGTAAGGAGACATATATTTTTCAAAAGACATCACTGATGCAGTTAGATGTGTTAATAAAGTCATTAATTAAGAGTCCTGAGACTTGCACTCTCTAGTGCGCCATGAGCAAACACGTAATCTGTAATTAAAGAATTTATAAGTTATTTATGAACAGCTCAGTGTGCAGAATAAAACATTTGTATTGTTTGTTTCTGCAAACCAGGGATACGTTATGCACCTTTCATACTTATCCTATCGACATTTCTGAAGTGACGTAGTCAGGGCCGTTTCTAGAATCTGACATAGGGGACTTAGCTCAGGGGATGAGGAGGGAAATCCTCTCCTGGGAATTTTTTTGTGACAAAGAAGCTCCATTCTGATGCTTTTTTTAATGCATGGGGAGGCCCATTGGTAGAGTGGGACCTCCAACAATGTGTTGGGTGGAGAATCGGCTCTCATGAGTGATTGCCACCTTGCAAATATGCCTGTTTTCAAAGAGGAGTGCTCATTAAATTAACAGTGCCATCTGGTATATGCCCTTGGAAAAGGCAAACTCATCTCTGTCATGTTTTTTTTTTTTTTTTTTGTAAAATAATCATCTATGACAAAATAAATGCTTATTCCAAATGAACTATAATAAACGATTCAAATTGTGAAATCAAATTAATCATTTCTCATTTTCTTTGGTATTTTTTCTCATATACAGATATGCAATGATGATTGCTGCGTAATATGATCTAATTTATCTAATGATAAGTCTCTGGTCATGTGACGAGACGCTATGACATTTTCAGCTGCTGCTCGCTGCAAAAGCAGTTTTTTTGGCCTTCAATTGATAGGACAGGGGTATAAACAGGTGAGAGGGAGGGGAGGTCATGCAGCAAGGAGGCACAGTTGTGACTCGAACCTGGGCTGCTGCTAAAGACTCAGCGACCCAAGTGAGATACTAGAGCGCCCTCAACACTGGTATCTTTTAAAAAGAGTTTAGGACCACTCAGCCATGTTTGTAGCGATCAACCCAGGTATTCTAAGTTAAAACATGATGTTTCCCTAAACCTAACCAAGTGTTTTTTGTGTCTAAACTAAACCACATATTGACCATAGTGTTGTCATAACATAAAATTGAAAATCGAAACATACAGTTTCAATATAATCCACTACACATGCTCTGAGACGTGAATGATCAGTCGGACACCGGTCAGACAACAGAGATTCCCTCAAGTCGAGATCTTGCCGCTTTTACACAGCTCTGCAGCACAGGCAGCTGCCCGGAGGAGATGCTTTGCCCTGTCACACACTGAGATAAAAATACCTTCTGCATTTTGCTTAAAAGTGGTTAATTTACAGCTCACAGCAACTTAATACGACACAGTCTTTTGTTTATGGTTGATATCTCTCCCATTTCTAATCTGTCGTCAGCACAGGCAGCTTGTTTACTATATCACGTAATTGTCACTGTCACACTAAATGTTCCGATGAATCCCACTAAAACTCTCAAACTCCAATAATTTTCTATTTCTTCATTTTTATATTCATCATTTGCACTAGCACTTTTGCTGCTGATGTTTAGTTTTATCCATATTTTATTCAGAGAGTCAATGCAGTGGGTACAGCCTTAACCCATGGTTTGCAGAACAATGCCAACATTCATTCTGGCAAGTGAGTTGTTATTTACAGTTCTCTCATTAACTTTAACAAGTCTGCAGTTGTAAAGTTTAAGGGAAAAGTTGATTTTCTTTTTATGAGTTAGATTAGAGAACTGATACTAATTTCTTGGCTGGGTGATCAGAAGTCTTGCCAGCGGAGATGCAGCACAGATGTACTGAGCAGATGGATAAACTGTTGCTAATATCCTCACAGCAAAAACACACTGCATCACTGAATGATGTTCTCCTGAAGTTTCTGGAACAGCCCAAGACAGAAATCCACCTGCTGCTGTTGCTAAAAGAAAAAGAAAAATCCAACTTCATGTTTTGTGATGTTACGCAGACTTCTACTGGCTAACCCTTGTTCTTTCATCACCTCTTGAAAGCAGCAGGCTGTGAAGTGTGAGGAGGACATACTCAGCAGCTCAGTGTGATGAGTCTGGTGTGGGAACGTGGTCTTGACTGATTGGGCCTTCGGGGGTTGCTCTGACGAAGCTGCAGCTGGCTTCTTGGTATAATTTACACATTCCTTTGCAGGAGATGTTTGTAGTTAATTAGTTTGTTAGAATTCAGTGAGGTTGTTACGGTGGGTAGAGAGGCAGCCAGCTATCGACTCGGTCTCCCCTCAGTTCAGACTCCCGGTGGAGTGTCAGTCTGTTACGCCGCAGACAGCCTCGCCATGAGACACTTCCCACGGCTGCATCTCCCCTCCCCTCCCTCTCTCTGCCCCAAGTGGGCAGACGGGACTCAGAGGAAGCTCATCCCTCTGGTTTTAATTAGGCTTTTAATTACAGAGTAGAAGACATCCTTTCACAGAGACTTGAGCTGCGGTAACAGTGGAGCAGAGGCGAAAGCAAAAGGGAGTGGAGCCGTGTCACTGCCAAAGTGTTGAAGATCTGCAAAGCTGCATTCCCATTAACCTAATAGATAGCTTGTTTTGTTTTTGATGAAATAACTTGTGAAGCAAGAGAAAAAGATTTCAATTTCCTGTAGGGTTTTTTTTATTTCAAAAGGTAGAAAAATATATTCACGGCAGTCTGAGATGAGTTAGGGTTCCTCAGGGGTAACAGAAAGGTAAAACGATTATTCTAATATCTATGCTGCCTCTTTCAGAATGAAAATTTAAATTCAGAAAAGTTCCTGAGCGTGATCACTGGAGTAATTAACTCGTCCCTTTTTCCCATCGTCACTGGCAGTGTCAAGGGCCTTTAATCAAGTATGAGTCATACCTGTACATACAATTTGTTCTACTCAAAACATTGTAGGTGTGATGGACTGGCAATTTAGTCTCCAAAGATCACAAATTGCAGTAATCATGCTTCTTAGCTTTCACGGATGGATTACTGACAAATTGCTCTGTGACAAACAAAAATCCTTTATTTTCTTTACTCAGTCTGACTTTGACTCTTTGAAGGTCAGTGTGTAGGATTCAGGGGCATCTCTTGGCAGTGATGGATGAGGTTCAAGTGGTAGCCAAAAGAAAGACAACAAAATGGAGGAGCTGATAATGTTGACGTCTGAATTCCCAGGAGCACAACAAGGTGCTAGCAAATTATAGGATATAGCATAGTATAGCACAGGAGTTAGCAGCTCTGTGTAAACCCAGGTTTGTTGCTCATGGTTGAGGTTGGCTGGCGGGTTTTCTGTTGTAGCTGCTGGTGCTAAACTGTTTACTCTCTCAGTTATGAGACGCTGTACCCTGCATCATTGCCTGACGTGCACCTCCCCAGAAATGTGACTACATGCTGTGGCGACACAGACCTCCTGTCTGTTTTTGTAAGCTGAAACCATTTCACTCAGTGGAAACAAAGCTTTTATCTACTTTCATTTCACAGATAAGAAACAATAAGCTGTAAAGACAGTAAAGCCTCATGTTCTATTTGAGGGGAAATGTTTCCAGCAAAAGACCAATGCTGCAAGTTATAGTGAAGCCAAGTTGTGTACTTGTTGCTCTTAAGCCATGTTTAATGTGTGTTTTGGAGCAGTTTAAGCCCTACAACACTTCACAGAAATGCCACCACCAACTAGTGTTTGGGAGGTGTAACTGCAGAGTGACACAGACGCCACCGCACAAGTATAAATGCTCACAGCAGCGCAGGCTACGTGCATAGGCTCGTAGCCTGCAAGTATAACACCCGCTTTAGCAGTCTTTACTTTGTTAACCAGGAATATTACGGAACAAGCTCTCGCGTCCTCTGCTGTGAAAGGAAAAGGCTGGTTTGTCTGCTGTGAGCAGATGGTGAAGGTCAGAGAGCCATCTGAGGAGTGGCAGGAGAACAATGGGAGCTGTAGTTTTGTAAGGCTGGGTTTCACGCAGGTGGGAAAAACAGAGGAATGTGGGAAGCCGAGTTTATTCAAGTAAAGGCACAGGAAGCATTGCATTTCATGTCTCCATCTCTCCAAGAGTATGCATGCATAATATGATTTATATTCCACTACAGAGGAGACTCAATGAAAAAAATTAGGTAGGGTAAAAGAGGATATATCGATATTGGTATCAGTTATTGGCCCAGTGAGTTATTTTATACCAGCATATCGTATATCAGCAAATAATCCAATATCATGGATCTCTAGAATACAGTTATTTACACAGTGACATTTACCAAAGCACCTGCCTGACGTCATAGCCCTGCATTGTAACAGCTGCTTTTAAAAACACTTTGCTTTTTTTGGGTACCGCTCTTGCAGGTAGGCAGCTGTCAGGGTGGTTGCCATGCAGCGGTTTGAAGCATACCGTCTTGAAGCTGTTGTTTTCCCCGGGACGACAGTCTCAGAAGTAATTGTGTGCCATGTTTCTACATGTGGTGTCATGTTTGTCAGCATAAATGTCAGCCAGTGAAAAGGGATCTTGTGTATATGTGTGATTTCCATGTCTGCAGGCCACTGTATTGAACACATACATACGTGTGAGTGTTTAGATTAGACACCAAAGACTTACAGTGGTCACCTCTTCCCACCTCACCTCTTGGACCTGAGATAGAGCTGACAGGTTGAGATGAGAGATGCATATACTGATGTTTTCTTTTTCAGATGAAATGGAGAACAAGTGATGTCAGGGTTGGAGGATACATAATGGAAAGGAGGAGGGTGAGCAGTGGGTGATGCAGGTCTCAGGGTTAGTGTTGATGAGATGGAGCTCATGTAAAGGAGTGAAAGGGAGGCAGTATTGTTAGTTTCCAAGAGAGGAGGCTGTAAAAGCCACTCTGAGTGGTGCAGAAATGGATGGAGGCGGTGGGCGAGGAGAGGGTTGCAGAAAAGGGCAAAAAGGAGGTTGTAAGACAGAAAGGAAACAGAGAGGAGGAGATGAGAGGAAAGTGTGTGTCGGAGGCAAAAACAGGCGGCAAGAAGAGGAGATGGAAGTCACACGGACGATAAAAGCAAACTTTCCTGGAAAAAAAAAAGCAAACTTTCCTGGAAAAAAAAACACTGTCACATACAAATGTCAATACCACTGAGGCTTTGTATTGCATGTGCATTTATTCTCTACACCACTGAACACGTTGATTAAAGAGGAAACCACATCCCTGTAAAAGAACAAATAACATCGAAGGAAACTCCAGACTCAACAGCAAGCTGCAGTCAAGAAAGTAATGATAACAAAAAGTTTGTCTTGGCTACAAAACACAGAGTTTGACACAAGAAGACTGTTCGTCACATTCATCTGCTGAAGTTAGAAAAGTTTCTCTGTGGTCACATTAAATCTGAGTCAAAGACGTGTACCTACAACAGCGGCATGCCATTGTTCTGACAGCTCATAATTCTGAAGCCCCAATAGTCCGAAAACGTCCCAAATGAAAAGGACCGAAAGGCAATTTCTCTGACAGCCCTGCATCCAGGTATTCCAAAAACAAACATACATTGCTCAGAAGGGCCGTTTCTCCCAAACAGAGGCACATGCCTAATTATTTGCAGGGTAATGTCATCTGACCCTAACCAATGGCGTGATAGGGCCTCGGTCCAGTGGTGCATTTGTCAGACTACAAGGGCCTTTGAAACAATGGGCGGTCCTTGTGTGGAGCAGGACTTTGTGACATCACAACTAGTTGCAGCCAGTCATGATCCAGTATGAACTTTGATGTGGAAACTTGAAGCTTCGAATTCAGACACACTGAGAGCTACCCAAATTCTCCATTATTTGTCATGACAGTAATTCCTGCTTTATTTTGGTAACTATTGTCTCACCTTGTTTCAGATTCCTCATCCCGTCAAGTTTCCTTCCTTTGCGATTACTTGCCCTGCCCTAATTTGTTTCACTTGTGTCTCACTGTCTCCCATAATTAAGTTCAAGCCTTCCCCTTGTTTCTTGCCAGATCATCTTCACCTTTAAGTTCCAGCATTTCCCTAGTGTTCCTTGTGAGTGTGTTTTTGACCGTTTTTGCCTTTTGAGCACTCTTTTTGCCTATCAAACTGGGTACTTTTGCCTGTGTGACTGACTACCCATGAACGACCTAAGCCTGATTAAAGACCCTAAACTTTTATCTGAGCCCCTCACCAGTTTGTGACACTCTTGCCAAGCAGTTAAATTCTTCAAATGAACAATGTTTGCATCTGTATTGACTCAGTGAGACTTTTCTAATGAAATCAGACACAAACTATCATTCAAAGCAGAATATTTCACATCTCATAACACGTCTAAAGTTGTGATCCCTCAGATTTAATTCCTGGTTGATGTGGTGACACTAGTAACAGGAAATGTGGTTTAACATCACACCAAACACTCTTTACGGCAGCTCTTTTTGAAATACAACAAGAGTTATCTGTTTACAGTGCAGCCAAACAAATGGACAGTTTTAACAGAGAAGCTCTGTGACGTTCGTTATCAAGGAGTTGGAGATGACTTTTGATGAACAATTGCGGTCAGGGCTAATTGCACGCCCTGTGTCTGCTTCACAATAAAAGCCACCACATGCTTTGATGTAAAGCAGCAGTGGGATGTTCAGTTTGCATTAGTAGGAACTTATTACGGCTCTTCTGGAGAGTGAGCTGTAACAATAAAGCTTATATTAATTAGCTAAGATTAAAGACAGTAATGCTGCATCACGTGCCTGCCTCATTTTCTGTGAATCCCTTAGATGTGTAAACTCCACTGCTTACATAGAAATCTACAAACTGAGATGACGTTTTCTTAAAATTGTAAAGATTTTAAATTAAAGGTGACGGTATCTTCAAACAACAACGCATTTGGGCTCTGAAATCATGCCACCAAACGCACAGAGGCGATGATGTGTGAAGAGTTCGGCTAATTTCATCTGCAAATCCAATCCAACGCTGCACCTCGGGCTTTTTTTATTTGACCTTTTTTCATATTCACCTGCTGAAATTCATTTCCACAGAAAGTCGTTAGTGTCAGAGGTTTCAGGCGGGGACTGAGGACCTGGGGACAGGAAGGGGGAGATTATGACGAGAAGAAATGAAAACCAGAGTGTGGGACGGAGTGAAAAGGAAATAGGCAGCAAGAGAGGATGGAGAGAACAGGTAAAGTAGGAAATCATTAGTTTATCGATGTACCCTCCAGTTGGTGAGATGGACACAAGCGTAGCCATGGAAACCAACAAGTGAATGAGTCATGGGTTGCAGCATTAGGGTGGAGGGTGGGAAGAGATTGAATGAGGCTCAAATTATCATCACGGGGACCATAAAACGAGTCGGAGGGAAATAATTGTTGTCAGAATCACCGGCACAGGATTTATTTTCCGGATGTTCAGGTCTTTTGATTCTGTTATCGCATATTCCCAACTGTGGCTCCAATTAAGTCTATTGTTTTTGTCTTCTTGTTTGACAGATGAATGTGTTAGTCAAAAGTTGAATTGAGTGAATTAAAGAATTCAACAGTTTCTTACAAACTGGTTCCTAATAGATAAAAAGAAAAACAGCAGAAATTCAACATTAGCCCGACTGAGCTGATGTTCTCGTTTCATATTCTGCAAATTGGTCTGACAGGGTGGATTTAATTAATTTTAATGAGGAGAGAGCTCATCAAGAGAAAGTTTCTTATTTTCTTTATTTAATGAGAACTGCTTATAAACATGATTTTGAACTGATGATGTGTCTCCCCTGCAGAAAATGATGCATTACCTCTGTTCAGTTAAACACAATGGATTTTTCAGACACTATAGCTGTGACAGGTCTTTTGCATTTGCAGCAGTATCCGACCAAAATACCAACAAGTCCATTTGGATTTACGTAACTGGAGTTTTACAATAATATATACATCTCTCTGAGGTCTAATTGACAAAAACACAAGGTCACAATGTAAGTTAACTAACTAAAAATACTGCACATCTGCTGTCAGCTGGCAAACAAAAGGAATGTACACTCACTGGCCACTTTATTAGGAACACCTTGCTGGTACCAGGTTGGACCTTTTTTACCTTCAGAACTGCCTTAATTCTAGGTGTCATAGATTCAACAAGATGCTGGAATCATTCCACAGAGATTCTGGTCCACATTGACATGATAGCATCACACAGTTGCTGCAGATTTGGCTGCGTGTCATGATGTGACTCTCCCGTTCCACCACAACCCAAAGGTGCTCTGTCAGATTGAGATCTGGTGACTGTGGAGGCCATTGGAGCACAGTGAACTCATTGTCATGTTCAAGAAACCAGTTGTGACATGGTGCGTTATCCTGCTGGAAGTAGCCATCAGAAGATGGTACACTGTGGTCATAAAGGGATGGACACGGTCAGCAACAATACTCAGGTAGGCTGTGGTGTTTAAACCAGGCTCAGTTGGTACTAAGAAAATCTCCCCCACACCATTACACCACCAGCAGCAGCCTGAACTGTTGATACAAGGCAGGATGGATCCATGCTTTCATGTTGTATACACCAAATTCTGACCCTACCATCTGAATGTGGCAGCAGAAATCCAGACTCATCAGACCAGGCAACTATTTCCAGTCTTCTATTGTCCAGTTTTGGTGACCCTGTGTGAATTGTAGCCTCAGTTTCCTGTTGTTAGCTGACAGGAGTAGCACCCAGTGTGGTCTTCTGCTGCTGTAGCCCATCTGCTTCAAGGTTGGACGTGTTGTTGGTTCAGAGATGGTCTTCTGCAGACCTTGGTTGTAACCAGTGGTTATTTGAGTTGCTGTTGCCTTTCTATCACCTTGAACCAGTCTGGTCATTCTCCTCTGACCTCTGGCATCAACAAGACATTTTCACCCAAAGAACTGCTGCTCACTGGATATTTCCTCTTTTTGGGATCATCCTCTGTGAACCCTAGAGATGGTTGTGTGTGTAAATCCCAGTAGATCAGCAGTTTCTGAAATATTCAGACCAGCATATCTAGCACCAACAATCATGCTACATTCAAAGTCCCTTAAATCACCTGTCATCCCCATTCTGATGCTCGATTTGAACTTCAGCAGGTCGTTTTTACCATGTCTATATGCCTAACTGCATTGAGCTGCTGCCACGTGATTAGCTGATTAGCTATTTGAGTTAACCAGCAGTTGAACAGGTGTACCTTATAAAGTGGCCAGTGAGTGTATTTATTCATGTATAGCCTATATAACATATAAAGCATGAAATAGTTCCTATATCTGTGTGTTGCAATGCTCTGTCACCGTCAGCAAAATGTGCCAGCTCTTTGTACAAGTTGTGTGTCCTCAGTTTTGAGTGACGTTTCCCAAATCACACCAAATTGCCCCAAATTGTTAAATTCCTCCCTGTAACTCTCAACCTGGCAGAACAAATACATTTCGAGCAGGCGTCACAGCTGCCAAAAAAGAAGAAAAAAAAAATGCTGGTAATGTGTTGGCAAGCTCCCCCGTTCCCTCTCACTCTCATACAAATCTGTTTTTTGGTACTGTTTATATGAAATGAAACTCTTGAGGCCTGGTCGTCTGCAGCTTCACAGATACAATTATGATGCAATTATTTTGTTTATTTCTTTCTCTCACTTTGTTTCAGTTTGAATATGTTAGATATGTTGTTCTAACTGTGTGTGAATAAAATGTCTAACGTGGTTGTTGTGTGTGTGCATCCAAGAAGTGCTGTTTGACGAAAGCTAGTTTGTGTAATGTGTTGACTTAAAGGTCCAGTGTGTACGATTAGGGCGATATTGGCAAAAATAAAATATAAAATATAATACCAAAATTTTCTTTAGTGTGTAATAATATTTTTGCTTCAAGATATACAATGTAATTTCTTTTTTATACACACTTTTAGAAACTGGATTCACCATGTTTTGCAGAGGGTGAAAACCACATTGGATGTAAAATACTGACTTTAAATCCACACTAGCTAACTGAAGCAGCAGGTGAGCAAAGTGAGTGGTGAAACTTATCCTCTGTCATTATTGTAATTGGTTGTTGGGCGCAGGATGTGGCACACACCTGCTTAAACTGACATTTACTACAGCAGACATCAGAGAAATGTGACGAAAACCGCAATTTAAAACACAGCTGGACTCACGACAACACACCTGCACAGTCACATGAAGCGAATTTTATTGTATTTGCACTGCAGCTTTGTTTCTGTCGATAACACACAGCAAATCTTAACTTGGCGGTTTTCGCAAAAAACCTTTTTATTTCTCAGTTTAGTTTTCCAGAGACACTGTGAATCCAAAGCTGTGTGAACATGCAGAAATCCAATTATTTACCTCCCGTATCTGATGTATGCCATGATTAGTTCAGGCAGGAGTGCTGCAGGAAGAGCATAAGATGAATGGCCCAATCCGTATGTGTAACATGTTAGAAAAATCACTGGAAAACTGGAGTGTAAGCAGTTTTTCTGTATGTTGCAGATGATTACAGATGCTCTGCTGTGGTGACAGGAATACTCACCTACAATATGACTATCTGTAAATCAATTAGTCACATTGTGTTGGTCTGAATTTGTGGGAAAAAAACATTGTTTTTTTGAATGCCTCCACGGAAAACAGCAATATGTTTTTTTTGATTGATTGGGAACCATGTCTAACAACAGCAAAATTTCATCTAAACATTGGGGTGGCTGTGGCTCAGAGGTAGAGCAGGTCGTCTTCTAAATGGAAGATCAACGCCGACTGCGCCACTCAGCATGCAAAAGTATTCTTGGGCAAGATACCAAACCCCAAATTGCTCCCAATGGCTTCCCCATCAGTGTGTGACTGCAAATGAATGGTTACTGAACAGCAGGTGGCTCCCTTTATGGTAGTCTCAGCTAGCAGTGAATGTGACATGTAGTGGTGAAGTGCTTTGAGTGGCTGGAAGAATAGAAAAGCGCCGTACAAGTGGAGGTCCATTTACCAGTCCAGGTCCAAATCCATTTACAAACTCTTACACAACTCGCGCGGTATAATCCAAGTCTCATTTATCCACTTGTATGCTCAGTTGCCGACTTCCCAAGCACATATCAGTAAAAAGGTTTCACTAAAATCTTACAGAATCTTGCTGATCTGAAAGTGAAACGTGTCTGTGCTCTCTTCAAAGCCAGAATCCAATACTAAGGATTTTTGGTTTGTTTGTTTCAATAAAAAATGCATGTGACGAGACTTGAATTTTACTGCATGAGTTGTGTGAGAGTTTGATATATTTTGCTGCTGTTAAACATGGTCCCAAGTCAATCAATTAATCAATATGTTTGCCAGTCTCAGTGAGGATTCAAAGTAATTCATAAATTAAGTCAAATTAATATTTATATATTTATATAGCACAAAATCACAATGTCTCTCACTCTTTAAAATCAGTCAGGGGAATCAGTGTGTGTAAATGTAGTTCAGACTGAAGCTGGTTCCAAACATCAAGAGCTGAAAACCTAAAGGATTTCTTTCCTTATTCAGTCCTCATCTTCGGAACGACCAGTTTCAAAATGTCCATTGAGCGGAGATCGTCACTTCTTTGTTTCCAGGTTAACAGTGAACTTTTATAAGAAGGAAGTCAGCCCAAAATTGTAAATGAAAATATATCAGTGACTGAGGCGACGAGCAGACAGCAATGACCAGTTTACTTTACTATAGAGGTCACAGTGATGAGTGAGAGAAGCACAGTTCGTGATGAATCTCAGAGCCCCGTGACGCACACTGTCCAACAGGTGAAGAGAATGAGCAGGTTCGTTCATATAAAGCATGTCTCCATAGTCAGTTACAGGCATTAATGTTGAGTCCACCAGTTTCCATTTTACATTACAAGAGAAACAAGTCTTGTTTCTATAATAAAATCCCAGTAAAGCGTCAGCTTTTTAACAGCATACTGAACGTGCTCCTTAAAAGACAAGCGGTCATCAATGAAGAACCCTAGAGACCAAGTCTACTTGATGACCATTTTTTGTGACAATCGTTTCTGATTGAGTTGACCTTGCTTTGTTTTGTTCTCTCTGCGTTTAGAACAAGTTGCAGATGATCAAGTTGTTCCTGTACTCTGTCAAAAGCATGCTGAATCTTTTCAAAAGCCTTCGTTGTACTGATTCACTTTCTCTGTCCAAGGATCTTGTCAGGCTATCTATCCCCCCTGTTTCCATTATTAATGCTAAGCTGTGCTAACGGTTCCCCAACTATAGCTTCACACAGAATTTAATGGATGGATATAAGAGTTGTTATGTAACTCTGTGTGTGTTTTATTTATGCGGAAATTGTTGGTATAAACTAAATGCAGACAGACCATCCTGTGGTGTCTGTGTGTACATCTGCATGGTTTTAGTGATTCTGAGGACACTCTGGAGGAAAATCTAGTTCCCACGGCTATATCCATAATGTCTGATATTTTGCATCTGGAAAGTTTAATGAAGAAACCTGCGACATTTATCTCAGATGGTTATCTTCCAAGTTTGGTAATCAGCCATGAGCAGATGGAAAGCCTCATTGACTTGGAAAACTGCTGGTAAATATTTTCGAGTGTCTCTTGGCAGACTCAATAATGAATTTTAAACACAGCTCCACAAAGATGGAGATGAATAATTTAGAGTAGTTTTAAAGAGGTTTGACAGAGAGCCTCAGAGAGCGAGGGTCAGGACAGAGGTATATGAATGCGTGTGTGTGTGTGTGTGTGTGTGTGTGTGTGTGTGTGTGTGTGTGTGTGTGTGTGTGTGTGCTCTGCAGTAGACAGGTTTTGACATTTCACTGATACATGATGAGAGGTGACAGCTGCAGAGCACCGACTCGTCCCGCTTTACCGAGCTGAACTTCAGGACTCCGCAGGCAGCTCTGCGGCGTAGCTGTATATCACTGATGTCAAATGCAAAATCTCCCATCTTCAAAATGTCAGCTTTTCAGAAAAAAAAAAAACATTCTTGGAGCCTGAGAATGACATCTAACATTGCTCGATCATTTTTGGAAAACACGTGCATCACCAGAGAGTTTGAACCTCAGAAAATATCATTAGATGCGTGCCTTTGGTTGAACTCTCACTGCAAGTCAATTCAGTTCGACCTGTGTTCACTCCTGAGTTGAATATGAATGTTTGTGCTGTAATATGATTTTACAGTTATGACAGCATTCCCATCACTTCAGATTATCTGTATATTTTGACAGTTTTAACACAGTATACTGACGAACAATACTCTCCAGACTAATGTTTAGAACAAGGCTTTCTCTTGTTGTCGACAAATTCAGTGAAAAATCAAAACAAAACCAACAATAACTGTGTTTCCATAAACATATTTTCATAAACAGTTTGACGTATTGCTCAAGAAAAGCCGTATGGAAATGGCAAAGTGTGATAAAACCTTTTCAACTGCACCAAAAAGTTTTTGGAAATGCCTTTGTCACATAGGTTTTGTCTTCCCAGACAAATGCCTCTCTGGACAGCGTGAAACATGGCCACTGCTAGCTGGCATAAAAGAACAATTAAAAACTTGTCCAACTGAAACTGCTGCCTGAAATACTCTCTCCGTTTTTCTTGGGTTAGATGGCTGAAGGGACTTGTTTTGTTTCCAGTTTTACAACCTCAACTTCTTCTACTCTGTTTCCTGTTGGATTGCAGCCACCGTACAGCGTGTGCAGCCCGCACTGCAATGTGTCTTTTTTTGTGATTTTTCAAAAGCCAGCTTAAAATTCACTTGACTGTTAACTGGTAAATGGACTTGAACTTGCAAAGCGCTACATGCCACACTCACCCATTCACAAACTGGTGGCCAAGGTGCCACCTGCTACTCTGTTAACTATTCACACACACTCACACACAGGGGGCAGAGCCATCGGGAGCAATCTAGGGTTCAACGGGGACACTAAGGATACTTCAACATGCAAACTGGAGGAGCCAGGAATCCAATCACTCATCTTCTGAGTAGTGGATGACCCACTCTTCCTCCTGAGCCACAGAGCCATGAATAAAAACAAAGCAAATGTCTGTACTTTCTGACTTTACTAACCTGTCTGTGGCACCTCGCTACAATTCTTCCTAAGACATACATCTTCAAAAATGGGTAACAAATACATTTTCTTTTCTTTCTTGAATGTCTTAAAAAGGCAACGTTAGTTAATTAGGATCCCCATCAGCTACTGCAGCTATTCCTCCTGAGGGCCACAACAACTTTACATTTGTGACAGTTTACAAAACAATTCACATGTAACGCTTCACAAAATAACAGCACTAGATTAAAACACTGACAGAGACAAACAAGACAGATCCTGGTAATACAGCAATTAAGATATACTTTCTCATGACTTCATCTGATAAGTAACCTCCAGTTCAGGGCTAAATTTTGCTCCGATCACTCGATGAGCCTCCGTTATTGTAATATTAGACCAAGTATCATATGGCTGATAATACGTCAAAAGCATTCAAACATGAAACTTTCTGCAGGGCATCATTAGCACCAGCAGTCCTCTGCACATGTCTCTGAAGTTTCAGATCAGATACAGATCACGTACCGGCTTGTTATAAAGTTATCTGAGTTGAAAATTGCACTTAATTTCAGGCTGGCTGGGCAGAACCCAGCGTCTGTTTTTATGGTTGTGTTGACTGAGAGCATGAACCTTTCGAGAAATATGTCCAATTAAATAAGACATACTGTGCACACTCAGAATAAGATTTATTTCCAAACAACCTGAACTACAGCTGTAACTTTAAAACAAAAGTCTCTGCTGTGACCTCCACAGAAACTACATTTCTAAGCCTGCTATATTTCCAGCTCCTTGAGCTTCAGAAACAAGTTGGGTGAAAAATTCTGCATTCTGCCTCAACGCCTCTCAGAGTAAAACAAATTCACCTGTGGGCTAGACTGTGACCGTGCACCTGCTGTCTCCCAACACCTCCATATCCCTGATTCTACTTTGCACTCTGACAAGGCTGCAGCATTACAACATCATCATTCTCCATAGTGTGGAGACTCGTTAATCTTCCTACTTAAGGGCTTCAGCCAGTAAAACTGCATGAACTGGGAAGTTCTTTGCTGATTATATCAATTAACCATCTGCTCTGTCGTGTAGTTTGAACATTAGTATATAATATGCTTTTGTTTTAGCATCAGAGCTCAGTTTGTTTGTCTCCAAAGCAGAGAAACTCAGGCTTTGTTCCCACTGAGGTGACTGAGGTACCGCCACCAAAGAGAGTCAAGCATTTCTCCCCACTGCTGCTTCATATTTTACGCCTTCAGCTCCAACAACGCAGGAGCTTTTTTGGTTAAAGTATAATTGCTAGAAGAGGACTGAAGGGTATGAGTGGTGAGAAATGTTGCCGCGCTGTTCTGTTACTATTTCAAAAAAAGCCTCGGTGTTGTAAATGATATTCCTTTGGCGAGCGAGACCATCCTTTTTAAAGTCCGTCTCTCAAAAGCATGCTGTAAATATGTCCATCATTCACACAGGGTTAGGGTATCATTTATAAAGCCTCTTGCTTGAGAGGAACAAAGAACAAAATAAAAATAATTAATATATGTGCTTCTTTACAAGCTCCACAGCCATTAATGATCCTTTCATACTCTTTGTTGTAGGTGTATTCACAGCAGCTATACAGGCCATCACCATGACTCATATACTGTATTAATAACCTCATATATAATTACAGCTCTCCCTATAATTAAGAATGCCCTTTGTGTTGATGAAAGACATTGAATGGATGCGTGTGCAGCTATACTATAAAGTTGCAAAGTAAATCAAAGGCAGAGGATTGAGATGTTTGGCTGCAGAGTCACAAAAAAAAAACACATCAAAGGTGAACACTGCTGCCCCGTTCCCTATTTACATCAAAAGCGATATCATACCACATCTGATATCATATAGAAATATATAATACCAGCGATGCTGCACCTGTTAGCCTGGCATGCCTTTGATATATTGGCTCTAACAGTCAGGCTCTGTGGGAGGCAGTGTTGAAATGTGAAAGGGCATTTTCAGAGCTGTCACGTTGTCTCGCCGAGATAAAATCCCTACCAGGTAACTGCAACAATTTTGAGTTCGTGTCCTGCCTCGAACCATTGTTGCCATTCCTCGCGAAGAAAGCCAAAATGCCATGGAAACCAACTTTAAAAGAACATGAAATTATTCTTTCATTTCCCTTTGGAAAGTTGCCAATCCGTATCAAACTGACAGAAATGAGTGAGAACAGATTGTGCCTCTCTGACACATGACTTATGTTGTCAGTTGAAATGCAATGAAAAAGGCAAACAATGGCGTTCTGATTTATTAAAGACGCGTGTTTATGACCTCACAGACAAAGGGTTTGGAGATGTGATGCATCCTGCTCCAAACGCATTATTTATCAACCAGGCTGAGGTCGTTTCTGCCAGTGTTTACAAGATACATCTCTCTTCCTCCTCACTGCATATGCAAGTAAGGGAAGATCCCACAAATAACAGGAGGAGACATGTTCACAGAGGTGATGTGTTCTGCTGGATTTACTTAAGTCATATCAGTTTTGCATACATACTGGAACCTGTGGTAAACATCCCACAATACTACACAAGTCTGGAACCAGGGGCCTAGATACAGTATAGACGGTGCAGACAGTGCACTGGGGCCCATGAGGTGGAGGGGCCCATAAAGAGAGTGAGCCTTCCAACAATGTGTTGAGTGGAGAATGGGCCCTTATGAGTCACTGCCAACTTGAATATTAGCCTGTGTTCTAAGAAGAACCCTAATTAAATCCAAAACGGTGCCATTTGCTTTATACATGCCCTCATCATTGATGATTGTTGAGTAATATCATTACAATATCATTGTAACATCATTCAAAGGCATAAACTCTTGACTTTTCCTAATCTTGTTGTTATTGTCGTGTCTTAACATTGTGATTTTATTGTTGTCGTTGTGCCTTAATAGTGTGAAACTTTGTTATTGTTGTTGTCTGAAGATGTTGCTATGTGATGATGTTTTATATTTGTTTGTATTCATGTGTGCTTGTTTGTTTTATACTATAGTGTTAGATCTCTGTCTTAACACTATATGTTTTCTGTTCCTGCTCAGGGACTACAGATGAAAATTAGCTAGTAGCTAACTCTGGTATAGCTGAGAGCTGTGCACTGTCCCTGTTAAATAAACAAATAAAATAAAAATAATATGGATGTTGATGTTATCCAATGTCAAGTCTCTGATCAAGTGATGAGACAGAAGGAACATGTGATAAAGGAACCTGTGGTAAAGTAATACAAGATCTATGGTACAATCCTGTGGTAAATGTCCCGAAATACCTCAGACATGTCTGATATTGTTACAGACACAACACAAGAAATATTTGACTCAACCTTGTGACCAGCAACTTATAAAGAGGACGCTATACCTGACGACCAAGTTTCTGACCAAAATGATTTTATCTTACATATGATAATGCCACAAATTAACCAAAACTGCAGGATACTGGGGGACAAAAATAACCAAAGGATGGAGAAAGTGTGGGCCAGCCACACAACGGCCCCTCAAACCCACAGCCTCCTCGCCTAAACTAACAAAACAGCAGCAACACTAACCAGCAAACAAACCCACAAACACTAAATTACCTCCATCCTCGAAAGAAAATCAGGTGCAAAAGAAAGACACATTAAATCAGCAGGAGGAAGGCTGCTTTGTCTGGAAAAGAAAGCCAGCTCTGCAGCCTCTCTTAAATATGGGCAGAGCCACCCACTAATCACTTATCAGGAGCTCCTAAGAGCAAGAGAAAAAGAGGAGCAGAGAGGAAGAGGAAAACAGGAGGGGGGGCACATATTACCACAGGAAAATATCACAGGAACACGGACATTTTCACAGGAGTTTACCGCAGGAACATCTGGTAGCCTACTGAAGAACCACAGACATTTACCAAAACAACATCTTTTTGCGGTTGAGATCTTCGGAGGGCAGCAAACAATCACAGTCCAAAACTCACTGGCTGCTGTCTCAGTAAATGAGAAGCTAAACACACACAGATTGTAGCCACAATCGATAGGGAAAAGTAAATCTGGCTCTAAGAGTATTGTCAAATGTTCCACGCTGACAGTTCTGCAGCTGCATTTTGAGCTAAGTGCTAACCGGCTAGTATGCTCAAAATGACGATGCTAACATGTTAACCATTTTAGTTTTGTGTGCTAGCATACTAACATTTGATCATTTGCGCTAAACACAATGTAGGCCTAAATCTGAGGCTGATGGGAATGTCATAAATTTGCATGGGATGTAAACCAAAGTATTGGAAACATTCTAAAAACTGGACCTGAGGATGACACTAAATAAAAAGCATAGGGATAACTAAAGTTATTACAATTCATCCTGGGAGGGACATGAATGTCTAAAGCAAATGTCACGGCAATCCATTTGATAGTTGTCGAGACATTTCACTCAAAACCACAAATGTCAAAGCCGTGCTGGGGTTACAGGAAAAGTCAAAAAGATCGCTAAAGTCATTAAGACACACCAGCTGGGAAACGTGACTGTCAGAGCAAAATTTAACAGCAATCCATCTCATAGTTGGAGGTAATTCAGCCTGCACCAAAGCGCTGAGCTCACTGACATTACAATCACTAAAACCACACGAAGAACAATGATCTGATCCATAAAAGATATGTAAGAGTAAAATCTAAATTTGGAGATGATGAGTAATGACTCAGACTGAATAGAAAAAGAGAAGATTGCTCAAGAGGGTACTGAGCTGCTGCAAGTTGCCTGGTAATTCAAATTTGTACAGATTGTGCTCTCCATGAGGGTAAATGGGTGAAACTTGCTTAAAATCTCCACATGTAAGAAAGGCTGCAGTTTTAAGGCTGGGCGATGGACAGACGGAAGAGCATCAAGCCTTATATTATCAACCCTTCTCATGAAAAAAGTATAAACTCTTCACACTTGTCTGGGCAGGCTTTAAATCCATCACTGTGGGAAACAGCTATAGCGACTACTGAATGCATTAGTGAACAGCAATCTTCGAATATGACAGATTTGGTGAGAGGCAGCTCTTACATCTTTAACAGCAATCTGATTTCTTTTTCATGAGCTGTGGGGTTTTTTTTTAGTGTAATTCTAAAAGTTAACATTTAGACCATCTCCATACTGAGCTGCTGAAAGAAGGAAGGACTTAGCAAAACCGTAAAGTCTACGGTGAACTCAAGGGAAGCAGTACATCCAAACTCTTTGTCATCCGGATTGAACTCAGCTCCCCTTTGATTTTATTTATGTACTCTGTCTCAGTCATTTCTCCCAGAGCTGCCCGAGTGCTCACACATAGAGGTAATTCACGCACTTGCTGTTCTTGTGAGCTATTGATTTGCCCGACCTGTTGCACTCTTGTAAATGTGTCAGTCCATGATTTCACTGTGAGACTTTCGGACAACCAGGCAGATAGAAGATGAGTGTGACTGCAGGCTACAACCATATCCCTCTGTCCAACCACCTTACTTTAACTCCCTCTCTGAATCTCTAGCCCGGTCTCATAGAAATACATGAAATGGACACAAAGTCTTAACAAAGCATTATTGTGTGTCTGTGATCTCATCATTTCGGTCACTATCTTAAGCCCATGACCATAGGTGAGAACTGGGATGTAGGTGTACCAGTAAACCTCACCTCTCTCTTAACCATGACAGTCCAGCGCAGTGTCCGCATCACTGCAGGCACTGCGTCAGATCACATACTTCCATTAGTACACTTCCATGTAGTATACTATGTGCACTATGTACTCATTGGCGTAGTGCGGAAATTTCGACAGGGTAGTGTTGTCTCAAACCAAACACTGCTGTTGTGCACTCACTGGAAATGACGACCGCAAATTAGCTAGTTAGCAAACTAGTATTAGCATTCGCGTTATCGTTCTCGGTACCAAATCATTACAGACTGCTAACTGAACCCAACAAACATACAGCTGGCTTATACCCGACAACAGTATAGTGGTGCTCAGTGCAAAAAACACATGTATTTGTACAATGCAGCAACGTTCACGGTCGCACGGTCCTCGGCCGCTATTTCCAGTTTGAAAAGTGGTCCCTCCCCTTCCGCTACGTAGCCAAGATGGCGACTGTTGAGGGCGAGAAGTGTCCAAGTTCAATGTTCAAACTGATGAACTTTTTCTTTCTGCAAATATACTTTCATTTTTAATTTGATGCCAAAAAAGTTGCAACACGGGCATGTGTACGGGCTGTGTTACATCACCGTTTCTTTTAACAACACTCAGTAGGCATTTAGAAACTGAGGACTCTAATTGTTGAAGTTTTGAAAGTGAAATTTCTTTTTTTATTATTCACAAGCGGGCCCCTGAAAACCTTCAGTATTTAAAGATTGTCTGTGTGGAAGAAATTTCTTCTGTGAGAGATTAGTTTCTTCAGACAGGGAGCGTCTCAAAGCTGGCACTGCAAACAAAGGCATCTCCAAGTATTATTCCACTTTATTGAACATCATTTTTAAAGATTAAAATGTTCCAGTTTCATTATCAGCATAGCTTTATTGAGTTAATACCAATGTCTGGTTTTTAATTTCATGTGAATATCTGCACTGGAAATATGTTTAATGAAAGAAAATTGATGTGTTTAATAATAATTTCCCACCTCTGTGTGTTAAAAAGGATTCGTGACTCATTACATTCTGTTTTTACTTAGGTTTTACACAGTGTCCCAACTTTTTTTGGACACAGGGTTGTATATATACAATCAGCAGTCAAACGAATTACCACCAGAAAAAGCCTTAGAGGGCTGTCTGAGCCCGGTTCAATAAATCACACAAACACAATGACCACAGGGCAAGAGATAACTCCACAGACACAGTCTTGGAGCAGAGATGGTATTATGCTCTGCAGGTTAAGGTGTGATTGAGGGGACATGCAGCAGTGTAGCTACAGGGAATGTAAGTCTGTCGGTTTATCCAACGCTTCGGTCCAGACTTAATTGTCTAAACAACTTTTGGATCGAAAGCTGTCTGGCTCCCTTAATTTCATTCTCTCTTTTCTGTCTCTGAACCAAACGCCCACATGTACACTGATTCCTCTGCAAACACACTGGTGCTGCTCACTCGTTTCTTTTGCTTGATCACAATCCCTTGCACATGCAGAGCATTTGGATGCAGTTTGTCGGACGTCAGTGTTCATCCCTTAGACACACACACAGTTGTCTTGTTCATTACATGCGTCCAACTCTGCCAGAGAAGTCGCTGCTGCATGTTTGGGAGCCATGATGGAGCAGAGTAGAGCTTTTGACCTTTTCACATGCAAATCAGCACAACAGCTTGTGAAGAAAACAGGAGTTGATCTGAGCCACTTCAGAGCCCTATTAATAAGCCAGTGGTGTCAAGGAACGTGCACATGTCCCATTGGTTACCCTCTAGTGACCCTTTTTCACCCGCCCCCCCCAGGACTACCTAAATAAATAGATTAAGTGCATCCATTCCTGTATGTTTCCAGAGCTCCCTTTAGTCTCGTTTTTATAAACAGCTTTGCCTTCTGAGAAGATTTGAGAAGCACTAAAGCAGGAGATGATTGTCTTTACGCACCCCTGAAAGAAAATGTGTTATCTGCCAGATAAAATCCTCTAATTGTCACTGTAGCGGTGATAATGTTCCTGTCATTTTCTTTTCATGCAACGTGAACGAGTAGATTTACTGCACACATTGAGATGTGTCACCGCTATATCAGAGCAGGTGTGTGTGTGTTTGTGTGTGTGTGAGGGAGAGAGAGAGAGAGCGAGCAGAGTTTTGGTGCCCCCCTGTGTTAACAGTAGGAAAATATAGTTTAGTCATCACTACTGAGGCTCCCTGGAGGAGACTCTCACGCTGCAGATGCACGTTGGCTGAATGACACATCCAGACACAAAAACCTGAGAGACAGTAATTCAGATGTTCACAGCAGAAATGATTCATTCTTTAAAATGTGACTTCAGCTGAGTGGCTGACACGTGACGATGTAAGCTACAGAATAAAGTCAGGGAAAGATGCTCTGGTTCACTTTGTGTGGGACTGTACAGATCTCTGACAATGCATAGCAGATATAAATGAATGAATGAATGAATCAGTCAGTGGCTCATAACTAAAATTATTGATCCTTGCATGTCAGGAATAGGTATTGCTTTCAAATATACCTTTAGCTGTCTCACTTCTAGCATAAAACACCCATTTACATGCCTTGCTGCTTGACTTAACACAAAGTTACTGCCAATTTTAAAATGATAACGGACATTTTTGTGCTCTGTCTCTGCAGAATCTGTAACATTTTGCCAGAAACAGAAACAGATTGCATTTGAAGTCACCTACAATGTACATTTATGATATATTTCCATGTTTATCTGCTCATAAAGAATAAGGAGAAGAAGACGGCGTTTATTAATCCTTTATTTGGGGATTTTTTTAATACTAGGTTGTTATTCATTCTGAACACATGAACATAACAGTATGACTCACCGATAACCACCACGAAATAACCACATGTCTATATAATGCACTGGAGAATCACTGTGCTGCGCAGATGTTATAAAATACCAACTAATATATATTAAAAATATGATGTGGACATTATAAATGGAGCTAATGGCAATAGAGGGCTATTTATTCAACATAGATATAATGTGATTTAAGGAGGATATAAGGAGTGCCATTTCAAATGAAATTAGAAATTAGCAAACAAATAAAAGTGTGTGACATCACTGGAGTCACTATTTCCTGCAGAAACTGCTTTTATGCAACACTCCTGGAGGTTGTGTTTGCGGGTTTAGAGGCTTTTTTTTAGTTTTACTGGCTTATAACCTGGGGATACATTTCCTTTTATATGAATAGTGGCCTTCTGAACTTTATTAGAAACTTACAGTAGTTTTCTTTTGTGTCAGACAGACTGTATTTTGAGGTCTTTTATGGACATGCCTCTTGAAAACGTCTGATGTTGAATAAGCGTTTTGAAATGAGTATCTTGTGCTCTGGAGGTGTCGTGCAGCAGGGATGTGGTGTGTGTGTGTGTGTGTGTGTGTGTGTGTGTGTGTGTGTGCAGCACAGAGTGTGTGTGGAGCCTCAGCAGTGCATCTTCTCACCGACTGCAGCCACAGAGCAGCGGTGGCAGCGCGCCTGCGCAGTGCATCCAGGGGCTCGGCGGTGTTCGGTGCTGAAGTGGGGCGGATGGCAGAAAAACAGCGGCGATGGACATTACACCGCAGGATTCCCATTTACGATGTCGCTAAATAAGCATCGGGACATCGCGCTTTCACACCCATCATCCTAGGACACTGACAGCGCAACACAAAGGGGTAAGATGCTGCTTATTCTCCGCTAATGCTCCACACGGGCAGGCTAGCTGACGTTAGCACGGCGCTAGCTGCTGCTGCTGCTCAGCTGCCACCTCCTCTTCTCGCTGCGAGAGATAGCGGATCTCAGGCTGTCGGCTAAAGCTAGCAAGGAGAAAGTGGGTGGTGTTTGATTTGTGGACATTTTTTCGGTGCGACAGTCGGAGCCGTGCAGCCCTCTGCGTGATCGCGTTATCCCTCCGCGGTGTCAGCCGGGAGGGGAGCTGCTCTCTCCGCCGGCTGCTCGGACCTGCAGCGGCTGGGCTCAGATGGGTCGGACAGCTGCAGGAGAAACCATGCAAAACACCCAGCCCAGCAGCTAGCCAGCAGAGCTAGTGCACAGAGGCAGAGAGCAGGGTCCGATGAGCCTGCCTACTTCTTATCTGAAGATATGCGCGGGCCTGCAGGCAGATGCAACAGATCCACTGATGCGACAGCTCACTCCATGCATCCACCATAAACTCTCTGCTTCACTTTAAAGTTCATTTTAGCGCAGCTTTGACTTGATTTCCTCATGTCGTGCACAGCTGAGGGAGCACCCACACTGCAGAGTCCCATGGGTGTGTTGAGTCAGAGGAGGGTGACCCTGATAAAGGCCACAAACGTGTTGATGTGATAATAAAGTTGTTCCTTATGGTGCCAGTGCTGCTGTCCTGTTGACCTCATGAGTCAGAGGAGCTCAGGTTGTGTTGACACTACATCCTGAGAGACTTCCTGATTCATCTCATTCAGCTTTTACTCTGCAGTCAGAGAGGTTTCACACAACACCAGCTGTCTTGTGTGTGCTTTCAGGGTGGAGATATTTTACCTGAAGATGCATACTACAAACACTGAGACTCCACGGTGTGTCTTTACAGAGGCAGAGTTGAGATAGTTGTGATGTGATGTGGACTCGCAGCTACATTTTCATTTGTTATAATCATTAACAGCATGATTTAATCTGTCATTAGTCAGAGACTGTCTTAACTGTTTGTGGTAACGTTCATTATCAATTGATCAGCTGGTTATTGTCTAAGATTCTTTGATCTATGATTTAGTCAGTGGTTCCCAACTGGTGGGTCGCGGTCCAAAAGTGGATCGTGGCTCCTCTCTAAATGGACTGCAAGGGACTCGCGCACATGTCAAGTTTGTGAAAAGCAAGTTGAAGTGCAGTGAATTTCTGTCACAGAGCTTTTATTTCCAAGTGCCGTTTCCTTCTGTAGAGCAGAGTGTGGATACCTAACCCGAGCCCAGCACGACCGCTCGAGCCAGGTTCGGATATCACATCAGAAATTTTGCTCAGGGCGGTTCGGCCCCCTTGTTGTGCTATGGCCTATTCAAATGCTGGAATTTGTTATACGTGACCGCTTGAATGCAACACTGGCTCCGCCTCAATTGACTGTGTGTAACAGCAGCCTTCTGATGGCCATTTACACAGCGTCCATGTGTGGTCGTGGGAAACAGACAAACTGTGACCATGACAGCAACAAGTCTGTCAGGGTCGGGCCGGGCTAGGTTACAACTGTCTCGGACTCGGGTCGGGTTCGGTCAGGAAAATGCCTCCCGAGCTGCGTTCTGTTGTAGCGTGAGCGACTAATGGACAGCTTCGTGACTGCGAGACCACAAGCTGGCGCGACGACATGTTCAAATGCAAGTGTGACACTGAATATATGGAACTGTGTGGACCGTGAACTAATGACTAAGGCAAGATATGGAACTCGTGGCTAGACCAGTTGGGACATCGGTCAATAGTGAAAAAGTGACGTCTAAAAATGTCATGTCTTGTGTGACCAGCGGTCCAGAACTCAAATATTTCAGTTTACACAATACAAAGCAGAGAATAGCAGCAGCTATGCACAATTGTGAATCTATAAGAATGGATTTTTTGGCATTTTTGCTTGAGAAATTACCTCAAAGATTAAATAGTTTCTGATTATTTTTCTTCCAATTTACTAATCACTTAATAGACTAATTATTTACTGACAGCCTCTATTTACTCTTCCAGCTTGTCGACGTTCCCGACTCTCTCGTCTTTTATTAAGGAAGCATGTTACTGTAGTGACTCTGTGGCCATCTTCCTCCCGGGAACAGGCGGTTGAAACTCTCACAAGTCCGACACAAAAGCCTTATCTTTGCACATAGCTATGCAAAATCATTCTTCATAGACTTTTTTTTTAAACAAGGGAAACTTTTGTTTTCAAACTTCTTGATGCTTTTCTCTCGCTGAGGGAATGGTGTTACAGTGGGACAGTGTTGAGACAGCATGCTGTGTCATATGGGACGGATGGTGGCTTCATGTGAATCCTCAGTTGTGATTCATGCTACAAAGTGACAGTGAGCTGTGTGCAGGCAAATTACTATTACTAACAATGTTTAACGTACTTTGCATAGCACATAATTTTAAACGTCACACGATTGTGTAATGACTGATGTAGAGATGGTCTGTTGTCTGTTCCGTTGTTGCAGCAGACTGGTGAAAGTTCCCAACATAAAGAGTCTCCAGTGTTGAGGTCGACACGTGAGCTTTTCTTAACTACTGTAATAAGGAAATGAGTTGTTTAAACAGTAATTCCTGTATGAAAACATGCAGCATGATGCAGGAGGCTCTGTCGCCTTCAGGCTCTTGGATCCTGTCAGGGACCAAATCCAGCAAATGGCATCTGACTGTGGTGGAGTGTTGGGTTGTGGCACGGATGAGGGGCTTGGTCCTTTTCATTATAAGTGTTTAAACAAAATGATGACAGCATCGTCGATCATTTCCAGATTTGGGTTACTGTCTCCACCAACAGGTTATGTTTTTGCTTTGGTTTGTTTAGCAGCAGGATTACGGAAAAACAGCTGGCTTGATTTTCACAAAACTTGGTTGAAGGCTGCAGCGTGGGCCATGTAAAAATCCATTAAATTCTGGAGTAGATCTGAATCACTGGAGAGATACACAAATTGCTTTTCACCTGCGTTAGCATTGCGAGAGAGGGCATTTGGCCTTGGCGGAGGTCTGCGCTGTCCGAGTGCCCTTCTAGCTTTGTCTTGTTTTGACCACATCCCTTAGTTTTTCATGGAGATTGGCCATAAGTGACAAGAAATGGCAGTACGTTAGTGCCATAGATATGTTTGAGGTAGTTTAGAAACAGTTTAGGGCTGCAATAGCTGTTTCCATTACTGATTAATCCATTGAATATTTTCACATTAATCAGTTTTATAAAGAGCTCGACAGCAACGGTCGCCAGGTTGCTATTGGTAACCATCTTAAGAAATTGGCAACCAACTCTTGGTGTTTGGTTGCCATCAGTGGTAACCACTTTTTAACATATAGCAGATAACAGCATTTTCAATACGTGTTGCATTATTGTTGTTTAAATATTGTTCTCAGAACCTGAGCCACACAACGCTGCAGGTGTGTTTGCTCACGTGTGCACAGGCATCTGGTTTGGAGACAATGGTGAAGCAAATGAAGTTGTTTGACTGTGGGTTGTGAAGCGTGACTAACCCGTCAACATCACAAACAAATGTGCACATTGATATTATAATTAGATGAAATACACCTTCAAAGAAATGTGTTTAGTAACTTAAATAAAACTTTTAAACATTTTTATGTGACATTTTCATCATTAAACACACATATAACTGCAAATGGCGACCATATTTTCAGTGTCAGAATCAAAAGCTGATGCCTGGTGGCCAACCTGGCAACCGCTTTTAAAAGTTAGTGTTGAGCCCTGATACATTTAGTTTATAAAATGTCAGAAAATAGGAAAAATATCATTTTTTTTGGTTCTCCAGACTACATGGAAATGTCTATGATACAAAAACACAAAGATGTTCAGTTTTCAATTACGTAAAACAGAAGAGCACTAAATACTCACATTTTGACAAGCAGGAAACAATGGAGACATAACTTATTATGAACAGCTGACCTCAATTGCCAAAGAGACATTTTTTGTTGATCTACTGCTTGAGTAATCAGCAGTGTGGCCAATACATAATTGCCCACCAGAGAACACTGACAAGCTTATTTTTATGCTCTGAAGTACAGTTCAGTCACGAGTCTGCTCTCAGAACAAATTTAAGGGATTCTCATCAAAAGTGCTGATGTCAGCAAATGAGTATCAGCTGATAGAGCCGACATTTAATTATATGTGTGCAGTGATACACTATGCAGTGCATTGAAAACCTGGTTTTTCTACACCAGTGTCACCAAAGATAAGTTACTGCACCTTTATTTCACTCACTGGATGAAATGATTCTGTTGTGATTTTGACTGTTTTGTCCCACGTGTTCCTCCAGATGCTGTACTGTCACCGCTCCCTGCACTCTCAAGTCCATAAATGACCCTTTCACCGAGACCCAAGGAAGCCTAGGAGGCGACGGCGAGTGAAACAAAAAGAGGAGCGAGTGAAATAAGGAGAGGAAGTAGTCACATTTCACCTCAGCTCTCGTGTCCCTTTCTGTGCCAGTCGGTCAGGGATGGTGAGACCAGTAACGTCCCTTCCCTGTGATGAAAAGAAGCTCCTCTCCAGCAAGCCAAACAGCCGCTCCATTAGCCAAACAGACGCCCAGACAGTCCACCAGTCAGTCACTCCGTCAACCAGCCTGCTATCATCCAGCAACCTATTACCTCACGCCATGACTGCTCTGTCTGACCTGTTTTTAGGAACTCACTAATTCATGGTAAGTTTGACCTTTGTCTGGTATGATTGGGATGCTTTATTGTTATTTATAGAAACGGAATAGTGTCTCCTAGTTTCTTTTGAGAGTCATTTGACAGGGAAATAATAATCAGCCACTGAAATATTAAATCTTTCAGATCAAGATAAAGAAAAAAGTTTGAATGAGAGTCAGCCTTAGCTTATAAAAGGTCTCCAACATGCAGATAAACCATCAAAGTAAAAAATTAATATCCTAATTTCAATATGACCAGTTTGGGATCAAGGGTTCTCCAGAACAAACGACATTCCTGTTAGCTTTTAGGCCCCTCACATAACCCAATTTATCAGATCCTGTAGGTGATAATCGGGCCCCCCAAATCGCCTTTGCATCAAAAGACTATTTTTACAACTCTGCCTCTCATTGGTGTCACACTTATTTAAAGTTGAGAGCTTCTGATCAAAATTGTGTCACATGCAGATTGAGTAAATGTGGATTGCAGAGATTCTTAGTTTTACCAGAGTGAGCTATAAGCTAATTGATAGATCATGAATATTATATTCACAATAACTGTTAAAAATGGATTATATTCTTATTTTTATTCTCTTCTTTTCCACTCAGTCACGTCCCAAAAACAAGATAAACAGAAAAAGTATGAAAGTTCGTTTTTGACCTTGAAAAACAAAAATTAGCTCAACTTAAGGTCCAGTAACTAACTTCCGAGAGCTTTCAACCGTATCACTCAGTCTTTTTTAGCGGATAAAGTTTGGTTGGTTGTCATGGAGATAATTGTCTATATGTCAACTTTATAACGTCACCATGACAACTTCTGCTGAGGAAGATCACCAGATGAATTTGAAAGTGCCGTAAAAAGCCTGGACTTTGATAAGATTTCAAAGTAGTATGATCGTGAAAACTGAAAGAACTGACAGTTTATTCATGAGTCCTTTTTTTTCGTCCAAAATTGTCACGTGTCTAAAAATAAATACGACTTCACGTGTTTTTCGCATCTGTCAGAAGCCTTTAGAGATGTTTGACCAAGAATCAGTGACAGAAATGTGCCAGCGGGACACAGCCGCGACAAGACAGAGGACACGCAGAATCATTTCGTGACATTTCGTGACTTTCGTGAACTGAAGAGGAGGAGGATGTGGACCGCACATAGAATATGGAGGACAGCTCCGCCCTTTCATGCAGCTGCTGAGTCTAATGAAAGACAGGGAGGGAGTGGTGACCAATAGCATCCAGCTGAAGCCCCGGAGCAGAAGCCCCTGACGTGACACAAGCCCCTGGCATGACGGAAGTGACTTTTCTCTTTTTTAACAACTTTTTTAAGTAAAATTGCGTAACATAGCGTCTATGAATTGATGAATTGTCCATTTATTTTACCTTTATTTAATCATACAAGTCAACTTTGTTTTTTGTTGTTTGTTTTTGACCACATCGCGATGTTGAAACCATCAATAAAAGAAGCTGCGCTCAGTGGGCGCTCCTTCATTAATATTCATATGCTTCGTTAACTACGACCTGTATTCATTTAGGTCGGACCTTTCAAACTGCAAATATTTCACCATTCAATGTGAGAAATCAATGCTAACATTCAACAATAGCTGACTGTTACCTATTTCGTGTGTAAGTGTGCACAATGAAGAGACAAAAGTCAGTTTGACAAACTTTATTTTCAAGTTTCCACAAACAATATCTCATGGATAAGGCGTTGTCCACACAAAGACCGTGACAATACTATCCAGCAAAACACATCACTTCCGTCACGCCAGGGGCTTGTGTCACGTCAGGGGCTTCTGCACCGAGGCTGCAGCTGGATGCTACTCGTGGTGACATCCAGATGGGTAACTCCAGCGGAGAGAGGCAAAGGAGGAAGTGTGTCTTTTCATTTTGTCGTGTTCTGTCAAGAATTTTCACAACAAATAGAACAATAAATACATTGTAATCAGTGTGCAAGGTTTCTGTGCGTAAATTTTTTTTTCAGAGGAAGGCTTTAAAAAGAAATGCATCTGAAAAGCAGATTCAGTGTGCAAAGGCCCTAATGTGACATCTTATGATATGTGTGCAGCCTGCTGCAGTCAGGCTCAGCCATTTATAGTGATAAAGTCGATAGGGCATGTTGCTTGAAAATCAGATAAGTTGGCCGAAAACCATTGTGACGTACTTAAAGTGGTCATTATCTAGCTATGAGTCTAGCTATGATTTAGATACTCAGGCTGGTAGCCTCAGGTGTCAGAGCGAAAGGTTTCTACTCACCAAAAAAAGAGAGTCTTTGTAGACTGTCACTTCTTGTCTGTGTGAGGAAACTTACAGACAAATACAGTGTTTTACTGGTGAAGCATGAGACGAGGCGGGATCGGGTAGGAAAGCAGCAAAGCAATATTAAAACTTCCACAAAAAGCGGCATGATCCATCAGGTTGCAAAGATATTAAATAAACCTCCGCATTACTCATCGATCAGGAGTTCTGCTCAGTCAGAGTATGAATGACTGTCCACAAGTGGGTGACTATGAATGAATATTCCACTCAGCATCCTGAAATGAATACTCGCAGAGTGTTGTCAGATTGGGTTGTTTTGCATCCAGTTTGGGCTGGTGAAGGTAGTTTCGGACAGGTTGGTATAATTTGGACTTCCTTTTGTACCAATTAGACAGTGTCCACCTATAAAAACGTGGGCTGCATTCCAATAAATCAGTCCCCCCTCTACAAACCTCTCAATGGAAAATTCAAAAGTTGGGTGACTTTTCTGACAGTCGGGTGTCCTCCAGGCTCTGATTGGGGTACGTTCTGTCAGTCTTGCAACACTTCTTGTGGCCCCCACAGCAGCTCAACAGTAGTGTGCAATGCCTTGGTGATTGGATCAGTATATTGAATTGTTTCTGGCTTATGTGCTTATGTGTAGACCACAGGAAGCGTAGTCGTTACTGTGGTAACAAGAGAATAAAGAATGTGGCGTCCGATAGTTTGGTTGCTAAAATTTTGGCGTTGTTAAGCAATTTTAAATCATGTCTCGGTTGATAAGACGTGGGAAAAGTGAGCTTGGTCATCTAAATACTTCACAATGACAGATCTTGTAGCTCTGTTTTTCGTCATCTCTGTTTTGTTGCCTCTCATCTGGGTGCATTTGTATTTCCACTCTGGATTTGCATGTACTGTCAATGTGGTCTCCTTTTCCGCGTTAGGAACAAAGCCGTACCCTCACCGTCGTTTGCATCCAGTGGCGTGTTTTTCCACGGATGCTGCCTAGTTGCTGAATAACTGATGGCCACTCCACTAGTCAGGCGACAAACTTTGCATATCAGGCAGGTCGTCTCAGCCTTACCTGCCATGTACTGCATCAGCGCTGTCGTAAATTTCGTGTGTGTGTGCAGAGTAGAGGGAACGAGAAAGAGGGCTCCTCTGGTTTGGTATTGGAGTGCGCTTATTTTTATTTGGATATTCAAGTGTTTAATGAGGAGTTTAATTTAAACCATGACTTTGCAGGTAAGAGTTCTGTTTCATTAATTGCACGTTTAAATCCCAGACAACAAGGCTGCAGTTAATTAGTGCATTTTTCACACTGCACCCCTCGGTGAAGTTAAGCTAAAATGCCCCAAATTGTGAAGTGGAGTGTGCTCAGTTTATCTCCTCTATCTGAAGAAGAATTAGTTATGACGTCCTCTTCTTCACTGATGGCTGCTGTTTCTTTGTGTAGATTTTAGCTGTTGGACTTCCTGTAAGAGAACTATCACAGTTATAGTAGGATAAGGGTTTTCCCGGCCTGTTTAGCTCATAAAAATCTAGCCAAGTATTATTATCTTCTGCCTCAGCATTACCAGACGATACTGTCTGTTATTATTGAGTTCTTAGAAAGTGGTACTTATAATTTGAGTAGCCTCAAGGGTTGAAAAGCACCATGTTTGCCTCTCAGGGCTGTTGTGTGATGTGAAAGTGACTCTTTACTCTCCGTCTACCTGCAAGGCCGAAGGCACGTTCACCTTCAAAGCCTCTCTAAAGGCCAGGGGAAACCCTGCGCAATGATCGGCACTGGACTGTCCACAGAGGACAGAGCGGCACTATGTACAGTAGTTGTTAGATGCACACTTTTGTTACCTGAGGCTCAACAGTAAAATCATGTCTAAGTATCGCTGCAGTGGCAGAGAAATAGCTCATGGAAGTCCTGCTAAAGTTGTGGTTGCATGGTCGGTACCTAAGTTTGTTGTAATCAGGAACACTATCTTGGTAGAAAATAGTCCAAAAGAAAAATGATGACAGTGAGATTAGTCAGTTGACGGGAAACTGATCATCATTTTTCAAGCAAAACGTCAAATATTTTCTGCTTATATGACAGTAAATTAGTGCTGTACCTAAATTGGAATTATGTCAGATGAATCAGATTTGACTGTTCAGTACAATATTTTACTATTTCCCTTTTTTCCATATCGAGTTTGAGAGTTTAAACAGGCTTCAGCAGGACATTCAGTGTAACAGTGCACGTAAACAAGCCAAGTTAGCCCTCCAAGGTGCTAACTACGTTAACAACAGATCGGAAACTTGCAACATTATTTGTCGACGCTAGATATCAAACAAAAGCCAGAGACTGTGTCGTATTAAGTTGCTGTGAACTATAAATTCACCACTTTGAAGCACAAGGCAGAAGATAACGTTATCTCAGAGCCTGACCGGGCAAGGCTTCCGTCTCAATCAAACTCGCCCTTGGTTTGGGTCCTCAGCCGCCTGTATCAGAGGGCAGCATGAAAGCAGCTACATTTGGGGACCAGAACACTCATGGTCTCAAGATGATGTATCATAAGGACTTTAGTGATCTCTACCTTTAAGTCTGGGGCCATCATAAGTGTTTCTGAGTGCACTTTCCCGTAATGTAATGTGGTGCAAACATTTATGTTCTGCTCAGGATGATCACCAGAGTTATTACAGTCGGCATGTCAGCGTTATCACTGAGGGGATGCTGACTGTAGCGTTTAGCGCAAAGCATTGCTCTGTAGTTCAGCTGACTGAACTACATTACATTGTACATTTCCATTACATGTTTCATACATTACACAGTACATTACAGTAACAGAAACATCGAAGCATCAGCAGAAACCACGATCGATACTGTGCGTCTGCAGTGGAGCGATGCATCAGACGAACAGCGGTACATACTGTATAAAAGAAGCACCTCATTATTTAGTTAGTGTGGTGTGCCCAGGCTTAAATCCTTGAAGTGACAGGTTAATGTAAGTGTGTAAGGTTGATATAAGTGTGTGCATGAATTTGTGTTTATTTACTGGCATGTATCCGTCTGAGTGCGTCATGTGCAGAGCCTGCTCGTCTGTGTCTGCGCCCGTTGAAATGTATGTGTAGTGTCTGTCAAAGCCAAGTGAAAGACTTGGCTTAGTGCCAGGAACCCTCATACCGTACAAGGAAGGGAATCCTCTCCGTCCTGCATGAGTGCTCTCTCTCTCTCGCTGGCTTCATCCCTCTCCACACACTCACACACAGTATCTTTTATCCCCCACCCCCACCCACCTTGAATAAGACATATTGCCAGTGAGCCAGAAGTAAAACATGGATACCAAATTTGAAAACACACTCTCCGTTATTCAGTTGAAGGGTGTTTAACAGTGTTATTATTCTGTGTGTTTATACGTTGTGAAGCCCCGGAGTGTGAGTGGAGTGGAGATGAGAAAAAGGCAGGCGGCGCACATCGAGGCCCCACCCCAGGCCCCTGGACAGCCCCGACCCAACACCTGCTGCCTCTGCTGGTGTGGCTGCTGCAAGTGTCTCTGGTAAGAACATATTATCAATAATATAAGCTGTGTGTCTAAAGAATCTGATAGATTTTATCGTATCTGTGATGTTACGCTGATGTTGAGTTCCCCAGAAACAGACATTATACTGACACAGTGCTGGTGTCTGGTACAGAGCAGGGAGGCACGGGAGGAACCAGTAAACCTTTCTACAAACAAACTTGCATTTTAACAGTTTTCCGAGTTGAAGAACTGACCTTTGCCAAGTCCTGCCCCTCAAAAGCAGACTGGCCAATCATAGCGTAGCATTGGCCAACTCCAAAAAGAGTTCATAGCCTGGATTTTAGCTGGTTTTGTGAATTTTGAGCTGCACATTGCACACGGTGAAACTTTTCCTGATTAGGATTCCCTCAGTGTTCAGGTTTTTTTTTTTTTTTTTTCACCAGGAGCCAAATTATCCGCAGAGGTCTTTTTCCCTCCAAAACAAACAGACCAGGTAATTAAAACTGGTAAAAAACGCTGAATAAAGCAGTTTTCACATTGCAAATTAGTGTCTCTCCTGCGCTGCTTTGCGTGTCAGAGACGGGCCGCTATCTTTGCAACTTTCAGGAAGTTCCGGGGAATACTGGGAGCTGAATTATCCACAGAGGTCTATCCCGCTCCAAAACGAACAGACCCGGTGATTTCAACTGGTAAAAACACTGAAGAAAGCAACTTCACATTACCAATCAGTGTGGGGGTTTTTTATAGACGAGGACCTGCTCCCTATGTAGATACAAACAGCTTATTCTATGGTGATGAAAACATGATCATTTTTATTTTCAGGTGATTATTACACTCAAGAAAACATACTCCATTTCTGCCAATATGTCCTCCGAAATCCTACACACTGATCCTTTAATTCCTCCTTCACCAGAGAGAAAAGAGAACAGACTTGCACAAACACTCACTGCACCTCATCGCCCCTGAGCAAGGCACCAGAACCAGTAACTGCTGTGCAGCTCCTGCCGCTGCTTCACTGGGGCTGCACTCTTGCAGGGAGAGAGGAGTGAATGAAACATTGTTTTCAGGCAGTGAATGGTGAATGTGCTGCTTCTTTCACACCACTTCATCTGAAGTGGTGGCAGCTTGTGGACTGGGCCCGTAGTGAGTGCTCTGTGACTCCGCTCTGTGTTTCTCAATCAAATAGTGCTGTCAGATCTCCAGAATGAGCCTGGAAATTTGTCCTCAGCTGCCTATATGTTTATTTATTTTAGTGTTAAGGCTGGCAGGGATATTTTGCCTTTTTCAGTGCAGGTTTGTGTGAATATATTTATCACTGAACACTCTCTGTGTCACAATTTTTTTACTATCATGCCAGGTCAAGTGGTAGAGATCTATGTGAGTCACTCTTATCTGCCTTTAGTTTTTTTTATTCCTTCTTTCTCTCTCCTTTCTCTACTTTCTACACCCTCCTCACCCACCCGCACACAAGGCCCTTATCTAGTTGGGGTGCCTTCTATTTCCATCCACACATCACATGCAAAACAGCTGTGAAGAACAGCCTGTATATTTAGCTGTATTGTGAGGGCGCCCGGGGGCTGTGGCTAGCTGCGCCCATTACTGCCGCACAATGGGGACTTTGACAAGAGACAGCAAGAGGAAGGAAAGATCCTCCATGGTGGGACAAAAATAGATGGCTCAGTGTGTGTTGCATTGTGGACTCAGCGAGTGTGACTGAGCTACAACAGACAGAGAGGCTACCGTGTGTGTGTGTTTCAAGTGTTTACATAAAGGTTTAACTGTAGCTTTATTGTTATAAGGACTTTGAACATGCGTCGTCTGAAGCGCCCGCTGACGCTTCGCTGAGCGATTGATCGCTGAAAGAGATCAACTGAGAGACGCTGCACCTGCAGCTGCTTTCATTTTTGGTTTATCTGTCCATCAGTCTGGATCTATCAGTTAATTGTTTGGGTTAAAAAATCTCAGGAATTTTAAGAAGTGTCACAATTTCCTAAAGCCCGAGGCGACGCTTGCAAATTCTAACATTCCTGATTACTGTGGCATATGACAGATAAAGTCAATAAATGCTCAGAAGTGAGAAGCTGTGACTAAATTTTTGTGCATTTGATGGAAAAATGACTTGAACAATCGATTATTAATATGGTTTCTGACTAATTTTCACCCCGTCAAAGAAGCGATTAATCAACAAGTGGTTTCAGCGCTAGAATTCTAGCACATGGGACTGTGGATTAAAACCTTAATTCTTTATTCAGTATTCCTAACGTGAGACCTCTGTGACAGGCTGTGGTGAACAATGTCAAAGGGTACTCAAACACCTTAGTATCGCACTTTTGCAAAGTTGTTGCGAGTGACCGATTTTAAAGACAGTGGTCAAAATTAAAGCTGCAGGCAGATAAATCCTCACTTTAAACTCAGTTTTAAAGCCTTTACGCACTGAGATTGTTTTGTTTTGCGTGATTTATTCGCACGTCAGTACATTTTTTCAAGCTGTTGCTTTTGTCATGAGTAATTCCACACACAACGTGAATATTATGCGGCAAGAAATGTAATGTTTTTGTCGGAAAAGGTCGATTTTCTGAGCTTATGGACACTGATAATATCGGCACATCATTGGTATTGGCTGATATTGATTTTATAATGAACTATCAGAATCGATGATGAGAGTATGGATGCATAATATGATGTTAATTCCACGACAGAAGAGAGTTCATGATCACTAAATTTAGGCAGGGAAAATAGGCGCACACCAGATCCACTCATTCCTCTCTTGCCTTTCACAATACACACTGTTCACCAGAGGTAACTCAGATTCACTCAGAGCGTTTCTCTAAAAGGAAACTCAATAAAGTAGCTTACAGTAGTTTAGGCTATACAGCAACTTGCAGTACAGACTGCCAGATGCTGCTCTGGGGGAATAGGATCCAGGTGGTCCTCGCAAATTTGCATCGCTGCTGGCAAATCTATTTGCATCAAAACCTTTTATTGGGCAACTGTTGCAACCTTGCATCACTGCTAGTGTAAATATTTGAAGGCCAGTATTTTGCATTTTCATGTCCTTTATTCATTACGCCCCCAGTGTGTGAAGTGTGAAGCATTGCTGCCTGAGGCGGAGTCCTTAGGGTGGGGGAGCCCCTCTGAATGGAGCCTGCATGTCAGTGTAGGTTTCCTCTGGGCACTCCAGCTTCCTCCCACAGTCCAAAGACATGCAGGTTAATTGCTGACTCTAAATTGCTCGCAGGTGTGAGTGTGAGTGTGAATGGTTGTCTGCCTCTATGTGTCAGCCCTGTGATAGTCTGACGACCTGTCCAGGGTGAACCCTGCCTCTCACCCAATGTAAACTGGGATAGAAACCAGCACCCTTCTACACTCTGCATCGCACAGTGCAAATTTAGCTCAGTGGTAGAAACAGTCAGGCGGCATAAAATGCTGGAACCCTGGAATATTTAAAGTGTTTATTAACCCAAAGTGGCTCCGCTGGCTGACAGTCACTGATGCATGCTTTCGGTGTAGATATAATTAATTGAAACTCCTGGATGCCATTTATTTGCTCGTTCGACCCCGTGGTTCACCTGCTAACGATGCTGTGCATTATAAAGTGATTCCAGAGTTTTAACAGAGTGCATTTGGGGTATTTTGACAGCCGGTGTGAAATCGATCAGTCCTGATACTGATGTTGTTGATTGGATCTGGACGTCTCTAGTGAGAGGAGAAATTATGTTGTTTATAGTGAAGAGATTTTTCTTGGATTGTACCAAAAGTGGAAAAATGCTAAAATAGATAATCACTTTGTATCTTTGTAAGTGATGTTTTTAACACACTTGACGTATTACTGCAGCCTCAAGAAAACAATTTAATGTGTGGACAAAAATGAGTCCTGATACATCTGGGACTCTCCATCTACAAGTTAATGATAACTCATACTTATCCATTAAAACAGGCAGACATATGCCCAGGTTTTTGGCATAATCATTTCTTGTCTCCAATCCAGGAATGAAGACAGGATGGAGCGGAGTGAACGACAGACCTGCACCAAGATGGACAGTATTGAAGCTACAGAAGAACAGTAAGTCTAGCCGTCATCCCTCCAGTCTGTCACGTTTGTGTGGGCGTGATTGTATATCACTCTGACACACACACACACGTCTTCAATTTCATTTTATGTTTTTCATGTCTGACTGAAGACACCCCAGTCTCGAGGAAGCGCTGTCGTGGGCACGGAGCTTTGAGTTGATGCTGCGCTCGCTGGAAGGCCGGGAGATCTTCCGGGAGTTCCTGCGCTCGGAGTACAGCGAGGACAACCTGCTTTTCTGGTTGGCCTGTGAAGAGCTGAAGAAGGAGACGAATCCCTCGGTGGTGGAGGAGAAGTCCAGGATCATATACGAAGACTATGTGTCCATATTATCACCCAAAGAGGTACGTTTGTGTTTGTGTTCATTCGGCAGAAACGAGCCACCATAAGATTGTTTGTGAAATCAAAGTTCAAACTTAACCTGCTTTTCGTCTAGAGCAGAATGACCTGCAAACTGCAAACATTAACCTGTGCTTTATGTTCAGTGCTAATTCAGAAATGTTAGTATGCAAACACACTATACTAAGATGGGGAAGCCACTGTGCTGCTAGCATGGCTGTAGACTCTTTAGGCCCTGATCGGACGGAGGACTGTGCAGCAGCCTTGACAGCTTTTTTAAGATGTTTTAAATGTGAGTGAACGCCTCTAGTTGAAAAAATTCAAACGTAGAGTGGAAAGCGCACAACATTGGTGTGGTTTTTGCCAATGTCTGATCAAATGAATTGAGAGGTAGGCCTTTTGTGGTGGCAAGTAGCAGTATTAGTAGTAGTAACAAGCAGTAGCGTATATGGTTTGTGTGACGCGTTAGCTCACTTTCATCATTGTCTCAGGAAAGCTGCAAGACATATCTGAACACATTGTCACCTCAGCTACTTTCTAGTGTTTTACAGACTGTATTTTGGCCCAACAGCTGACAACAAACTGGACCAAATGGTGGTAATCCCTGTGATCTCTCCTCTTTCTGAGCCTCTCATGTTTCCACACAGATCTACATTTCCCTGTGACAAACGTACTATTTGAGTAAACCCTCTCACCTTCAATCAGAACAAGTGCCCTCTAGGGACTGAGTTAAAAATCAGTACAGCATAGAATCGCGATATTTTTGTGCAATATCGTATTGTTACACAGTGTCAAGTATAGTTTTTTATTATATAAATTTTGAATATTATAAGTACAAATTAAACTTTTGGTAGCCTAAAAAAAGCAGCAAAAAAAAAATCGTAATAATATTGTATCGTGACCAAAGTATCATGATAATGTCATATTGCGGAGCCTCTGGTGATTCCCACCCCTGGTGCCCTCCACCTGTCCATTATTTATGGAAATTTTAAAGTACAGATCTGTGAGTTTATTCACAGCAGAATAGCAGTTAAGATAAGGACTTGTGATTTGGTGGTTGCCTTCAGCGTCATACTAAGTGTGGCCATGTCGTCGAGCTAGTTTGCTGTCTCTGTCAAGTGACTGTCTTTTAGTCACTCACTCCACAGCAGGAAATGATGCTTGAAAACAAAAGCTCTATGCTGGAAATTTACTGCGCTGCAAAATAAAGTGTTTTTTTAGAAACTTGACATGTTCGAGAGTCACTTGCAATCCATTCAGAGTGGACCTGCGACCCACTTTTGGACCGAGACCCACCAGATGGGAACCACTTGTTAAGCTCATTTGTCTGTGTTATGTCTTAATAAAGCCGGTGGTGTTCTACACATCACTTCAATAACCAGCATGGTTTCTAAATCAGACTTGTTTTCCTCTCCCCAGGTGAGTCTGGACTCACGGGTCAGAGAAGGAATCAACCTGAGCCTGGCGGAGCCCAGCAATCTGATGTACGAGGAGGCCCAGTTTCAGATCTACACCCTGATGCACCGCGACTCCTACCCCCGTTTCCTCAACTCCTCCGTTTACAGAGACCTCCTGGCCAACAGGAGGCGCACCTGCCTCGACACCTAAACCCCTCCACCCTCCCTCATCGCCATCGTACGCCAACGAGACTACTACTTAAACTTCAAATACTACTATGGTGCCAGAAGTCGGGTTTGGAAAAATCTCTCCCTCTTTTTTGATTGAAAAAAGACTGAATGACATCCGAGATAGCTGGTTGTTTTTTATTTATATTTTTTAAGCAATTTATATCCAGTTCTCCACTGGAGCCAGGTCGGCCTTTGCTGGTTGGTTATTGGTCGGTTTAAGACCATTAATGCTGGCCAGTGATTGTTTTGCTAGCAAAATTTGTGCTGTTTGTTACGGTTGACTGGCCAACCTGCTTGTCGGCTGTCGGTAGAAACGGCCAACCTGATGGCCAGCTGCTGGTTAACTGTGGACAAGGACTCCTCAGGCGGTGGGAACAGACAGAGAGAGAGAGAAAAAGGACAAGCCAACTGTTCCTGTACTGTAATATTTAGACCTCATACTTTAATGTCTCTCTCTTTACTCATTCTGTCATATGTTTTTTTTGTTTTTCTAATTCTGTCCCATTCCTCAGATGTGTAAAAAAATTTTATTTCTTTACTGTCCAAACATGACACCTAGTTGTTCGTGGGAGTCGGGGCGTCTCTGCCCGTTTAACCAGTAGAAGCACTGGCTCTGCATGTAACTCTCTCTCTCTACAGTAGCTTGACGATGTAAGCCGCGGACTGCAACCGTTTTTGAATATTGAGATGTATTAACACGGGGGACCTGTGTGTCTCTGTCTGGATGTCTATATTCAGTGAAGGGAAAAAGTACACTTCTGCCAATTTTAAGCTTACTGCAGTTTTTTTATTGAGGAGATTTGACGGCCTCTGCAGCAAAGGCAGCAGCACCTACCCATCCATCCATCCATCTATCCACCTGTCCATCCGTCCGTCCGTCCGTCCGTCCAAGCACTTTCCTTCTTTAGGATTCTTTAATTGGGAGAAGTAAGGGCTAGAATTGTGGTTGGGCAGCTACATGTATTATTATTACTCATGAACTTTAGTCAAAAAATCTCTCCACCGAGAAAATCACAATGCCTTTACATGTAAGGAAAAGGCAGCACAAGCGCTGCTGGAGTTTTTTTCTGGAAAGCAACCACAGTTTGTCCAACGATTCCCTACCTCCCATCTTTTTTCCCCTCCTCCTCCTCCTCCTCCTCCTCCTCCCTCCAACTCAGACCATCACAGCCTGACAAGCACAGGTGCCCAGTGTGGGGAAAGAAACCACCACTGGAGAAAAAAAAAAACCCACATTGACTCCAAATAGTCATCTACATTTTGAAGTAGTTGGAATAGAGGGTTTACCTTTTAGTGTTTTTATTCTGAATTTGAGCATTATGGAAAGCTGGTTCTGCATGGAGCAGGCACTGACGTTACTGAAAGGGTTACTGAGCCCTTGCCTTTGTCTGTAAGGCTCTAGCTTTAGATGCTGTAGGTAACCGTCCCTGGAGTCGGACGTCCAGCTGCAGATACATAACCCGGGTGCCAAACATGATGTCAAAGATGCTGTGAAGAGACGCCAGACGTGGCCGCCTGTAGAGTCTTTCTGGTGCATGTCTGTTTCTCCGGCAGACGGAGCTGGGAGGGTGTATGGTAGTCCTTCAGTTAGCTACTGCCCATTCAAGACACTCATTTTCGCACCAGAGCGAGTGATGAGGGTTGGTTTAACAATGCTAACATGCTACCGTGCCGAGCGAGCCACACGCTAGCCGTCTCAACGAGGCTAACTAGGTTTCAGCATGCTGTAGGCAAGCAGTGAGCATGCTTGTGCTCGCCGTGCTAACCCTCCATCCCACTGCCAGCCCTCACACACTCTGGTTTGTTTTTCTAATCTGACTTTGACAGCATGCGATGATAATGGCTATGTGTGTGTGTATGGTACAGTTACACACTTAACAGAAACATTTAGTAAAAAAAAAACAAAAAAAAAACTTTTAAGGGGGTCTTGCCAAAATGTCCCATTAACATTTTTAGCATATAAAAAGGACATATTCTTTTTTTGTTATTTTTTTGATGATGTGAACATTTGTTCCCGGCCTGTGGATGTGCAGTAGAAAGTGCATGAGTGCAGTATATGCTATTTTGTTTAATGAACCGGGCCTCCGAGTATATTCTTTGTGTCACACGACGGAGGGCCGACCTCTCGGTCGGTCGTGAAGTGTCAATGAAACAGTGCCACTCCTCACTGGTAAATGTAGGCATCCGTGTTGCCACTTCCTTTAAACTACCTGAAGTTCACGTGCCAAGTTTGGACTAGATTAAATTTAAGAGTAGACGGCGCAGGATGTATTAGCAGACTATTGAAGTGCAATTGGATGTAGTTAGTGACTATAGATTGGAGTCTGTGTCCCACCATGTTAGATTGGTTTTGAATTGTCAGAAGTTTAGCTTGTAAATTACTTACCATGATGGTTTTAATGGTACTGTTGGATTATTCGAGAAACTGGCTGCTTCTAGTTTGCAAGAGGACTTAAATAAGGAAACAGATAATTCAATTTATTGTTTTTAAAAAAGAAATACAGGTCTTCTGCTTGAGCCTAAATAGAAAAAAGAGTCCATTGAATGATGGGATTTTAAGTTTCCTCCAGACTTTGACTAGATGAAGCCGCCAGCTTAAAACCAAGCTATCGTGCTACTACAAAAGCTTTCTGTTGTGAAGTATTGGTTTTAAATCAGTAAAGTCAAAGAAGGCAAGTCTAATCCAGTAATCACTGCAATGTTCCTTAATGAAATATATATAACCTTTGGCAATACAGTACTCACACGCAGACCACATTAACACCCATAGGTACCTGATTGTTGTTGCTTAGCTGCTGTAATGAAGAGCTGTGCATGCATGCGCTCAGTCGATCAGAAGAATACAGAGCAATTAACCAATCCTGATACTGGAGGATCAATTGTCACACTTTCTCCTCGGAGCACTTTCCAGGAACCATTTTAGATGTTGTATTTGGACAACTTTGTAACTTTTTTGACTCGGTAGGCGAACGCTTGTCGCTCCTGACGCTCTCCTGCAGACCTCTCCTGCACAGTACAGCTCCTTGTCGCTGAGTCTACACAGTAATTAACATGAGAATGTTTCACCAAGAACCAGATAATGAAATCATGGTGCAATTAAAAACCAAGTTTACATTTATAAATTGTGCGATGTGTGTACCTTATTAGATACTCGTAACCTTGGGGAGATAACTGTCCCCGGTGTGAGCAGACGAGCCAGCAGGTCTCTGCCCCAGTGCTAACTCCTTTTAGCACTTTACAGGGTTTACAGGGGGAGGACAGACACAGCAGAAAACCCAGGTAACGGTGTTTTACACGGAGGACGGACGCAGCAGAAGCTCGCGTTGTCTGCTCACGTCCTTTCCTCTTAATTTATTGTGACTTTTACACAGCGGGGGAAGAGTACACGGTTGTTTATTTTTTAATAACTGCATTTCAAATGTAGATTTTACAAGCAATGATGATGATGTGAAGTGATGTAGTGTCATCGCTGAGTTTAGATTTTTGTCTTTAAATCTCCATGGGTTCCAAGCGAGGGGGTGTTTTCTTTTTGAAACGTGGCTGTGGTTTGTTGACCGAAAACAGTTTGAAGCTGAAGTGTCCTGATGGGGGTGGAGGAGGTTTGCGAAGCTTTGGCCTTACTGACACGTTTTATGATTTATTTTTTTTTTCCTTTGTATAAAAAAAAAAAAGAAAAGAAACAACAACAAACGTCTCCGTAGGCTTTTCACTACCTCTCATGTTGGTTAATTTATTTCACATCTAGTTGTCAATGTACAAGTTGTTTTTAGATCTACTTGAAGCCTAACACTGTAAACAAAAATGTGCACAGAAAAATGACTATGTATATGACCAGAGGGGTTAAAGAGAGCTTGGCCTAGTCGACATTATTATTATTTTTTTGTTTGTATGTATGTTTGTTTTTAATTGTGTTGAGCTGAACTAGATTTTGCATCTCTATAAAGAATTCAGGAATCCACTGTCTAAGGGCTAATCCCATTTTTGCCTATGCAAATCTGTTACTGTGGGTGAGTTGGGAAAGGGCGACCTACCGCACCTTTCACCGGTTTTAGATGGACCATGGTTTACATTGCCCTTTGCTGATATTCTTCAATCTTATTCAGCAAAAATGTACGCTTATTTTTGTTTCTATATAAATATTATACATATATATCTATAGATATATATAGATATATATATAACAAGTAATATACAGAGAAAATAGTATATGCCTTCGTGATGATAAAAAAGAAACCTTGCTGAAAACAAATAAATGTGTTGTTGTCTGACATTATGTGGCTGTGTGCTGGAGTCTTGGTGAGATTATATAGACGACTGGAACTGACGGATCAGCGACTGACTGAGAAGTTGACTGACGGGAGAGACGCTCATTACTCAGGCTACAACACTGGTAGCTGACCCTGTGCAGTATTTCCTAACTGAGGGGGAAACACTTTATTTATTGAAGGAGTAACCACATCATGATGTTCTGTGACAAACATGATTATCGAGCCCCATCCTGTGAGGTTAAAAAAAAAAAAAAAGGACTTGTCCTTGTCTTTTTTTACAGTTGGTCATATCTAAAGTAAGACTATGTAACTTTTGATAAACAAATGTTATAGCTGCCACAGGTGACAGTTAAATGAGAAGGACAAATACAAACTGACTCAGTAATGTAGTTTACAGGGCGAGACCTGTGTAACGTTTGCTAGCATTAGCCATCATTGCAGCCACACGCCAGTGGTCACGCCTAAAGACCGTGTCAAAGAAGTGGACATAGCAACCATGACATCACCAGGGCTGGGTTTCGGTATTTGTTACCTTTAAGACAGTGGTTTTCAAACTTTCTGTGCCCCCTTAAGGCACATCTGTGTTTATATCTGTGCACAATAGCCTCTATAACATGTGTTACCAATCTTATTATGACATAAGTGTTGGTTTTTATTTGCTAACATCAAATAACTATTGACAAACAACTGTTGCTCATGAAATATTTATTAACGAAGTGATTTAAGAATTAATTTTAAACCTATTAACATCAAAGCACCAATAACACAACCATTTAAACGTGAAGTAATGTAAGATGATGCATCCCACACGCTAACAGTGACTAATAGGTTCCCCGTGAAGATTTTTGAAATTAAATTAAATTTTGTACTTTGCCTCTTTATTAGGAAATAGGTATGCAAATTCATTCATAACTTTTTGTACAGGCCCAGTTGAATATTGCTATAATAATGTGTGGTTATCACAAAATCCCACGGCACAGATGGATTAGCATCACAGCACACCATTTGCATCGATTGAAATAACTCGGTACCAAGTAGTATAGAAACAATTCCTCGATCGGCCCTCTTTGGGCCTCTTACTCTAAACTGGACCATAATTTACAAAAGGTACATCATGCTGTATTTAAGAAGACTTGACACTAGCGATAAACTTATTAGGGAAAATGTTTAGTGTCGTAATGATTCAAGTCAGAGGTCATTTTCTCTCGACTTCTGGACAATCTGACTTCTTTTTGCACCCAGCGCCTCTGCATTTGGCTTTACTTTTTATACCCCGAAGCAAAGTCCACTTCTTTGATACAGTCTAGTGAGGCTGCAAAACCTTAATTAGTATATTAAACTGAGCAAAGGTGCGATTTATTGCGCATTTCATTTGAGTTATTTTGTCATTCAAAAGTTACATAGTCTTATTTTGAAGGGCGGAGGAGCATGTGCACTGTCCAAACATGACTCACATTTTATAACCAGTAACCGATTAAAAAATAAAATATTTAACTTGCCATGAAGTAGTTTTGGTCATGATGATCTTTTTGTTGTTTGTCAGTGGACACTGCACAGCTGTTAGTGTGACTTTGTGATTAAATGTGTGCAGCACTGTGTCGTCAGCAAACAACAACAACTTATTTTTCTATTCTTCGTTCTTTTTGTAGCCACATCCGGTCAGACTATCACTGTGCTAATACAGTAGCGCTGATGTGGGACACATCAGCAGAAGTGGGTTTTTCTGTTTTTATTAATACTCCACTAATGCACGATGTAAGAAAAGTCAATGATGCGTTACTCTACGAGACCATTTACTCAGCTCCTGTGAGCCACTGTTAGCTTCGAGTTGAGGGTTGATTTAGGTCTAATGATTTATTTTTTAACTCTTTATTTGTACAGAAAATATTGCTCCTGAAGCGAGATGGAAATGAGAATAGGAGGGTTGATATTTTATAGATTTTCCTCCACAATTCCTCACAGTGCATCGTGGCTAAAGACAGATGTATCGACTGATGTTGGTTTGAAACTCAACCTGCTTTGTGTGTTCCCTCAGTTGGATTTGGTGCCTCTTTATGCTTCACAACAGACCTCAAGATCTCTTTCTGTCTCTTTCTCTGTCTGTCTCACTTCCTCTCTCTGTAACATCACACGTACGACACTGTTAATAGCAGTTAAAGCAGAGACGGTCCCATTTTACAGCAAAAAAAAAGAAATTACACTGATGTTTGTTCCTCCTACTGACACCTTCATATTGTCTCTTTTGTACCTCTTCCAGAGGTGTTTGTGCTACTATTAGGAAAGAGATTATATATGTGCAGGTACCTGGTTGAAGTTCAACAGTTTTAGGCAATCACTTTTCTCTTTATTGATTTCGATGCCTAAGCCTCTTGGTTTGTGTCATGCCTTTGTAGATAGATCACAGACGTGGAGAGATGATCCGCTGGTGAAAAATAAAAAGAATTTTACCGTCACTTTGGGCGATTCAGAAAAAAGTGACTCTTTTTCTATTCAGCATGCTTTTTGCTAAATAAATGAAATAATTCAGTTATTTGCTATAAACGATACTGTATGAGTATGTATTCAAGTACTGCAGTATGCAGACAATTAAAAATATCAGAAACTCTTTTGAGAGGTTCATATTTTTCTTCTAGTATGTTTCACTAATATCGACAGTTATGGGTTCTTGTTTCGAGTGTCTCATGAATTGCCAGAATGACTAAATGACCCTCTTTGTATTAACAAATATAGACTATGGTTGGTTATTTCCACATGCATGACTTGCAGAGCAATTCCACTAGGACAGTGCGAATGCAGCGGGCTTTTAAATCAAGACTTTTGTCAGTCGAGCTCAACTTTTCACTGTTTTTCACTGGTTGCTTGAAAACTTTTGATGACGACTGAGATCCTGACTGTTTTACTGACATCAGCGCAGGTTCAGTCTGATCCTCCTGCTCGCTAACGGTCAACAAGTCAGTGTAGAGTAAAATTTATTATTTATTATGTTGCCACACAAACAAAAAAGTGACCTCAAGGTGTCCCATTTAAAATGTCGACATGAGAAAATGACAGTGGAGCTTCGAACAGCAGCCAGGAAGCTCATGAGTTCAACAGACTGTGCAACTTCCTCGAACATCTCAGAGCACTGTGTCCCTAACCTTCAGGGTCGCGCTGCCCAAGGATCTGACATTTGATCATCAACTGATCGTCAATCCTTGATCAGCAGTCGCTGTCAAAAGCACCCTGAGATGTAGCATTGAAAAGAGTTTTCTATTGTATTCGTCCAACCTTGACGAAACACATCCTCTGTTGTAGATTATCACAGGAGGGGCTCGTCTCCTCTCACAGGGATGTGATTCTGTGCGTCAAGACACAGCTGGTACAAAGTTAACAGCGCTCAGCGGTAGGGGATTTGTACATTCTAAGAAATATTTAATTATATTGTTATTGGCAATTCTCTGCATGATAGTACAATACAGATGTGACTAGTTTTCACCAAGGACTGAAGATTAAAGAAATAAGTACACCCAAGTACAAGTAGCTGTGTGAAACTTAAAATGGGTGCTGTTGGAGAAATAGTTCAACTTTTTTTGGGAAATACGCGCATTTGCTTTCTTGCCAAGAGTTAGACAAGAAGATCAGCAACACTCCTGTATTTGTGCGCTAACTATAACACTACAGGCAGCAGCTGGTCACCTTAATTCAAGACAAGCAAGGTGAAACTGCTAATGTGGCTTTGTCCACCTCTGAAACTCACTCATTTTAGCTTTATTGCTAGTTCATACAAAAACAAGGTGTCATGGGTTGAATGTGTCGGAGTATTCCATGACGACCCAAGAAATAATTTTGCTAAGCTAAGCTAACCAGCTGCTGGCTCCAGCTTCCTATCTTCTCATCCAACTCTCAGGAAGGCCAAGTTGTGTTTTCCAAATGTTAAACTATTCCTTTAAAGAAGTACTTGAGTAACATAAAAAATATATTTATATAAAAAAGAATGAAAAGTAAGGTTGCATATTGAGCCAAAGTTCCTCCCCTTTCAGAGCCGCCCATAGGAACTTATCGTAGAAAAAATATGTACCGTAGTCAACGATAAAGGAGAAAACACATTTTGATCCTGTTTGACTTGTGCCATGAATTACACATATGATGTTTGCAATTTAAAAGATCATTTTGAAAGTCAAGAAAATCACAGTTTGTCGTAGGTTTGCTGTATTAACATTAAACTACTAAGTGAACTTCATCTTTATCAATGTCTGATAGTCCACCACGAACGTTTTTGTCACGTCACGTCAACGAAAATGAAACATAGATTTCGTTTTAGTTTTTATTATCAAGATCTATTTTAAGCTCGTCATCATCTCCTTTTTTGTCATAGGTTTCATCACTGATATGAATACTGATTTCCACTGACTTTTAAAACGACTTGTATCACCGGCCCAAAAACAACATATATCACTGTTCTAACAGTTGAAGTCTTTATCATCATGAAACAGTCCCAGTTCAGCTCCAGAACTACCTGGTTAACTTAGGCAACAAAACTACATGGCTAGGTTTAGGAAAACATCATGGTTTGGCAAGTACTTTTGTCACTAATGTATCGTGACGATTGCCACGTGACACATCACATCTGACACATGACATAAGTCACTAGCATACCTGCTACACATTATAGTGTACTAGGCTACATTGTTGTCAGCTTTGACTTCAACATGCAGATACTGGTCTCCTGGGTGAAAGTCCAGTGTTTGTTTGACCCATCCCATCGCCACTCCCACCCACCCTATAGGGGCTTCTTCAATATTTGTATAACATTATACAGTCTTTTATGACTCTGGCCACTAGAGGGCGCTGCCTTAAAATAAATTGAATGGCTCATAATAGAGTCTTTTTTTGTAGGCCGCACGAAAGTTAGCATCACACTGGTTCCCTTGTCAAAAGACCTGTGGGATTTTTCCATTTGATTTTGGATTATTGATGAATATGAGCTTATTAGCAAACAAATGTTTATGATACTTACACATTTTGTTCCGTAAGATAATCTTCACAAATGAACACCTTTTTCAAATGCCATCGCCAGAAGTAGAAAGCTAACAATAGGCACTAGTTTTACGACAAACTGCGACTCTCTTGAAGTGCAAAACTCTTTTAAATTTACAAACATTATATGTGTGATCCATTGCATGATTCAAGCTGCATCAAAAAAGTGTTTGTCTCTCAGCATTAACTACTCTGCATATTTTTTTTTTTTTTGGAAATAAGGTCCGATGGTGGTCGACCAGAAGGGGGGCGACTTCGCCTCTTTCGACTGACACACTAATGCAACTGCCCCAGGAAGTACAGCAACGTGTCTTTGGTGGATAAAATGTGCCAAAATAATTACCTACCTTTTGTTTTAATGTGAAGGGGTCAAATGAATTGTCTAAATAAAACATCACGTTCTGTTGGACTCAAAACGGTTCTTAGTACGAAACACATTTTATTTGTCTTTTGTCTTTTCACGTTGCTGTCACGGGTCATTGTGTCATCTCTCTGAATCATCCACATGTACGTCATCATCGACACGTAACCAACAGACCTGAAGACTTTGTAAACAGGCACTGAACTTTTTGACGCGTGACTGATGTGGATTACGAGCAACTATATCAGATCCAACTGAAATTGTAACTGTGTCACACAACAAAACCTGTTCACTATTCTTACTTTGTTTTGTATTGTTTTAATTTATTTCAGCCATTGTTTCTTTTTTCTTTTATCTCAAAAGACACAGAAATGTTGTTCATCAGTTTCCAACTTCACACGAGTTAGCGTCACGTTAACGGCGTGTTCAGTTTGTGGTACATTTTGATCTACGGTTCAGTCTCTGTCTTTGTTTACACGATGACATCTTGCATTATGAGAAAACTCCAATCTATGGTAACTGCCCTTGAATATCTGTAATTTAAATAGTGCTGCTAGAGAAAGAAATCTAAATGTAACAACTTACAATAAATACTTAATAGATTTTTGCCAAATGTGACTGTGTCTTTCTTTGACGGGAGTTGCGGGAGATAACCTGCAAATATAACCTGCAGAGGTTGGGGGTGTGGAGCAGGTCAAGGAGGTAGGAGGGGGCCTGGTTATGGAGGGCTTTGTGCATGAGGAGAAGGATCAGGTAATGCTACAAATAAAAAGGTTTCTACATTTCTTAAGCCAAAAAATAGTTTTACGCTGTGAGAAGCGGTGCAGCTCATGTCATTCGGTTGGCCCACCACTTTAAGACTAAAATATTTCAACAATTATCACATGAGTTACCAGGTAATTTTGTATAGACGTTCATAGTCCCCAGAGGATGAACCCTGCTTACTTTGGTGATCCTCTGACTTTTCAAAGTTTTCACTTATCCTGTGAAATATTTCAATATCTACTTGACTGATAGGCAGACATACAGGATTGAGAAATACTGTATAAGGCTGTAAGTCCACCAATTGTCCTATTCTCGTGAACGTGATATCTCAGAAACACCTTGAGGGAGTTTCTTCAAATTAGGCACAAACATCCGCTTGGACTCAACGATGAACTGATATGATTTAGGTGGTTGAAGGTTGAAGGTCACTATGTTGTCATGAAAGATGTTTTTGGCCATACCTCAAGAATTAATATGCTAATCATAACAAAATTCACAGAAATGTCTGATAGGATCAAATAAATTGATGACATTTTATATGCAAAAGGTCAAAGGTCAACTTCACCTGATATCATAATGTTCTGCACAAACACTTTTCTGGCCATTCTTCAACGCCATGACCCAGGAACAAAAGCGAGTAGACATTTGGTCAAATACTGAATTGGTGCAATTTTTTTTTACGTATTTGGATTTTTCATATTTTATTTATTCAGTTACTCGTTCAGTTATTCTCTCTGTACATTTTATTTCCCAATATGAAGGTCTAAATGGTGTCTCACAGCTTCCTCCACATAATGATTGTTTGGGAAGGAACCTTTATTTTAATTTCTTAGTTCATTTGGCATAAAAGCAGTCAATTTTAAACAAATCAAAAATACTGCCAGGGTGCCCACTAGCTCACCTAGCAGAGGGGACACGTAAAGTATAAAGCCGTTGTCCTTGCTGCAGCTGCTGCAGGTTCGATTCCAACTAACCAAATTCTTAAGTTAAAAAAGATCCATCATTTAACCAGAAATGTAAAGCTAAATGCTGGGCCTAATTCTGCACTAGGAGTTGGTTTGATATGTTATGATATATTCAGTTTCAATCAGCCACTGTGTAAAACTACTCATACTATGTATTTACTGTCAAGAAGTCTGTATGTGTTTTCTTTCGCCTTGGGGAGAAGTGTTCAGAGGAAGTGAGGAGCTCAGTTTGCTGACTGGAAGCCAAAGGGATCACATGCTGGCCTCAAACAATTTATGGATCATCCTGGAAAGTTCGTGGAAGAGAGAAACATACACAGCATTGTTTGTTACACACTGCCAGGAACTAGTCTGGTAAAATCATCCTGATGACGTGGCTCTCTGTAGCAGTCCGGCTCTGGAAGTGTTCGGGGCAACAGCAGAGCCAGACTGATACAGAGGGTGAAACAGATGAGCTCACGTCATCGGGATGGTCTTACCAGCATGGCAAGGAACAGTATTGGAGGGTTTTTGCTTTATACAAATAAAGTCCATATAAACATATTTAAACACAACACATTTAAACAATAGATGCCATGAGGTAGAAAGAAAAGGCACCCTCATTTAAAAACGTCTTTATTTCATCAACCGGATCCGAGATCATTTTTCAGACTTGTTTACATTCAGACAACAAGGTGAGACCACATGCTGAGGACGGGAGAGGAGGCAGGTTTGTGTGCATGGGTGCTCTCTCATACAATCCTCCGTATGTTTGTGTATATGTGTAACGTTTCATACAGTCCTCTCTGTATATGGGCACGAGTTCGGGCACTCTCATCAAATGTGTGTGTGTGTGTGTGTGTGTGTGTGTGTGTGTGTGTGTGTGTGTTCTCTCTCTCAGACGCTCTTCTCATCCGCCGTCTCTGGAGCTGTTGAGACAGATGCCGAATCCTCCTGGGTCTCGTCCAATCCCTGGCTGCAGCCTTGGTCGCCTGACTGCACGCCGTCTTTCACTGTGATGGCTGCGTTGGAGTAGGATGCGTCTATGCTCTCATATGGCTCTGATGTCCACTGAGAGAGAAGAAAGAGAGGGGGCAATGGAATTAGAGATACAATGTTTGTTTATAGCCTGCACTGCACCATTTTGCATCCCAAGTCAAATTAAAACAGCAGTGAGCGGGATTTTTATTTTTTATCTCACATCTCCTCTCGTTTCAGATCACTTCACTTCCTGTCCCTGTGTCTTCCCTCCCTGTGTCTGATTGTCTGTCCCGCCCTGATTAGCCTCACCTGTGTCTCGTTATCCTTCCCCTCACCAGAGTATTTAGTGTGTGTCTTGTTTTCTCTCAGTGCCAGTTCGTCTTAGCTCCTTGTGTGTCCTGTTCTTGTTCTTTTTTTTTGGGATCTAGCCTGTCGATTGACTCTGCCTCATCCCTGTTGGATTTGTTTGCCTCCACAGATAGTCCCTCTGAGTACCAAACCTACCTTTTGACCAGTAAAGACTGTTATTTTACTTGAACTATCTCCAAAGTCATGTGTTTGAGTCCACTCTCACCTGGTGCACCACTTGTTACAGAAATTTTGTCCACAGGCTTTATCCCCTCTGCCAGTGTGGTTACGATCTACAGCACAGTGCTGACATTATAGCCTTTAGCAAGTATACTACGCTGACAACAAAGCCTGTTTGCTTTCTTGCCAAGAGTCAATCGGGACGATCAATACCACATGAACATGAAGCTACAGCCAGGAGATGGTTTGCCTAGCTTAGCTCTGCCCATTAGTTAAAAAACACCTACCTGCTCCACAAAGTGTTACTAATTAACATGTTATCTTGTGTGTTTAATACACAAAAACATCAAACTTACCAGCTGTGGTTTTGCAAGGGTTATGTGTTGACTATTTCTCGACAGGGATCATGTATGAGGGCAGTGCCAAACCTCCTATCTGACCCTCTAAAATGTCAAACTATTCCTTTATTGTATTACTTTAAAGTAAATGTCAAGCTTTTAGCCCTAAAAATGAGGTTTGGAGTTTTCACTAGTTGTTCAGCAAAAACTTTGCTTTTCCTTCAAGGCTGAAAGGAGACTTTGTTTCTGCCACTTTTATGTCTGTGCAGGACTACAGTACATTATATACATGCACGTATCCTCACAATGCCTACACATGGTGGACACTGTCTACCGTGAAGCCCTAAAAACCCTTCCTCAACATTTCTCTGTATGCTCGGGTTGGGTGATCTGCCTTATATAAGGTTGTTCTGAGCCAAGTTACTGTCTTTACTCACAGAACTCCTTCCTAATACTGTCACTAAAGTCCATACTGAGTTGGGAGAGGGGCGGTAAATTAAGCAGCTCTCTTGGCTTGGAGTCAAGTTGCAAACTTACCCAAGTCTCAGGAGTTGGTCTCTGGACACATTCAAAGTATTTCTAAAGTACGTGGAAGCAGGCACATCTGGTGTAGAGGCTTATAATTCTGTCATTTGTTCTTGTTTTCATTTTAATTGTTATATCTTTGTTTATGTCTGCAGCTGTGTTATTTGTGCTGCTGTCTGTCTGGTTAGGACAATCCGGAGAAAAGTCTCAGTGAGTCTTTTACTCCTGGTTATATAAATGTTTAAAAGAAAATAGAGGACCACATTCTGTATAAAGAAGTTAGAAAGAGAGTTTGCGTGTATACTTACTGATTTGTTCCCTACCTGCGTGGCTCTGCTGCTGGACCTGTGCGAGGGCCCCATGGCGATGTTGACGCTGGATGAGGATTGCGTATCGGTGGTGTTGCCCCCCTCAGCAGCCGACAGCCCGGAGATAACCAGGCCGCTGGAGAAACTGCGCTTCCCAAAGAGCAAGCTGAGAGTGGACGAGGACGAGGAGACCTGGGGAAAGACCGCAGCGTGTGGTTAACGTGAAACACAAACATGCTCATGCACAAACAATTATCAGAGACGGCAGGCTGTGTGTAAAAATAACTCAATTATACTCTATAATCACATGCTTTGGCCATCAGCTATGAAATGGTTTCTTGGAGTTTTTATGATAACGGCAGAGATGAAACTCTGAATGTCTGCTTGAGCTCTGTCGTGGTAATAACATTAAGTAGTTTACGTAACATCTGCATGAATAAAATGCAGCGCAAGAGGAACTCTATATATGCTAAATACTTTTTAAAGTATAAGAGAATTCAAGTTAAAAATACGTCTGAAGTCTTTATATGTTTGATTTCTGTACGAGATCATTTCTAACATGCTATTGTGCGTGTGTGTGTGTGTGTGTGTGTGTGTGTGCATCCTAGAAGAGCAGTACAATCAAATAGTTGTGAGCTCTTCATCTGTCAACCACGTGAGGCAGTGTGCTGGCTAACATACAGTGTTGACGCACACAACAGTAACAGGCTGGTACCTGGCTGGAGCGCTGCTGATGCTGCGCTGCCTGGAGCTGCGAGCTGATCCCACCTGCTCCTGAGAGACGAGGGACCTGAAGAGAGAGAAACATCCTCTTTATCCACCAAACAGTGGCACACAGGAGCAGGGATGCCTGCAGAACAGCGTGTCGTCTGTGAATACCTGGGAGAATATAGAGGCTATGGAAGTGTTGAAGGACAGCTGACTGTTGGACAGACGCTGGACGAGCCCGTGGTTGGAGCCTGAGTCCAGGATGGGCCCTGATTGGCTGCTGACGGGGGGACGCTGAGTCTGAGGCTGAACTGACCGACTGCGGTACTCTCTCCTGGCTGCAGAAACACAGAATTACACACTTTTATAATCTGATTTAAAAAATAAAAAACATACTTTGGGGTAAAAAAGATGCCCAAGTTCCTCACCCTATCTCTAAGGCTGAGCCCAGACACCCCACTGAGGAAACTCATTTCAGCTGCCTGTATCTGCAATCTCTTTCTTTCAGTCACTACCCAGAGCTCATGACCATAAGTGAGGGTTGGGATGTAGATGGACCAGTAAATCTATCTCCACCACGGCAGTCCAGTACAGCACCTGCATCACTGCAGATGCGGCACCAAAACGCCGATCCATCTCACGCTGCGTTCACTTGAGACACTTAAACTCCCTCGCTCGGGGCTGTAACTCACTCCCATCCCAGGAACGCAATCCACCGTTTTCCGGCAAAGAACCATGGCCTCAGACTTGGAGGTGCCGACTCTCATCCTGACTGCTTCACGCTCGACTGCAAACCGCCCCAGTGCATCCTGGAGGTCACGGCGTGATCATTTTTATGTACTTTTTGAAATGAAATTACATGAAATCGGACATTATTAGATATTTTATATTTTTCCCAGTAGTAGTAAAACCTATAAAACAATGTGTTAGTCTGTTTCCAATTTTTCTATCCCATTTGAGGCTCGTCGCTCCGAGGCAAAATGTGTCGAAACTACAATAACACTTCTTAGTATTTAGAACAACTTCCTTGCAAGACCAATGCATTTCAGTTTGTGGCCGTCACCAGGGTCAGCCCATAGCCCAGGGAACACTGGTTCCTGTTGAAGATGAAAAACTTAATAACAACTTGGTCACAAATATTGTTTTGTTGTTTTTGGTTTGGGATTTGCTGACAATAAAAAAAACCATATATGAATCACCTGATCTGACTTGAATCAGTGTCAATGACGAGTGTGTGTGTGTGTGTGTGTGTGTGTGTGTGTGTGTGTGTGTGTTGGTGTGTACCTGCGTTATGGTGTCTGTGGCTGTGTGTCGTCCTGGCTCTGTGCTGGTAGAGGCTCAGGCTGTTGGACGTGACAGAGGACGGGCGGTTGTGGCTCAGCGAGGACGAACCACCAGCACCGCAGTCAACATCCTCCATGTTTACACCGCTGTTGCAGCTGGTCAGGTTGTCCTTACGCACCCTGCAGAGCGTACACACACACACACACGCAGAACTCTGATTTATTTATTCATATCCACATCGGAGCAAGGGACACAAACTGGCAAAGGGCCATCAAAAATTTAGCAAGCCTCGACTATTCCAGCTTGTTAACCACACACACACATAAACTTTCACTCAGAGAGAGAGATGTTACATAACTGTGCGAGCATATGTGACACACACTAGAGCAGCCCTCCTCTTAAATTAGTTAAATGTGTTCTCGCTGACGAGGAATGGCCCGTCTCCCCGGCTCCTCGGCTACTTACTGAAATTAAGACAACACCTTTAACTGGGGGTCGATGAAACAAGATTAACAAACTAATCTAATCTGAAGAGAAAACTCAGCCTGTAAGAAGCTTAAGAGAGAGCCACACAGTCACAGAGACACACACACACACACACATTAACTGGCCTGTGGAGGTTAATGCAGAGCCTATACGTTAAGCTGTGCTGAAGCTGATGTATTAGGAGGGACTAATAAACAAAAGAGAGGATAGAGGGAAGGATGTGGAGCCAGAGGAAGGAAGGAAGAGAGGAGAGGAGGAAGGAGCAACAAGAGTCAAAGCTTTTGGCAGCCCTCCCACTCTGCAATCCTCTCTCTCTCTCTCTCTCAAGTGTGCACTCCCACTGTCCCTGTGTATGTATTTAAAACTACATTAAGTTGGCGGGGAAGTCTCTCCCCTGCACTGACTTCCACCAAGTCAATATCTGTAAATCCACAGAGAAGCGCTCGCTCAGCAGGCAGCCGCTGCATTACGCCGCCAGCGGCTCCTTGTGCAGAGTGATTTACACCAGATACAACCAGCTGAGTAAGTGAATGTTATGAAGCTACCATCATCTGTGTGTCATCACAACTTAATGCCTCTTGTTACATCATCTTAACCCTGGTGGAGATCCTGGACCCTCTCAAAAATGTTGTTTTATCAGCTTGAAACTTCATAATCTCAGATCTCATCAGCTATCATCTGACAACAATTAGCCCCTAGTGGCAATGGCCAATATTTCGGGAGATCTAATGTAGCAAACGAATATCCGGGCCGAGACTTCCTCTTCTGTCCACCGGATATTTCAGCTTATCTCTAATATGAATGCAGATACATTTAAAATGGCTAATATAAAGCTAAATCACCAGCAGATCATAGGTTCCCAGATTGCATTTCGGCCAAAGTGTTCCAGAAATCAGAATCTTGTCCAATTGCCCCCCAAATTGCAAATAGATTCAAATTCTGTTGGACACACTGAATACTCACAAAGATAAGCTCGAATTTGAGACAGCATCATTTTTTCTTGCTCCAGCAATTTCCTTGCAAAAAAACACCTACAAATGTCACAACATGCATCTGACTTTGTTGCAAAAGCTGCTGTGAAATCCTGGAGGGACTGTAAATACTTTGAACTGAACAGCACTCACAAACTGACGGACATATTATATCTATCACTGTGTGCTGGACACTACTTCAGGTAATCAACCTGCTACGGTACAGACGACTACTGCAGCAGTGTTGTGACCCCAAAATTAAAATAATCTCTTATGAATTATTTTGTCCACCCTGATTCATCCTAACTGCACAAGATGGACAGTCTGAGCGCTAACACTCGGCTGAAAGTGATTACATGTGAGGCTGTAAGAAACGTGCAAGTGTGCACTCTAAATAATGCCAGATAAATTAGACTGAGCCTCTTATCCAGAGTGTCTTATTCAAGGACTCTTAGAGACTGATGGCTGCTCCAGGAAGTGAACCCATGACCTCTCAGTTACAGCGTCGCCTTTTTACCCACCGGACTGGATAAAATAATGGACTTTCAGATGGGAAGAATTTTAATTTGAGAGCACAGTCACAGAGAGAGTTTTGGAAGAGGACTGAGGTGCTAATATGCAGAAATGAAATTATTTTAAACTGACCGTAACCATTTAGAGCAGAGCCATGATCGTATGGCGTCCAGGCTTAAAGCTCCTCCTCCGATGCTGCGGAGCGTGCGGTGTGTTCCTGCATATGATGTTGTTAACGGTGACACATACCTGGAAGATAACAACATAAATGTCATACTATCAGCAACATGGAACAACAGCACATAGACAAAAATGTAAAGATAAAGAAGTTAAATATCTCAGTCAAATCAGTAAGTCAAAGATTTTTCAAATATGCGTATGCAGAGGTGTGGATGACACATACATGGGGTAGCCCAGCGGCTGGTCGCAGGACGAGTTCACCATGTTCCTCAGCGCCTGCTTCGAGTTCTGGATGCTGCCACGTTCTGGGTTTCGGTTCCGTAAAAACACCAACTCCTGCTGCTGCCCCGCCCACAGACCACGCACACACTCCTTATTGATCTGCAGAGAGAGAAGACATAAGATCAAACAAGAATTATTTTTAAAAAATCCAATTTAGCAATTCATGTTTTATGAACCTCCACTGGAAAAATATATTAGCTATGGCATTACCTGGTTCTAATTACTTTAAGATGAAGAGGTAATTAACTGTTTATCCTGTCGTTTGCTTTTTCACCTACAGGAGATGTTTTTTAGTTTTCTTCTTCCATCACTGAACAGTTAAAACTTAATGTGGCAGAGGATTAGATGGAAATGAGTGCACTTAAAGTAACTGCAGAGTCAGACAGATTGATTAACAGCCCTATTAAAACCCACACAGATAAAAACTTTACTGAAAGAAACAGCTAGGCAGTTTAGGAAATACGCTTATTCACTCTCTTGCTGAGTTAGATATGAAGATGGACACCGCTCTCATGTTTGCATCTGTAGGATGAATGGGAAGCGAGAGCTAGCAGGTGCATGAAGACTGGAAATGGTAAACAGCTAGCCTGACTTGGTCCGAATGTAAAACTAGAATTAGTGCCTTGTGGCCATGACAGTAGACAATACTTTAAAACAAACACACATGCAGCACAGAAGATCTATAGAATCACGAGAGTTTCAAGATGGACACCCAAGATTAGTGTCACCTATTCAGTGTCTGACCAAATAGATGATGGGCAGAGAAGTGTTTTTGTAGAACATTATGATGTCACAGTGAAGTTGATCTTTGACCTTTTGGATATAACATGTCACCACTTCATTTTATCCTATTAGATGTATTGCAGCTTCCAAACAAGTTCAAAAATAGCAACCCACAGATGCCATAAGGGGAGATATTGATAAGCTTGCTGTCACTGGTTGAATTTTATTCACTGTTTATGATCCAGGTTGCGCCCGTGGGTTTAAGGGTTGATTGATTTGGAGGACGTATGAAGAGTTTAAAGGATGATGCTATGAACTAATTGTCTTGACTGTCGCATTTAAAAGAAAATGAAATGAAATCATGTCTGCTGTTACTGCGTCTGTGGGCAGCTATTTTTGAACCTATGTGGAAGCTGTGATAAAGTTAAAGACTGTAACCCTGTGGTGTCTTCCAGGCTCCACACTCACTTCAGCACACCTGCTTTAATCAAATGTTTCCGAGATGCTGAGTCAAGTGGTGCACTGAAGTGACTCAAAAAATAATAGGAAACTAGGACTTGCTAGAAATGGCTCTAACAACACACTGGTGCCAAGTGTTGTCAGAATGAGAGAATGAATTCTTGAGTTATGGCCAAAAAATATTTTGTGAGGTTACACTGACCTTTGACCACCAAATTCGAATCAGTTTATCCTGAAGTCTACGCGGACATTTGTACCAAATCTCCAGGATTTCCGTCAAGGCGTTCCTGAGATATCGTGTTTACGAGAGTGAGACGGATGGACAACTTAAAAACATTACGCCTCCAGCCACAGCCGTCACTGGACATAAAAAAATACCCCCACTTGCAACTTTTTAGCCTTTAATCAACATATTATATTTTGTATGTTTGTTCTGTACAAAAAGGCTCGCTGTTTTCAGTCTCGTGCTAACCTAAGTTTGCTGGCTGCTATCTTCATATTTAGTGAGAGACATGAGACATATTGATTTCTCAAAATGTCCGACTATTCCTTTAACATCAACCTCCAATGTTGAACAGTTAAAACTTTAAGAGAGTTCAGCAGAAATGTAAGCACTTAGTTCTGCAGCATCAAAACATATTGATCAGACACTGTTGTGGTCATTTTTATACAATACAAACTTAACTTTTAATGTTAAGAAATTAAAGTTTGCAAGTCTGCACTTCTCAGGTGACACCCTGCTTTACATTCACTCAGATTTAATGGTCCTGCACCTCAGACACTGGTCAGACTGTTACACTGCATCTTCACATATTCAGTTGAGATGGGGTTGTTATTATTCATTCACTTTCCAGACCAACATTTTCTGACTGTGCTGCAGCTGCAACCTGAAAACTGAAATATTTCCTCCCCTATTTTCATCAGATTATTTGTTTTACCTTGATGACCTTGAAGCTGAGGTGGCGTTTGTACAGCATGATGATCTTATACTCGTCCGTGCCGTCATCGATCATGTGTCTCAGGGTGAGCAGCGTGTCGCGGCTGGATAGCACCGCCTTACGCCAAGCTGGGTCACTCTCGTGGCAGATGACCAGGCTGCTGCGGTAGTTTGTGATGGCCTCGTACAAGATAGATGACTCCTCGGTCTCCTCCAGGCAGGTGAAGTGATCCTGAAAGGGCAGGAGAGGCATGATGGAGCACTGCGGAGCTTAGATCACATGCTACAAAAATGTGTACTCCAGGGATGAGAGACAACCACCATGAAGATACTACTGGAAGCTTTAAATGATGCACAAATGTGTGTGCATTTACAGAAGAGAAGAATACAATCCCAGAGTTACAGCAGCAGCCATTTAGAAGCACAGAACACTTTACCTGATGCAGCTTGAGGCTCATTCTGACCGCAGGAGCCACCACCTTCTGCAGGAGGTCAAGATCAGCAAAAACCCACTCGTCTTTGGTGGCAATGCGGAAGTCGCCTTTAAACAGGGTGTTGAAACCGTACAGAAATGATTCCAGACTTTGTGGTGGAGGGCAGAGGTTTGTAGGGGGGGATAGAGATAAAAAGACAGAGAGAAAAAGAGAGAAAAAGAGAGGAGCGGTTATGAAACTATGAAATATTTTAGAATACAAACCACACAAAGACACAGAGTCACACAGTGCAGTGCCAGAAATCTGTTTGAATTCTAAGTGTGTTAAAGATTGAGCTGCTAACGCCCTCCTCTGGTGTGTCTGTCAAAGTGCAGGCAAATATTCACTGCTACTGAAAATATCAGCAGAAGAAGATACACTTTATTTATCCCTGAAGGGAAATTCAATTTTTTACTCTGTTGTTATATATACAAGTCCAAACACACACACACACGCACACACACACACAATTCAAGTCCTATGGATTACTGTCACCCCACTTGAGCTATCACTAATCATTTTAGCACATTTGCAGCCAGTGAAACTTTACAATTGTGTGTCATCTTTTTTTATCTATCTAAAAAACATGAAACCAACAAACTATGACTGATCCTTTATGCAGGAAAACACGCTTCACTCTGGATAACGTTTTACTGCATTCTCAGATTAATTAACTGTGAGTACTTCATTTTCAATTGTTCACCTTGTGTTTTATTTTATTTTTTTTAGTGGTTTTAGGTTTTCATATTTTATTAATTTGTTAATAAATAAATAAATTCATGTCAGGTTAAAGGTATACTATGCAGGATTTTCCTTTTTAAACAAACAAACAAACAAAAAACACCAATGAACGGAGTAATGCAAAAGTAATCCCTCTCATGTGAATCTCGAGCTGTCTTTACCTTTCACTGGTGAGCACTGAAGGAGAGGATGGGGATGAAGAGCGTTTCAGAGTTAGCCTGTTTTCTTTTGAACAAACAGTTAGTTCACTTGCTTAAGTATCAGCTTTTCTATTACAAGAAATGTTCCTTCAATAGTAGCTTGAAGTACACGCACAAACAGTGTAGGGAGAAGGTTTACCCACAGTATCCAACAATTACTGCATAGTATACCTTTAAGTCAAATTTTCTCTGAATCCCCAAATCACAATTTTGTCTCAGACGGCTTAACAATTTGTGCAACATTGTGGTCAGGGTTGCTTTCGTTGTCAAGACACAATGGGACCCCAATAACATCTATTTGTGTTGCTTGTTTGGCTTGAAGAAGATTTACCTGTTAGACATGTTGTGTGATGCCGTGCCGAGGGATCTCCTCCCCAGGACGGAGAGAGCGTAACACAGAGTCACCAAAGGCGAGTCCTCGTCACTGTCCACAGGCTGGACACAAACACAAGAGACAAAGACAGGGCAGACATGAATGACTGTGACAAATCAACTGTAATTAGAGTTCAAATTTCACTGTAATGCAACTTTTATGTTCCTTTTAAACATTTCGCATGACTGGATTAATAAAAACAGATGATTGATACATAGATTAACTGATCATTTAAGTCATTTTCATGAATAATGACATAAATTCTGAGTATTTCTGGGTTTGGACTGTCTGTAAGGCAAAACAAATCATTTCAACTTGGGCTCTGGGAAATTTTGCCATTTTTCCCCATTTTATGATATTGAGCAATGAATCCGTTCAGTGAGAGAAAAGCTACAGTCAGCTGCTCTGACCAATAATGAAGTTTGACAGACTAATCTTTAAGTGATGTACCGTCTCCATTTCCCAGCACAGTATTGGATCCATTCCAGGTAGACGTTGCAGAAGCTGGCACGCGTCACGCCCTGCAGGCAGTGCACGTAGTCTTCATCGATCTTCACGCTAAAGACCTGAGGGTCACGCTCGATGTGGTGCCACTTGGTGTAGGACTGCAGCGCTTCCTGGACGGCGGCATCTTTGAGCCAGGTGGACAGTTTGGGAGAGTGAACCAGGTAGTAGATGATACTCTGAGAGGAGAGAGGGAGGAAGAGGGACGGAGCATCAGATAAAAGTAAAATACTGAACGCAAGGGGCGCATAGGAGACAGAGACGTGTTGTAGCTGCTGAACACATCTGTAGTTACTATTGGCAAGCTGCCATTTGCAATAATGATTAATGCATAAGATACTGGTTTATCAATTTAACTGTTTAACCTTTGGGCAGGCAAATCTCTAAGAGCCTGTTGAGACAAGTGGAACATTCATTTCCAGTCTGCCACTGAGGAGAGGGTGATTGGATGTGTCAAAAGTTAATGCCTGATTAAAGCTGCACTTGCCACCTTTCCATACCAGTGACCCCTATAATAACATAGTATAACAAAATATCACTTAAATTAGGAAGGAGAGCGAGAGAGAGAGAGAGAGAGAGAGAGAGAGAGAGAGAGAGAGAGAGAGAGCAGGATCTCAGCAGATTACTGTCAGTATGTCTGGCTGTTCCAACACTTTTAAAACCAGAAGAAAGTGAAGGCATCTTTCCATCTCCAAACAAGCTGGAGTAGAAGAAATCAACAAAGAAATGCTGGCCTATAGCAACACTGGTGTGTATACTATTCTGCGGCTGCAGCATTTACAGAAATCCACACAATATAGAGCTTGGCAAAATATAAATACTGTGCAACAAATCTTTCTCATACCAATATATGAGCAACTGGGGCCTCAGAGTGCCATCTAGTGGGCTGTGGAGTTACTGCCAATTGGCTTTGATTACATTTTTTTGTTTGTTTGTTTTTGTAATTCACAAAGCTGTTTATTTTTCATTTTATGTCCAAATGTCCTCAAGAATTCACATACATCAGTGATTTCCAACTGGTGGGTCATGGTGCAAAAGTGGTTGGCTGGTCCATTCTGAATGAAAAAAAACACACTTTATTTTGAAGTACAGTGAATTTTTGGCACAAAGCTTTCATTTTGGAGTCACATTCCCTGCTGTACAGTGAGTAGATTATTGGACAGCTCCTTTACAGAAACAGCAAACTAGCCAAACACAGTTATGACACTGAATATAATAAACCGTGTAGACCTTGAACTAATGACTAAGGAGAAATCTGGACTCTGTGGCTGCACCAGTTGGGAACTGGTGACATTAATAAAAATCATCAGATTACATTCTAATATCACCACGGCAGTCACGTCATCAGATAGAGACAATCATGTTCCTCCAGTGTTAGCAAACTTTGCCATGATGCAGCAACACAAAATGGATCGTTTTTGGAAAAGAAAAAGTGATGTTGGAGACAAGCTGACAAGTTTGTATTTGTAATGGCGAGCAGTGATGCTGAGCTGAAAGCACAGTGTGTCATCATGTCAAATTAGGTGCTAAAACCATCAAAGCTCCAGAGATACTTGAAGCACTCAGGATGTGTTGGGAACTCAAAAGGGACAAACCCTGGCCTTTACCTGCCAAATGTCACTCAAACTAACACTTTCGGACCAGGAAGAGACACAAAAACACTGCAATAAGAGGCAAAGAAACTGTAAAGAGATACATAATAACAACAAAAATGGGCAAAACAACCACAAAGAGACACAAAATCACTACAAACAGCTAAAAAAGACAGAGATGTACCTCAAAGAAAACCCAAATGACTAAAAAAAGACACAAAACAACCACAGGGAGACACAAAATGACTACAAACAGCTAAAAAAGACAAAGATGTACCTCAAAGAAAACCCAAATGACTAAAAAAAGACACAAAACAACCACAGGGAGACACAAAATGACTACAAACAGCTAAAAAAGACAAAGATGTACCTCAAAGAAAACCCAAATGACTAAAAAAAGACACAAAACAACCACAGGGAGACACAAAATGTACAGACTGAGACACAAAACTGCAAAAAGATGCAACAACTACTAAGCTGCAAAGCCACACAGTCTGTGTGTCATGCTCAAGGTGGTGGGGCCCATTGTCACATAAGCAGCTCAACAGAAGGTCATTACAACATTATTTGTTTTCCTTTTTACCATGTTTTTTATCATTTATTTAGGAAATTTTAAAGTCCTTTCCACACTCTGTACTTTACCCCCAGTCATACAATCGTACATCTGCTGACACAGATGCAACGTACCTTCAGGTAATAGGTGATGAGTAGCTTCCGGAGGTCATACACTTGTAGCATTGTGGCTGCATTGTTCTCACTGATGCTGTAACCCTCCAGCAGGTACTTGGTGGCCATCACCTCCCAGGCCAGCCAGCGCAGGTTAAAGGCCGCGTTGCACGACAGCATGTGGGGCAAGTGACCCGGCTCGCAGCAGCAGCACGCATCGTCCTCCTCCACGCCCTCTGTGATGGCCTCCACCTCTCGCTGCTGGCAGTACGTACCTGAGGTGCAGAGAGATGGAGGTTAAATAGCTTTTCATTCATTCGGAGAGAGGGATGAAGAAGGTAAGAATGGTCGACTGTACCTCTGAACTCCAGACCCCTCAGCTGGAAAGTGACCAACCCGTTGCCGATCTCGATGAGGTGGACCAGGGCATTGAGGTAGTCAGAAGCCAGAATGAAACAGTCTCCGGCGCTGTAGTTGCCCCATCGGCCCAGCATTAGGTCGCCACAAAGTGAGTGCTGCAGCGAGCGAGTCAGGTACTCGTAAAAGATGGAGTTTAGGTTGCTGTCATCACAGCCTGCAGAGGAAGGACAGCAGGAAGGCGTGCAGTCAGAAAGATGGATGGGACAAAGACAAAAAGTAGATTGGGGTTTGTCTGATTCTACATTACAGACGAAGAAGTTCATTTGTACCTTTTGTGTTGAGTGGTTACGACACAATGAAGGTGTGCAAATATCAATTAAACAGATCCTGATTTATTCAAGAGATTTACAAGTAACCTTTCAGATATGATAGCTTGATTTAGAGAGGACAGGAATAACTGATGTGTAGTTAGAAAGAACCAGAGGTGGGGGACTCGAGTCACAAATTTGAGGACTTGAGACTTGCTTTACTAACACTGATGAAAGTCTTGACTTGACTTTTTTAATTTCATATTTGTATTTTTCTAGACATTGAGAAGCTACATTTTGTTTTTAAAATATGATGACACATGTATCGCAGCAGCGGAGGACCTGCCGGCTGATATCCGTGCCCACACTACCACAGCTCTGTCTTCCTCGGAGGAGGAGGAATATGTAAATTGAATGTTTGTTTGTAAACAAAGATTGACAGATTGTTTGGTTTGTAAAAATTCTGGAAATAGTGGGAGATAGCTTCACACTTACCCAGCGCCCATAGTGACACCTTCTTAATGAGGAAAATATAAGGAGTGCTACACTGGATTAAGGCTGTGTGTAGCCAGCTCATCTGGGTGTTTACACAGGTTTTTATACCTGGGGGGTTATCCGTGTATTAATAAAGGATTTTTAACAACAGTCAGACTGCCTGCCTGTGCTATGGAGTTTCACACTGAGTGAGCAGGCCAGTCATTGTTTTTTATCTTTAAGTGACACCTTCATATGTTTGTTTTGTCCAACCAGCAGTTCAAACCTCAACATAAAAATACTAAATAATAAAAAGCAAGAGCAGCAAAAACCCTCAAGTTTGTGGGGTTAGAACTATGAAATATGTCTGCATTAAAAATGACTCTTTGTCAGTTCAATAACGGACTCATAGTTTCAGCTGTACTTCATTCATTTTCATGTGTCAAGTACAAAATATTAATTTGTAAAGTAACTGGTCACTAATGTTGTCAAAGACTCAGATTTGTACTTGAGTACCTGAGTAAATGTATTTAGTTACATCCCACCACTGGGTGCAGCTTGAGTTATATTATCTTTGTCAGTTTGTGAGTATGACTTGACTTGGTTATGACTTGAGACTTGCTTATGACGTCCACATGTGTGACTTACTCCCTCTAAAAGGAACTCACCTGTCTCTTTATCCACTTGAGACACCAGTCTGCTGTTAGAGTTGTCGATACGCTTTGTGCTGCAAGAGACGGGAGACAAAAGACAGTAAAAACCACGCAGACGGTGGAGCCCAAAAAGAAGCAAAAGGTACTAATTCTGCAACGGCGACAAAGCGTTCCCAAGTGGGGAACTTATTTAGGTGTGAACGGGGAAGCTAATACAGACAATATATGTTCCTGAAACCCTTTGTAGATTATATTATCATTGTAAAGTTTCTCTGACAGAGAGCACCAATCAAGAACTAATCCTCTTCAGGATCTTGGATTGTATCTTTTTTGATGCAGTATAAAGATCACTCTGGATGTAAAACCTCCACAGGCATCTAAAAAACATGAAACTAAATATTTTAAGACTTTTCTGTTGTCTGAGATGTTTTGCGTGCATTACTTTTTTGTTGTCATGCTGCCTTTGTGTTCGGCTGCGGCTTACGTTGACAAACCTGCACAACTAACGCCTAAAACACAAAGATCTGCCTCCAGCAGAGACGACGCTGTCGGTGGTTTTAATGTCACGGGTTTCAGACAACAACGTCTAAATATAATCACAGGCACAACAAAGCTGCAGGAGTATTTTTGGAGTGCTTTCAGCGAGCTGAAGTACAAACGGTCCCTCGCATCAATAAGTAAGAGGGAACACAGGGGTTACGTTGTGTAAGCGTGAGGGAGACAGGAGGAGGGGGTCTATCTGCTAATCTGCCCTGCTCAGCTCAGGAGGATGGGATTTATTTCTCCTTCAGGAAATGAAATGTTTAATGTTTTTATTAAGATTCATACATTTCTTAATACTGTCCAACTTCCTGTACGTGTCTGTGGCTCTGTGTGAAGCCCATCTATTTCTACTGAGGCTGTAAATCTTTAAAAACAAGTCACAAATACATGTTTTGATTTTTAAAAAGGCTCAGTAAGTTTCTGAAACAGCTGGGCACTGTAGTTTTTGGAAAACGTTACTCAAACAGGGAGAAAGAAGGAAAACAGAAAGTTTGGGACTATTTTCAGCAGTGGATGAATACACTTTTACTGCGTTAGTAAACATTTACAGCAGCAGGACTGTGAGTCAAAATAAACTACAGTGCCCATGTCACACACATGTCAGACGGTGCAACAGCAACATTAATGTGTTTTACACTTCCAGGCTGTTTTGGAAACTCACTCCACACTCACTCACTCATTCACTCATTCACTTCGTCGGGGCCTTACTTGTAGTTTCGCTCCCAGAACCTGATGGGCCGTGGATATGAGGAAATGAAGATGGCGCTGCCCAGGAAGGGAGCCAGCGGGGTGTAGAAGATGGTGGTGAGCAGAGTCTGGAGCAGCAGCATGGCTGAGTCTGGACACACACACACCAGTAAAGGAAAGAAAAGCAGGTATTGATGCGCTCACACACACACACAAACACGGATCTTAGCCAAAGGATACGAGGCACAGCAAACGGCTGAGCGAAGGCATGGAAAGCGCTGCCCCAGGCGATCTGCCAGGGAGCGATGTAAACCAGGATGAAATGGAGCTTCAGCAACAGCTCACGCATCTGGACAGAAACAGAAACAACAGTCAGTCTCCAACAAACAGACCTCAACGGAAGAGCGTTATTTAACTCAAACAACCTTTAGTAAGATAAAGTGATACCTATTACATTCCCCCACAATATTATAAAGGTTGATAAGCCGCCTGTGGTCAAATACTGGAGTATAAAATAAATTCTTCCACTGAAAATGTCATATTTCGTGTTTTTCTTCAGTTACATTTCAGTCAAGACCTTTGGAAATAAAGGACTTTGGTGTCCATCAACAGCGGGCTGTGTAAGGTCAACATAAATACACATTGTTGGTTTGGTGTTGCACTTCCATGAAGTTAAGATACTCAACAGAGACGGAATAAAAACAAATAACTGTTAGAATTAAAGCAGAAGAAGCAGCTACCCTGACTGGAAAATGCCTGTGAAACTTCACGCCTCTGGTTTGTAACTCAGACTTTCTGTTAAACATTTCGTGCCAGAGCCGAGGCAACCTTGATGACATCACTGTAGACTGAATCACATATATTTGAAATATATTTACTGCTTCACCTCTTATCGAGGCAGAGCAACCCCCATGTTCCACAATGACTGTTTTTGTCAGTGGAGTCTGGTGGCTTTGAGATAATGGCCCCAGTTCCCCATCGATAAGGGCTGTCTGACGTCAAGGTGAACATCCACTTATACTGATATTGATTTTTTTTCAGACGGGCCTTTTTTAGGGGGATAAAACTAACCAATTTAGGCAGCGTTTGCTCAACACCATTTCATTTTATGTACGTGGTGGGAAGCTATTCTCTCCTCTCCATGATGAGTAAGCTGACCTTTGTGTGTAAACTTGTAGGAATTCCCCTTTAATTGATGATTATATGATTAACGATTAAAATAAGTTCAGTGGTCGGTGGTGAATCTACAAGTCAAGCCGTGACTAACACAGGAAAAGTGAGATCAGTCAAGTCACTTCTGTTTGTGTCTGTATCTCAGTGTTGCCATGTTTGTCTTCGCTTCTTTTGCTTCTCGAGTTTGTTTCTATTTATGAGTATCTATGTGTCTCTGTATCCATTTATCATTGTGTGTGTGTGTGTGTGTGTGGGAGAGATAACTGTGTCTCTATCTTTGAGACAATCTTTCTATCAGGATGCGCACCAGTGTATTTCCATGCACAAACACGCCCCCACACTCACACACACACAGTCCCCAGATATCATCAAACCCTGCTCTCTCACCTTGTGAAAAACAATCGACATGATAAAGAAGTCCAGCAGGAAGCTCTCGGAGGCGTGCGGACAGTCAAAGTGGAAAAAAACGAGCGTGAAGAGCAGCGTGAGGAACTGGAAGCTGGGGTCGCAGAAGGATGAGCGCAGGAGTTTCAGTCCAGCGACTGTCGTCAGGAGAACGTCACAGCTGGAGGCACAAACAAGAGTTTAGACAACAGAATCAACAGATGCTTCACTACGCGCTCTGTGTTTGTGGCTGTGTGTGGGTCACTCACTGGATTCCCAGCTTCTTGCGGTGACTGAGGGCGAAGCCGTCATTGGTGAGCGCGCTCAGAATGATGGCGGGGTACACCACGTACTTCTCAAAGCACAGGAGCCCCACGTACAGTCGCTCAAACCACATCAGCACGGCGTCCTCTGCAACACAAACACATCAGATTGAAAGCTTCCACTTCCTCACATCATAATCTTGATGACAAGATGGCCATTTTGAAAAGCAAAGCCTCATCCTGCGAGGAGGTTATGGTTTTAATTGTATAGGTGTGTCTGTCTGTCTCAGTTAACATACTAATATACAGCTTATGGTGCAACAGCAAAATAATAAATCAACAGCCAAATCCAATGCAATTTCTAAACATTTTCTATTATCCACATAATACATTTAGAGTACTGTATGGTCTCTGTGTCTGTGTGTGTCTTCTGATTGTTTAGTTGATCCAGGGGGTTTATACACCTAATATTAGCAGCATCAGTAGGCAGTGTTGTGCATGAATGTACTAAAAGAGCGTGTTCATAAAACAAGCTCATACTTCTGGTGAACAGTGACCTGAACACATCAGCTAGCAACTAACAGACTAGAAAGTGAGTGTCGTTCACTCTTGCAACAGTTGACAAAGCTTGTATTCCGGCACCTGAGGATTTACAGCACCGGCGTGCCAACACAACAGACAACACCGGTGTTGTGTCAGAGTCTGTTGGCTGTGCTAATGGCACCTCAGATAACACAGCCAGCGGCACCGCTGAAGCCAGATCCTTACGGATACTTGAAGGACTTTAATGTGGAGTTGATCCGATAAAGATACCAGTATCAGAAACACCTCCAGTGCTGCTTGAAATGCTGGTATGGTAGGTGTGTAAGTCTATGCACCATTTCTAAACCACATGATTTCCTAATAAACTTTAAGGTAGTTTCACACTGGAAAGTCCTACTAGTTTAGGGTTTAACCACAGTCAAGCCATACAACAATGATAGCTATTGCAATCAGCATCAGGAAATACTAAATATTAGTGGAAAATCTCTTGTTATGAATAAATCAATAAAGATTATAATGGGATCAATCACACAATTTTATGCCCGCCAAATCTGTAAAAACAAGTCCAAATGTCAGCCACATCAGCAACGAATTTCAAATGACACATCAAGTTGAAGCATCTGACCACTCTTGGGAGGTATCCGCGAGTAAATGACGATCACAAGATTTTATTTTAATTTAAAAAAGGGAAGATGTGAATGTGAGTTGCTCTTGTGAGGTGTGAATGTGCACAACACTGAGAGTAGGCGTGTGCTGACCTCTGGGTTCAAACTGGTGGTACTCCTTGGTCTTGAGGACCGGATGCGAGATCCACAGCCACGGGTGATGCTTCCTCAGCTGTGGGATCAGGTAGTGGGTTACAAACCCCACCGTCCCCGCCAGAGCGTACAGCACGATGGTGACAAAGGGCTGGGTACATGTTGGCGTGTAATGACAGAAACATGATTAAATGAATAATTAGACAAACCACTTCTGTTTGAGGTGATCGAAACGTGACAAAGAGTAAAAGGCAGCAGGGTAGAAGGAGGAAACAATCGAGGATCTCACCTTGAGAGACAGAAACACAGTACTCGCAGTGATGGCGAAGGTCAGGATGTAAGCAACAGAGCAGACGACTACATCCGACAGCAGAATCTCCTTCTGCAGAGGAGGGAGGGAGAGCCGCAATCATTAATAATCCACAATGAATGAAACCGCATTCGTTCATCAGACTCATTTAGGTGTGAGATTATTTCTGTCTAATCGTTCTGAGCCTTCAATTTTTGGAGATCAAAGACGCAGCAGTTCGAGCAGACTTAAGAGCTCCACAATCCCCATTAATACTGTAAAAGGCGGCAGGAGCCTTGTTTTCTCTGATGCATAATTCCCTGTAATCACACGCAATGATCGACAGCAAACATTGTTTTATTACCTTGCCTGCGACGCCGGGTTTAAGACCGTCCGCCCTCTCACACACAGTATGTAGGAATTTCACAGCTCAGGTACACGGTGTTAATGAGTATTGATTTTCTGGTGATGATTACTCTCAGCTAAATATGGCTCTGGGCTGCAGCCATTCAAAACAATAACAACTGCTCAGTTAAAGCTCAGAGGAGCGAAATTCAGACTGGAAAAGTGTGTTTATGCATTAACAGCAACATCTCAACATCTTCCACCAACAGTCACTGATGAAACACAACTACAGTACATCAGTTTATCTCCACATGATCATCTTCACTTACCATAGAGTTCTGCAGTTTCTCTGGCAGCGGATCTTTACTGTCCATGTCCTCCTCCTCCTCTTCCTCGCTCTCCACCAAAGCGGGCATTATCTTGGACTTTACCAGAGATCTGTAAATAAGAATCAGTGTGAGATAGAGAGTCTTGTTGGTTGAAATAATATTAATAATAATATTATGTGCGAAGACCCTGAAGACCATGTAAGAGCCGCATATGGCTCCAGAGCGATCAAGAAGAATGAGCGTCCCTGGGAATGGTTTTGGGCTTACATTAAAATGGAAGATCGGTCTAAATAGATACTAGCCTCCTATGTAACTGTGTGATCTTGTTGTATGACTCAGCAAGACATTTTTTCTGTACTGGAGTCTGTCTCCATAATATAAAAAATGTGCCATGTGCTCCAGAGCTCTGTAAACAACAATATACTGTTTATATGTCACGTACCAAGCTTTTCAAAAACTAATAAAAACCGATGAAAAAAACATCTGTACATCTATAAATTCAGTTCTCTTTTTCCCACCTCTCTAATCCTTAATTTAAACATTATTACTTAGTATTAAGTGCATCCAGACTCAGTGTGTGCATGCAAACACACACACACACACACCGATACTCACAGTAGTACAGACGGGTCGCTGCTCTGTCGGCTGAGGTGGTAGGAGAAAACCACCAGAAGGCCACAGAAACCAGAGAACAGAGCCGGGGTGTGCTGCTCATCCCAGGGCTCCTGTAGCCACACACACACACACACACACACACACACACACACACACACACACACACACCGGTGAATCATACCGTTGTGCACTTTTAAGAGATGAATCTTCACACTTAAAAAGCTTCTCCTCTACAGCTGCAATCTTGGAGTCACTTTTGAAGGATGACTGGCAACACTTTGTATTTTGTGTAAACTGCCCGGCTACACGATATTTATAACTGAACTCCCCGTCTTCTTTTACTCCTATAACTCAGACTCTTGGGGGGAAAAGGAGGAGAGGAAATAAGAAAAGGCTATTTTCACATCTCCTACTGTACCCATGCTGTGCTTTTTTTTTTAAAATCCAGTTAATTTGTACCTTGAGAGCGCCGAAGCAGAAACCATAGAGCAGAGACAGAGCGATCAGACTGCGTAGGATGCTGTAGACTGCAGAGATGAGGCTCGTAGCAGCTGAGACACACAAATTAGAGGATGAAAATATATGCAGTAGTACTAAAGAATGAGAAACAAAGCCGAGCGTGTGCTGTAGTCTACGTTTTATGGTTTCTAATTCACTAAGAAGACTCACCTTTACTCAAAGCCTCAAAAACGTGTCCTATTTTTATCAGCTTTTTACAGTTATGGTTTCAGATGTAAACACACACTTTTCTGCCAAAGTAATAACAGTGTTTGAACATTAAACACGACATATTTCTCTATTTATTTTTTCCCCTGAGCTCATCTCACTGGAGAAAGGCGGTGTCACATTCTTCCATGCACCAGTTGGGATTTTGCAACATCTGAGTCAGAGTCTGATCGACCCACACAATCCCGACGAACGTCTTAGGTGAGTTTTTGAATGTTAAACTCCTAATAAATAATAGCTAACGACTTAACAGCTGAATAACACAAAAATACCTCGATTTAAAGCCAAGATTTCAGAGGCTTTAAACACTGAATATGTATTATAAAGATTACAGACCAGAGCTGCAAATTCAGATTAGCACGCATCTCCGATTCATGAGCACAAGCATTACTGAAATCCAGCAATTACAAACAGTTTCACGAACCCGTTCCTCCAAAAAAGTGCATGTCGATCTGCTCCAGCAGGTAGATGGTGAAGGTGTTGATCTGAGGGAAAAGGCCCACCAGGAAGGTGATTGGGAAACAGTAGGTAAAACCTGCGTCATGTATCAAACACAAGACATTTATTAGCATCTGCAGAGGACAAATTCTTGTTTCAAACAGTAAGTAAACTGGGAAACACTTGTGGTACATTTATCCGTACCCACTAGCAGGTCCCGTAAGAAGCACAGCACGTCGTGGCAGACGATGGTGACTCCGTACAGGGTGGAGACGGGCAGGTCTTTCCTCCTCAGCAGCTGCTCCAGCAGCCAGATCAGAGCACAGAAGATGCAGAAATAGGCCGCTCGGCTGTAGGCCACCAGCTGGTTGTGACCCTGGGGACACACACATAAACACACACACACACACACACACGGGATTAGCGCATTATTAACTGCTTGGAACTGAGAGATCATCATACCAACATGTGTAGGAATCACAAACATAAACACACATTTAATACAAAGTTGGGTCATATAAGGTTGAATGTCCATATGTCTGCACTTTGACTTTACAGTAACACAACACAACAGAGAGCTCCAGATAAGTCATATCCTCACAAACAGAGATCTGAGAACTGTTTTCAGATTCATGACATCATATGCTGGCACGCAGCGATAAAGAGGAACAGCAGTCACGAGTTGCCACCAGCCAACGGGTACGTAATGGATGTATGCGTGTAAGTTTCCTAAATAATGGTTTCTGTCATGCAACCTAATATAATTTTGTTCTAGAAGTTTCTTTGGTCTTTACTTTAATAATATCTCCTCCGAGATTCAATCCAAAAGTAACATCACACTCACATGTGTTGGTGAAGCTGCGTCAGGTTGAACGCTCTGCAAAACAAAACCACAGAAGCAAATACTCAATTATCATTATTAAACAAACATGAAAACAATTGGAAAGAGAGGAAGTGCGTGGGAGCGAATGGGAAGTGGCACGTGTGAGGTCAGTTTTACTTCAATCCACATTACTGTACGTCACCATGGCACACATTTCGGGCTCACACATCATTCATTCCTCAGTGCAAGTTGGTTTCAGATGTGAAATGGTTTTCCTTGGACTCTCACTTTGGTGCAGTGGTGAAGGGTCGTGCAAACTGCTCAAAGTCAGAATAAGATGACATGGTGTGTAATTCAGGTACAGGTTAGGTATCATGCACCACCTTCCACAGAGATTCTCACCTTCAGTAGGGAATAATGGCAGCTGGCGATGACCAGGCAGAACTGGAAGACCCAGAAGTCTTTGAAGCAGCCGTGGTTGAGGAGCACAAAACCCAGGAAAGACACCAGGAAGGCCATGAAGACTGCGACTAGATTCTCCAGAACTTCCTGGTTTCTGTACAAGAGCAGCACATACAAAGGCATATACAGGTTACAGTGTATCTTTGCTCATGAAGATCAGACAGACAGACCTTAGGGGATTGAATTATAGCTAAACTCATGATTAAACTGAAATCGCATGACACTGACTGATTGAATGAGGAAAAAAATAACATGAAAAATGACAAAACTGACCACAAATTAAAGTGATATTGATGGAAGGGACTGTGCTGTAAGACATACAAGTCAAATTGGTATTCTTGTGAGTAAAAAAAATACCAATGCCTCTAAAACTTTGCATGTCATCTTGTGAATATCCAAGCTAAATATCATGTATGATGTTTGATGTCTAGACTTAGGACTTCCAGCTGTGTGGGCACAACAGTAGAGAGAGTTTATGGGCGGGTTTGTTGTATATTACCTGTCCAAAAGGGCCAGCAGGGTGAGTCGGTCATATAAAATGTTAATCCACTTCCCAGGAAACAGCTGGAGTTTGTAATAAATCTTCCTGGTCGGTTTCTCCTGAGTGGACGTCTCTGACGACTCATCCAGAGAGTCCTCTTCCTGGCACACAAATAATTCATACCCACATGAATTTAACTGCAGTAATACATAAAAATAAATGCTTCCTATCTGCAGGATTTCCCAGGATCATTCAAAACACAGCCAGGGTCATTAAAAGCAGACAGCACAACATATTTTTCACGATGTGCAACACACACACAGAGCGGTGTGTTAATGATTTAACGGAGAGTCTGTGTTGTTTCAGCTTCAACAACTGATCCAGGCGGCGTATGTCACCCCTGCTGCTCTGCATCCAGCAGTGATGAAGACTAATTCAGGGCCGATTATTTGGCTACGGTTTCAAACAGCAGCAGTGACTCGTGTTTTTTTTTCCCGTCCCACAGTTTGTCAGAGAGACAACACTAATCCGATTTACCAGTTGGTTGATTATCATTTATGTGTCTCTGTCTCTGGGGACTTCGCCAATCAACTCTGTGATGTTAACAAGTAGAAATGCAAATAGAGAAAAAGAATCAGCATTTTAATCTCCTCGTTTAAAACCTGTTTTGTTTTTCATGAATACCACTATTTTTTTAAACTGTGGCTACTGACGATTAATCTGTATTTGATCTATTTATCGATTGTTTAATTGCCAATTGTTTAAAGCTATTATTTATGAATCCTTTTTTTGATTTTCCAATTTCATTTGATATATTATTTGCTTTTGCAGACAAAAAAAGCACTTCTATTCAAACCTTTTGGCACTTTTTAAATGTCACAATGTTCTGCAGACTAAACATTTTGTGGATGTTAACACAAACAGAACTTACAAACTAAATGATTTTTTCAATTGCAACACTACTTTTGTTATTTACTCATCTGACTTTTCTACATAGGCCGTGCAGAGGGATTGCCCTGCTGAACATAAATATGCCATTAGAACAAAAATGGCGACTATCCCGTGGCTAGACGTTTCAGTAAATTTCATAATGCTAATGATTCCCTATTATGCATAGAGGGCATTGACCACATTAAGCCTTTGGTCAGGGAGGTGACAGATGGACTGTCACTGGCTGCTTTAAAGTATCCTGGTCTCAATGAGGATATAGACCTTACATGTTTTTGTGATTTGTCATTATTCTCTACAAGCTTCATCATTTATCTCACAGCCTTTTATCTAAGACAGGTGTTTAAGCATTTAAATTTAAATTTAGTTTTTCTGGGTATCTCATCTCATGTCACTCTGTGTTTTTATTGACTTGTTATTCTTTCATTATTGTCTATTTATTTCACCTGTCATGCCATTATGTGGGTCATGTGATGGCCTCTGATTGGTTCCTGCCACGATATGGGGAAGGGCCATACCTGTGTTGTATGTTTTGAAAGCCCTGACACAACCTACAGTGGTCGAAACATGTTGGCACTTTTAATGATTTAGCCACTACAGTAAAGGCTTTTTAATACTTCCCTCCTTGTTTTATAGATTTTTTCGGAGTGTCTCGATTGCCTTCGCGTCGATCTTTATCATTTGATGGATTATTTATTCATTTGTTAATACTTCTATTGATTAACAATTAGTTATCAAGTTTTTTGAATTGTAAACACAGTTTCCCCTTTTCCCACCAAAACACATCATGTGTATCCTTTGGGCCTGACAAACACTTCTAAGTGTCTGCATCCTCATAAAACATTTACAAAAAACGATTTTTGGAAGAATGTGAAACCTACAGTGTTTACATCCAAGTTTGCTTGCTAACAGCTTTCTTGTTTACTCCCATCATTGGCACATAGCTACATTTCTAGACACATTACCACCAACTATCACTTTTGGGAGGACTGGGTGTCACATGCATGTGGGTCCATGTGTGTGTGTGTGGGCATGGAATACAAACATAACAGTGACTTGCTCTGATAAATATGGCTCCATAAAACCCACAACTTTGAGTGTGTCCTCTTTCTCTCCTCCATTTCCTCCCCTGCCCAAGTCTTTGGGCCCTGAGGTTTGAGGCAAGCTTTGCTGCTTTTGGGCTGAGGCTGCTGACTTGGAGGACCCACGGTTGGACCTCCAAAATTGCCACCACTTTTGTAGATGTTTCTGCTTAGCAAATCAGGTTTGGTAAATCATTGGTATGCAGGAGGAAAAAGTGAAAGCACCTGGAATATCTCTGGGTGCGTCCTCCGTGGCCGAAGCCTGTGTGCAGGGATGATGCGTCGCTGGAAAGGGCAGTCAGCGTGACCGCCCACCAGCCCGTCCTGACACTCCGAATTGGAAGAAGTTGACAGCAGGTCACTGAAGACACACATAAAACAGGCTGATGTCAGTAAGTGGATTAAACCTGATTACACAGGCAGTGATGACAGTTTAGGGAGGAGATGGAAAAAGGCAATGAGCTAAAATGAAGTTAAGAAAAGCACGTGGAAGCTGTGGGAGAGAACATGCAGAGGAAGAGATGGTGAAGAGTGGGAGGAAAAGATTTGACAGCCGTACCACATGTTGCCAGTGATGAGCTCGGCTCCCAGCGGCAGGTTGAGAGCTCTCTCTGCATACAGCTTGCGAGGCCTGTCTCCTGATGAGACAAACACACCCAAAAAAAACTTGTCAGACTACTTTTCTTTGGATGAGCAATGTGCAAAACTGATATCCAGTGGATGAGCAGCTAAATCTATTATGTGGGATTTTTGTTTTTAGCGCTACAGACAGGCATCCGAGACTGATAACAGAAAAGCTGAGCATCTTGGAGCCATTCCAGAAAAATGTCATTTAATCTACCAGCTTTTTGAGCAAAGTGAAGCCATCAGCTGCTGGCAGAGCCTTACAAACATACTGAGTGTTTGCTCAGAAGATCAAAATATTATCAGACCGTACCAGCACAAATAGACTCCTCAAAGTGATCAGGGACGTGGTGCATGTGACTCATTTCAGTTTGTCTCCAGCATGAAAAACATTTTAACTGTTAATTATTCCTGAGTAGCTGCTTACTGTGTACAGTGTGGAAGGTGTACGCTTCTTCTTTGTTGGTCGCCTCTGGTCTGCAGATGACCTGCAGCATGGAGCTCTCCGACTGAGAGGTTTGTGAGGGCAGGGAGTCGTAGTCTGGATCTTTCTCTCTGTCCGTCTGTGGACTGCAAACAGAAAATACAATCAACTGGAGGTCCTGGATGGATGAGAGAACTCAGCTGTGTGCAGATTTTTTTATTGAAGCATGTGTAGGCATGTGTACCTGTCAGGAGAGACTATCGGGATCTGTGTGGGAGGTATAGCCTGTAGTTTGTCGGTAGGTAGACTGGTGGGTGGTTTAGGTCTCTCTGGTTTGTTGTCCGTGTTGGTCTCTGTTATCGTCTCATCTTGTCTGGAGGCTGCACTCAGACTCTCTGCAAACAGATCAAATTGAAATATATATATTTTTTTGTCTAATGTAACTGAAATAGAAATTTGTTTTTATAAAAGTAAATGTAAAACCCCGATCTGTGTTTCCTTACCTTTCAAATTATACCCTTTTCCTGTTTTTAAAGCTGCACTTATCCTGTTTTTGTAACAATGGAGGGAGTAGCTCAAAGTGATGAACACACAGAGAATTATCACCCAACTCCTGCAGCTCCCCACAGGTTTAGCCTTTTTTAGCTTCTTTCAGCTCATTCTTTTGGTAAGGCGGAATTTATATTTCTGCTTTGAATAGACACCTTAGCTATAGCATAGGCTCTGCATCGATGTAGAGTCTACACCGTAACCTGACGTGCACCCCCCCAGAAATGTAAGTGTCATGGCGATGCAGACCTCCTGTCTATTTTTGTAAGCTGAAACCATTTCACTCAGTGAAAACGAAGCTTGTGTTTAGTGAAGCTTGTTGAGTGTGTTTTGAATCAACTAAACTTTACAGCGCCTCACACAAACCTCTGACACCGACTAGTTGTCTGGAGGTGTAACTGCAGAGTGACACAGACACACCACTGCACAAGTATAAATGCTCACAACGGCATAGGCTACATGCAAAGTGTCTGCTCCACTTGCCAATCACTACTGGACGACGTCACCAGTGCAAGATGGCAGCACCCATATCCAGCACATTTTGGCTTGGAAGTGGATATGTGTCGTCCACAGATGTACAGTCAATGGTTTTAAGGCCTGGAACTTTATTGTTGTGGTTCAGTCTTACCTTTCATGCCATCAGTTAACTGTTTTTGTAAAGAAAAAGCTCTGTATGCACCAAAGCGGAGAACAAGTTGGTGAAAATAGTGGAGCAATTATCAGCTCAAGAGGTAAATGGAGTTAGTGGAGACCAAAAACAGAGCTAAAAGGAGAATGACAGTTGGCTTATAATCATCAGGTGACCAGAAACATGAGTTCAAATGAATGCTAATGTTGCTCCATGTCTGCAAATTGGCAACTGTTTGCTTACGTTCTTGCCCTATTATCGTAATAAGGCAATGCTGAGTTTACAGCTTGTTAAACACACCCCTGAGAAAAATGCAATTAGTGCAGATTTAACCAGGGGAATCACCATTTCAGCAATATCAAAAGTCTACACGCCTTCTAGCTGCCACCACAAGCTGTGCTGCTCCATTTATCCCAAGTGGTTTCATAGCAGCTGAGCAACTCGGTGACCTCCTGCCCAGCATCAGCATCCTTAGAGCCCAGCAGGGCTAAAAACACTTGCATAATTTGAACCTAACAGAATGTGTTGTTCAAATTAACACATTATAATAACATATCTACATTAGTGTAGTGGTAGTGTGGAGCTTTAACTGTGTATAGCTGATGGGACGATGCATCAAGAGAGGGAATTTACTGCAGCCAGTAAAATGATGCTGACCTCGCACTGACGCATGCACTTATGTATACACATCTACATTAACTCTGACCCTATAACACATGTAGATGAAGAAGGTGGAAGTAAAGGAACAAACCCTCTTGCTGAGCTTCACCTCCTTCCGCAGCTCCCACCTCCTCTTTGCATTCTTGCCCCTCGTCTTCCTGCGTGCTGCTGGCACCTCCCCCTCTGGCACTCAGGGACCCCAACAAGGAAACAAACTCCAGGAAGTTGGATTCGTTGGGAATCTGTCCCTCCTTCGCTTCCAGATCTGACTTGGAACTGGTCATGGTGGTCTGATGAAGAGACAAATGTTTGTATGAATGGACAGATGGACGGAGATGACTAGAAATAGCGACAGAGCTGAACTGCCAACATACTGTGTTATGTGAGCGGTCTGAAAGCAGCACAGCGTCTTTCCCACTGTCCATGCTCAGCCCGCGGATGTGAGTCCTTCCCCCGGGCCCGTAGCGGCCCAACGCTGGCGGCAGACGCAGGAAACCTTGTGAATCCACGTTAGTGTCCAGAGGATCTGTGTCATCGGGGTGGGAGTGGACATCAATACCTGATGAGCTGTTATCATTCGTCAGCTGCGGGCTCGGCGTGCTGTCGTCAGTCATCTGCACACCAAGATGTTCCTGGTCTGGATCTGGACACTCCAGCGTGGTGGACTCAGAGGTGGTTGTTTCTCTACACAGGTGAAACTCTTCACTTTGGCTCGCTGTAGGTTGATGTTTCGGGGTGGGTTCGTCCTCTGAGCAGGCTTCTTCTTCTCCTTCCACCTCCTGCTTCTCCTCCTCAGGGGAGTCGAAGGTGATGACAGGGATCTTGATGTGACACTCTCCTGCTTCCTTCTGAGCCTTGTAGGACATAAACAGACATGTCACACATGGACGCTGTATTCTCAGAATGTAACAACACCTCGGACATAAAACTGTTCAAACTGTTTTACTACAGGAGGGTTAGGGTTATATACAACCAAAATAAAAGCCGTGTTGTCAGTCAACATTATCTGTCACACGATTTTACATTTAATAAAAATAAATCTAGCATGAAGCTGCATAGATTTTAGAGGTAAGGTCAGGGGTATGATTAAAAGATATGGATTTTAATTATCACATTACATGGCCCACTGAAGGGGCCAATAATTACACACTCATGCTGTGGTGTCAGACGATGTTCAAACCCACAGAAATGTATTTCAAATTGTAGCAGAACTCCCAAAGTTTCCAAAAATACTGAATATGTTTGGGCAAATTTTGCATGAATATGTTGGAAACTAAAAAGAAAGACATCAAGAGCATTTACATTTCATAGCATGATACAGCCATAAAAATACTGCGTCTTGGGTTTGAATAAAATTGAAGAAACTGGTAGCGTGTATCTACTCATATGCTGTGTCTCAAATCGCGTACTTCTGTACTTACGCTTAATATTTTGAGTGCATAAGTGTGTTCACACTGAGAAGTATGGAAAAATGCAGTGCACTATGAGTGCCCAAATGATGCACTCAAAACGGTCAAGAAGTTGAGTGTGGAGCTATGGACACTTCTCGCCCTCAATGGTCGCCATCTTGGCTACGTAGCGGAAGGGGAGGGACCACTTTTCAAACTGCAAATAGCGGCTCAGGACTGTGTGATCGTGAACACCGCTGCACTTAGCTGCACTAAGCACCACTATACTGTATTCCTGCTTATGACAGCCTTACTGTCACAAGTGACAACATTAATGGCGTCCGTGGCGCTAGGTGCTTTAAGAGGCTATGCAGGAACACGGCTCTGAGCATCCTCAAGAATCCTTCACACCCTCTCCACAGGCACTTGAATTGCTACCATCAGGCAAACGCTACCGCAGCGTCAAGTCAGTAGACTGCTAAACTACTGCACCTTATACACACTGCACAACACTGCACATGGTCAGTTTAAATGCTAAATGCCAATTGTCACTTTTCTGAAAATGGTCACTGCTGATGTGTGATGTGAGAGCGTAATACTGGACTTTTAGTTTGTGATTTATTGCTGGATAGTTAGCGGTTTATTGTATTTTATTGATGTCTGTTTTATGGTATTAGTATTTATTAATTTAGTGTTGGAACGACTGGTGAGATGACAATTAAAGCCTGATTTGATTTGATTTTGCTTTGATAGGTGAGCTAGCAGTAGATGCACACTTCCTTCTGTGCAGTGATACCGTTTGTGGGTGTAGTTCAGTAGAAAAGAAGGCAGAAATCTCTACAGCCGATATCTCCAACACTCGGCACCTCACACCAAAACAATCTAGACTGATAAATAGCACCACAGGTAAGAGTTTTGGGTGAATTGTCACTTTGAGACTGATGTCCACAATGATTCCTACCTGTGCATTCTCCAGGAGACTCTGCTTGACGCTCTCCTCCAGCTGAGCAGCAGTCTGAGGGTCACAGCTCATGGTGATGATGATCTTGACTGTGTCACCGTCGTCCAGGCGAGCCGACGTTGGCCCGGGGCCAGAGTTGTCGACCAGAACCACTTCAATCTCATCAGAACAGTATGTCTCCTCCACTGGCTCAGCCTGCAACACAAGAGGGAAACGGTTCTGCCCATGATGTACAAAATGAATCACAATGCAATGATGGTTTTATTGCTTTCAATAAAAGCTCCGTGCAAATTCAAACCTCCCAAACATAAGTCACTCCTGTGAGGCCTACCTGTACAGGGGATTCTGGGATGTCGATGAAATCATCCTGGCAGTCCTGGGGAGTCTCCAGTGAGTTATTGTTGGCATCTGAGGGCTCTTTTTGCCCCTCACTCTCCTCCTCGCTCTCATCTCCACTTCCCTTGGAAGGAGGCAGACCTTCATCAGCTGTTTCCCTGTCGGCAGCCTCTTTATCCTCACAGTCCTCCTTTCTGTCCTGCTCTTTCTCTGAGTCTCTCTCTGCTGTTCTCTCCTGCTCTGACTGCTCTCTGTCAGTCCCCGTCAAAGAGCTCTGAACGTCCATTCCTTCTTTCGCAGCGACAGTTTCAATTATTTCCGCGTCCATTTTCCCTGACCCACTCGCAGATCCAGGCCGCGTCTCTTCTCTTTCAGCCCGGGACGGGGGCCTCTGCTGGGCCTGCAGCAGGGGGGCGGCCTGGTCGGGATTAGGGCTAGAGAGGTCATCTGGAGAGGGGCTCGGTTGCAGGCTTTCCTCCACAGGCCTCTCATCTGTAGCACCCTCACCCTGTCCTGAAATGAAATGCAAATTCATATTGTTTAATTTAGAGTGTAATAATGACAATAATCCTGACATGGGAATACTGTAGTCTCTTATTTGGCTGCAGTGACATCACAGAAAATCCACACTATTGTCTGCAGCAGAATTTGCCAGTGACAGATATCTTCCCTTTGCATTGAAACAAAAAGCAGAAGGGGGGCCAATCATACCACTCTTATAACTATGCAATCATCTGATTCAATAAACCACAACATTTATATCCTTTTCCTAAATCAGCTGACTTTGTTCTGACTAATCACCGGTGCATTAGGTCATACATTTACTGGCAGCAGTCAGCTGATCTTGTTGGCTGGCCTGTTAGTTCTGTGCTTGTCTGAGCATATTTACAACAATGATGTGTTTGCAGAAAAGGAAGTTGTCAATCTACGTTGTCTAAGAAGCCATCGAGTGCATTAGGGAAGAGGAACAGCGGTGGCTTCCAGGAGACTGATTCTGATGATACACACAGAACACTTGTTTCCCCAAATGACATACACGACCTCAACAGATTCAGTAACGAGAGATCATTGATGATGGCCTGGGGTTAAATGTTGCACTGCAGCAGGCTGTCTGTCTACATCCTGTCTTCATTCTATAAGTGTATAATTATCACTTCATCATATTGTCAGTGTCATTTTTAGCGTTCCACAGAATCACTATGAAGGCGTCTCTTGAGAAACTGATAAAAACTGCTTCTTGTTTCTCCCACACTCAGTATTTTCATGTGTTTCTAAACTTAAACCCCTTTGCTCTCGCACTTCTGTCATTTCTGAAATCACTACCTCTGATCTAGAGCCAGATCCTTTACTAATCCCCGTCAGCTCTTTTGAATCAATGGTGAACCTTACAGCACGCTCACGTAGTGTCGGAATAATCAGAAGAATGAGCTCCCGACTGGGAGAATTCACATGAATGCCTCCTAAAAGTTGAAGTGTGAAAGTCAGCAAAAATTTTGGTACATGATTTGCGGACTTTGATGTCATGCTGCGTTCACGTGCTCCTTGGATGGTCCCATTTCTCGAGTTGGGAAGTTCTTTCGACTTTGGTGTGTTCATGAACTTTAGAAAAGTTATTTATCAGCATTAGTAAGGTTAAGCAATATTTTAGTAGTTTTAGGGGATGTACTGATGCAGCATACTTTACGTCTTAGAAGCTCGTGAACACACAAAGTCGAAAGATCAACTTTCTAACTCAGGAAATGGGACCATCCAATGAGCCAGGAATGCACTATTACTTTGACTCAGTGACTTTGTAATATTCTACAATACTGCACAATTATGAGTGAATATACACTGACATTGGGTTTGTTAGGGTGGCTTTTCTGTTTTGTTGTTTTTGCTGTTCATACGTTTTTCTCTTGTTGATTGAAAGTCATTGAATGCTTTTATAACAGATCCTTTGGCTTTATAAATAGCTAAAGTAAGCAGCTGAATCATTGTTCTCTGTATGTGAAGGAAGATACATACATCTTGATCTCATTTCTATAATGTAACAAGCCAGCTGACTTCATCTCAGTGGAGATTTTACAGGAAATAAAATAAGGTCAATTAATTTTTTTGAAATAATGAATGATGTCCTTCCTTACTGCTGCTGTCAGACTTTAGACTCTTTTTTATTTGTTAGAGTTTTTCTAACTGATAACTTAATGATTATATCTTGCTTTTTTTAACTGATGCTTCTTGCTTTGCACTGTCCCCTTTGCTGCTGTAACAGTGCAACTGTTCCCGCCATGGGACTAATAAAGGATTATCTTTTCTTCTCTTATATAAAATGAACAGTGTAAAGACTAATTTTAAGGCTGGGAAGTTAACCATCCTAACCCAAGACTAACTGTGAACTAAGAGCCATGTTTCCATAGTAACAAAGTGACAGCAAGTGACACCTACTGAAACTGTTGGATTCTTTTAAGCAACAAAATACTGAGTCCTGCCACACTAAGAAGACACAGCATCTCAGCTCTGTGGCCTTGTGGCTTGTATGGAAGCATCTGCATTTGTTATGTTTCTCCGCTTATTTATGGAGATTTTTCCTTTATAGTTACCCATCTGTATCTCAGTCAAACCCCGAGAAAGATCAGCATCACCTTCCGCAGTCTTGCCCTCGTCTGACTTCGAACAGTCCTGTGTGGAGGAGAATTCAGAAACACGTGACTGAATGTTCTGACATGTTGTCGGTCAACACGGTGTTTTCTGCATTGTGCGTTCATGCTCTCAGGTGTCCATCTTTGAATCGTCACTCACCACCCCGATCAGTCCCGGGTCAGTTTCAGTCTGTTTCACTGTCACCTGGATCACCGGACTGGTACGTTTCCGAGCCAACATCGTCATGGCAACACTGTCTGGGACTGTGCTGCTCTTCCTATTAGACAAAGAGAAGAGACGGGGGGAGCCATTAAATGATGAAGCGAAAGAGACTGAGAGAGACTTTATGGAAGTCCATCCATCAATATGTCACTTTGAGAGGAAACCATCTGACCATCATTCTCAGCATCTCATGTTTTTCGAATACCAAAATACACTCACTTATAGGGACGAGGGAGCAGTAAAAATACCCATGTCTCGACTTGCTATTTCATCTCTCCACAGGCACAGAAATTAGAAAGAAAAACAGTCATACGGGGAACAGGAAATGATGGATTTTCTTTTATTCGTCTCCGTGCAGATCTGAAGATCACTGACCTCCCCTCATTAGCTCGCTCATTCACCAAAGCTGCACTGAGCCTTTGAAATGGAGTGGAAAAAGTCTATATCCCACTCTGAGACACTTGATCATGAAATCAATCTCATCTCAAAGAAAAAGAGGAGTGAAAAAATAGACACGCACAGAGAAATAGGAGACTAAAAATGGCAAAAGAAAGAGGGCGTTAAAAATGTTAAGACACTCAGTTATACTTAGTATGAATGGCATTACTCTAAAGGGAGGTGCCAGGCCTAAATGTACAATTTCATGTTAATAATAAAGTTGTATCATTTGGGATTTCAGCCCTCTGGCCTAGATTCTATAATGACTAACCTGGCAGGGGAGCAGCTTCAGCAACAAAGAGCAAAATGCCACTTTGTTGAACGTATATATGCTGCATATCTCTCTGAATGGCCTCTAATACATCCCACCGACTGAAGTGCAGGATTATTAAGTGTGTGTGTGGGGTTTTACCTGATGCTGGCTGGCAGGCAGGAGTCCGAGGCGTTACTTTTCTTCTCCGGAGCCTTGCTGAGGTCAGAGAGGCTGCTGCGGACCACCGCTTCGCCCTCATCGAACATCAGGTGCAGCCGATAGTTGGCCAGCTTGATGAGGACGAAGAAGACGGTGATGGAGGTGCAGTAGATGCTCAAAGCCATGGTGGTGGGGGGCAGGGCCTGTGGAGAGGAGAGGAGAGGAGAGGAGAGGAGAGGAGAGGAGAGGAGAGGCATCAACATCTCCAGAGTCCTCACTAGAACAGTGTTTGATTAAATGCGTTGTGCTCTACAAAACCAACTATCTCCTCTCATCTTATTTATGTAGATAAAATTCTGCAAAAGGTAAAAGCATATTTGCAGCCACACTTTCCCCCAAGTGTATCACAGGCTCAGTGAACCACGAGACCTAATTTGATTAACTGGTGGATTAATGAAGTTTATTGATCCCCCGGTTGTAAAGACCAGGAAGATTAAAGACGAAGCATCTGCATCATGCTGATACATGAGTCATACTGGGCTGGAGGGAGTTCTTGCTGTGTCAGATATGGACACTTCTTAATGTCTGCAGATACAATTTTACAGCCCAGTGTCATTTCATTCCTTACCTTTCTGCTGTTTATCTTGTGTGGGCTGCTGTGTGCGACCTTCGGACAAATTTGCTAATAAACCTGAAATCTGAGACATCTCTCCCCAGAAAACACGTGTAGTTTTTGCAGGGGAAGCAGTGGGTGTTTCCAAACAGACTGGGGACTGTCTGCAACAACATTTTGATAGAGCTTTGGTGGCAAAGCTCTTGAGCTGTCACTCTCACAGCAGAATCTGTTACTTTCCCTCACTAACTCTCATCTGTGGGGTTATCTGAACACACAGTGCCTACAAATTAGCTTTTGTTTGCTGTATTGAGACTGAAAACGAGGGATGTAGGGAGCAATCACATCACATAATCTGCAATATATTTCATCTAATCTGGATTACGGTGGTTACTGATAAACCTCTGCTCCATGAAAATGTTCCTGAGAAATCGAGACATGGTATTACAGTTATGTCTTCATACACAGTGACACAAAAGCTGCCATTGTACTAGGCTGTGTGAGCATGGTCAGATCATGGAGTGGCCACCCTTTCAGCACCGTACATGGCTGTTGTTGACAGTATACTTCATGCAGCTGAGGTCAAGATGTTTGACCTGTGGCAGCAACTCCTCCTGCTTCCTCGACTGTATCTCTATTTACCTGCAAGATAAACAATTCCCAGATGGAAGCTCCTCAGTCAGGATATTATCACAGGGAACATGGCAGCCTGTGTTGCACCTATTACAAAAGCCATGACATGAAAATATGAGTGAACCACAGTTTCACGCCTCCTGACTCTCTCTCCTCACATCCAGGAGCAGCCATGCGTTCCGTCACTGCATGCAGGGAAAAATACTGCGACAGTGCTGTTTTCTCCAGCCTAGTATTCCCCTCAGCCATACAATGAAGGGTGCCAGATCCTCGCAGAGCCACCGCACGTTTATCCATGAAAAGGATAAAGGCGCGCATGTATAAAAGGGAACTATGACACCGTGAGCACCTCACAACCCCTTCGCGGCCTTGAACGTCATGTTCCCTCATAAAAACTCACCAGATGGAGAGACAGGGGCAACATCAGGAGGAATATCCACAGATAGAGGTGACAGGAGTTGTTGAATTTGTTCTGGTCCGGGTCGTGGTACCAGCCCCCGGTCACAGATGCCCACACTCCCTGACGCAGGGTCTGCACAACCTGGGAGCCCATCTCTCCTCCTCCTCTCTCCTCCTCTCCGCTCAGGTTGGACGGAAGGATGATGCTGCTGCTGCTGCTGCTAGGCTACAATGAAATGATCTCCTCTCTAATGCATGCTACTGTCGCTACGCCTCCATGTTGGGGCGATACAGCACGTCTCCTGAGCCTCCTCTCTCATGCCTCATCGGTCTCCCTCGCTGCTGTCCTCTCGGCTGCCTTTTGCCATCCCAATGTCGATTCGTCCATTGCTGCTGCCGCGGTCCTCATCTTGTCCTGTTCGTCTCTCTCCTTCACCCTCTCCTCTCTGGCTGCCTGTACAGATGCGCAGCTCTGACCGCCTCCCCTCCCTTCCCACTCCTCCTCTCCGCCTCCCTCCCTCTCCATCCTTTCCTATTATATGGTTCGCACCCTCAGTGTTTATCTGCACACACACACACACACACACACACACACACACACACACACACACACACACACACACACACACACACAGACAGCCGGTTTTCAGGCAAAATCAGTCATGCACATAAGCTACATACTCCATAATGTGTTGACTATATGCAAGCCTATGTATGCACGTGTGTAATGTACGTGTAGCTACATGCATATGTGGGTTTTACTCAATATGCATGTACATAGCTTATATTGATAAGGCTGGATTTATTGTAAAAAGACATATACATAAATACACTGTGTCCTTATTATTTATCAAGTATTATTGATTATTATTTCTATAGTAGTAGTATATGATTACAGTATTATGTTTGAGGCTATCTATAGATAGATAGATAGATAGATAGATAGATAGATGAGATTAAACCACATATGTTGACTATATGCAAGCACGTGTATACAGTATTAAAGGCTAGTGTTTTAGGCCATATCTATCTAGATGTAGCCTAGATAGATAGATATGGCCTAAAACACAATGCTGTAATCATATACTGCTACTACCACCAATATAGCAATAATAAGAATACAGTGTATTTATAATAATTTAGGCTACGTGCATGCATATTGAGTAAAACCTACACTATCTATCTATCTATCTATCTATCTATCTATCTATCTGATTGGTAGATATAGATATAGGCCCATCAAAATGTGTCGTCCTGTTCAATTTGTATTGTCACCGGAGTCAAATTCCTTGTGTACCTATAAAAAAAGGCAGCAGTGTCACAAAGGTGGTAGTTGCAGTTTCATAATTAGTTTCTTGTTCACACTGCTGGTGTTTTGAGTGTGTGTGTGTGTGTGTGTGTGTGTGTGTGTGTGTGTGTGTCATATTATATGGTCCACTATTCCCATAATTTCCCTGAAGGCGCGCTCTCCTCACACATTCCTATAGTAGCTCCTCCCTCCTCCCCCCTGCTGCTACGGCGGTCACGTGTCCTGTCATCCGCCAATCAGAGGCCAGCACAGCCAGCAGCGAGCGCAGCACCAGCGTCCCTGCTCCTGCGCGCAGCCACTGCTGGCTCCCACTCCGTCTGGCGACAACGGCGATGGGGGGGTTGTTTTGATTAAAGTTGACGGATTTTTTCTCCTCCACGTTTCTATTCCCGCACTGTTGAGCTCCGGGACGTTTTGACGTGCTTTCTGGGTGTTCAAACCGTCTGCTTTCTCCCTGCTCCCGGAGGAGAAACTAACTTGGGAATAACCGATCTTTAAGCTGAGAGGAGCAACTTTTCCAACTGCCTTACTAGTCAACGGGCTGACCTATGCTAAGCTAACCCCGCTAGCCAATGCTGTTGAAATCCCTGTTTAAAGTCCACAAACGAGCAAGAGGACTTTACATGTCGGGGTACGGTCACTAGACGGTATTTACCGGCTACTTTCCATGAGAAAGCTGCCGCTCGGAGCTTCACTTTACCCGGTCTGAGTGGACGGTGCAGGTGCACCTCTTGCGGCACCTGCGAAAACTTGGTAACTTAGCTCCATCGTTGGAAAGCTAACTTTAGCTTGTCGCATTAGCATTAAACTGAAGCAGATACTACAGTGTGGAGCTACTTTTCTCTCACGGCAGAGATTGTTTGAGGTTTAAGACATGAGTTGTTAGTTTCAAAGTGTATATTGCCGTTTAACCGTCAGCCGTTAAAGTGGTGACATTAGCTAAGGCTAACCGTTGCTAGCAAGTTGTGACCCTCATTCACTTGTACCGGAGTGGCGACGTGGATACAGGGCTGTGGACGCTGTCTCTCCCACAGGACTTTGGACACGGTGTCTTCCTGCCCCGGGCTGCGCAGGGCATGCCCCTCTCTTATCAGCAGCCAGTGTAGATGTGACAGCATGCGGATTCCTCAAAGTTACATTACACTGTTTTAAAGTTTTCGTTTTGTCCTAAAAGCTCTGCACCCTATGGTGCCGCTACGGCCACCGAGAAATGGATGTCTCGCAGGCCGCTTTCCCAAACGGTGAAGGGCGGCCGGGCGGCGGTGGGACAGGGGAACATGCCTGGACAGATGCCCCCACGGTTCGGGCGTGGGCTCACTCCGCCCCGCTGTGCCCGACCCGGTCCCTGTGGACAGCCGCGTATGACTACGAGGCAAGCGGCGAGGACGAGCTCAGCCTCAGACGCGGGGACGTGGTGGAGGTGCTGTCCAAAGACGCAGCGATCTCCGGGGACGAGGGGTGGTGGACGGGCAAAATCAACCACCGGGTCGGGATTTTCCCCTCCAACTATGTCACCTACCAGCCCGCTATTTACCGTCTCCCTGCAACGAGTGTGTCCGTGGGGGCACGAGAGCAAGTCCCGAGCACGCCTGTCCAGATCCCCTTCAGTGAACTGGTACTAGAGGAGATCATAGGCGTGGGTGGATTTGGCAAAGTTTACCGAGGCACATGGAAAGATCAGGAGGTCGCCGTGAAGGCGGCTCGGCAGGACCCAGATGAGGACATAACAGCCACCGCCAGCAGTGTTAAACAAGAAGCGAAACTTTTCTCCATGCTGCAGCACCCCAACATTATTAAGCTGGAGGGAGTGTGTTTGAAGGAGCCCAACCTGTGCCTGGTCATGGAGTATGCCCGAGGCGGGACACTGAACCGGGCGTTGACCGGAAGGCGCATCCCTCCACACATCCTGGTCAACTGGGCCGTGCAGATTGCACGCGGGATGCTGTACCTACACGAGGAGGCCGTGGTACCCATTATCCACCGTGACCTGAAGTCTAGCAACAGTAAGCAAAGATTGAAGTGTGTGTGCATGTGTGTGTTTGACAGAGAGAAGTAAAATGAATAACATGACTTTGAGAGAAAGGGGGGACCATCCACCTGTTGCACATGCAGCCCATCTTCCTTTAGTTATTTATAGTTGCCTGTTGGTTGAGTGTTAAAGCTATAAAGTACATAGCTTCTTCTAAAACAACTATTTTTTCCATGTGTCAACCTGCCACACAGATAGTGATTGCTTAATATCACATTAATGACATTGTGGCACTGGGAAATGAATGCCTCATGCTTATAGGTTATTAGGAAGACATAGTTTCGCCATCACTGCCTAAATTGAGGTTACTGCAAAGTGATTAGGCACATATATTTCACAACATCACTGGTGAAGCGCTGCCTTTTACTCAGGATGGATTTAGAGAGGTGTAAAAGGTCTGTGGGTGTATGAAGTGGTGGGGGATGCCATCAAGAGGATGTGAAATAAAGTCAGAGTTTGCTCAGCTGGGCTGCCCCCCCCTGCAGTCACCCTCCTCATCCTTTAACACACACACACACACACACACACACACACACACACACACACACACACACACACACACCTCCCCAGCCCCCTCTCCAATCCAAACTGAAATCTTGTTCAAATAAAGTCAGTGATTTACCAAACACATAACCAGACACACTCGGTCTACACTGTCAGACCATGTGCTTGACCAACCAGAGCTAATACCAGAGGTCACAGGGTAAAAAGAAGTCAGACAGAGAACCTATCTAGGCATAGTAGTAGGGGATACAATTTTATTAATGCAGGAATGACTGCTTATTCAGTGGGAAATGTCTGTGTAGTTTCACAATCGCTGCAGGCATTCTTGTATGGAAAAATAAATGACATTGAGTATTTGCAGGTCTCACTATTGAGTGGGGTCATGTAGTTGTAACTTGGTCATCCTGTGTAATAGGCCAACAACTGTGCTAGTCTCTCCATGGACTGGTAATTGACGACAAGCCAGCAAACTTTAGTTTCCCAGGACTAAATAATGAATGGACACGACTCGATAAAAGAGAGTCTGAGTCATATACCCACTGACACAGGCTACCCACTCCAACTCAGGTGTGTTTATGTGTGTAATATGACTCCAGACACTATTTCTCCCTTTGTGATCAGAGACTTATCAACCTTGGGGCATGTTGGGAGCAGCTCTGGCGTACTTAGGTGTGTTTAACTCCAACCGTGGGAGTCAATTTGTGAATTTAGAGACAAAACATGTGAAGTGTACACAAACCAGACCCTCCCTGACCACCAGATTAAGGCACTAATTGGATTTGTCTCTAGGGCTGCAACTAAGGATTATTTTCATTGTCAATTATTCTGTTGATTATTTTCTCGATTAATCAAATAGTTGTCAGGTATATAAAATGTCAGAAAATGGTGAAATATGTGGATCAGTGTTTCCCAAAGCTCAAAGCAACATGTCAACAACCCAAAGATTTTTAGTTTACTGTCATAGAGAAGGAAATAAACTATAAATATTCATACTTAAGAAGCTAGAATTAGACATTTTTTGCTCTTTTTTATCATAAAAAGATACACAAACCGATAAATCGTTAATCAAATAAGTTGCGGGTTTGGGCAGCTCCCATTGCCTCTCAGTGTTTCACAGATGTGTAAGGTCCTTTGTAGATTGACCGTGACATGCATGTGCATACAAGTCAAACAAACATACGCCCAGTGATCATATGATGCAAACATGCATGTTTATAATTTCAGTTAATAAATGGCGGGGATGGTGCAAGCATGACAAAGTTCGCACCATGCCAAGCCTCACAAATGCTGCTTACATTCACAAATAATAAAAGTGAAATGTGGTAAATCTAAAATTTAAAAATCTAAAAAGAATCCAGACCTAATACCAATAATTTAGAATATATTTGTTATACAGCAAGTAGTGGTTTAAGCACAAAAATAAAACTTGTATACTCAATAAAATGAAATAATTACAGTTTCCAATGTGGAATATCTGTCATTGTGTTTAGATGTTAATTTGTCAAACAATTTTAAACAAAACTTTGAAATAATGTAATTTATGTGCATATAATGCCCCTGATGCCATGATTAACAGTGTAGAGGAGCCCAACCATAAAAGTAGTCTTATTTAAGATGGAAGATTTGTGTTAATTATAGGGCAGATGGAGAGAAAGGATTTAACTGCTGTTTAGACTCTTTCGGCTAATCGGATGTTTACACATACAAACTCCCCCCAACAGCCACAGTGCTGCGAACACAAGTCAGTGTGTTTGTCCTGCCACTTCACTGTGACCTAGAGACAGCGTAGGCTTAAGTAAAGAGGGAGAATTTAAAGTTAAGCTTATGGGAGACTGGGCTGTAGTGAAACCTGGGAACTCAACGTGTCACCTGAAGTGGAATAGATATGTTTTTATGAATTAATTCTTCATTTCCACAGGCCAAGACAGACACTGAGTTTTCACCAGCACTGCCACTAGTCGCAGGTGCTCGTCCTGGGGTCAGAAGTCTGAACATCTGTAGTCAATATACGGTCTTATCTAAATAAAGAGGGAATGAAAGAAGCTGTATGTGTTTGCTTTGAGCCAGGGCAGTGAGTTCACAAAAGACTCTCTCCTACACACAAACACACAAATGGCACCCTGTGGTGTGTTGGGTTGTTTTCCTAGTAAAAACCTAGAATAATGCAGCTTAGAGAAGTTGTTGCATCTGCTTGTGAGGGCCTGTTGTCTGTTTGTCTTGGCGTTGGATGTGTGTCGGTCAGTCTAAAAGGATAAAAGGAGTGAGAATTATCTACACGGGGGGTAAAATAGAAAATGGATACATCGCAGTAACTGGTTGTTAATCAGCAATCTGTCACTTTTTTAATAATTAATGAGCACCATGTCTGTTGCTATGGCTTTTCTGTTTCCTGGACATACTGTCAGTTTGTTTAACTCCAGTATTTTTCCCAAACCAGGACACAGACAGGTACATATACACAACTAAACTTCTCCACCTTCACTCAACTACTCGGCCTGTCATTTATCAACTTGCAGTGTACACATGCTCCACGCAGACAAACATACAGCTATTTGATCAATGATTAGCCTGTAAAGTAATATGTTGGAAGTCAGCAAGATTTGTCCAATCTCTTTTGTGTTTTTCAACCTAATCTGTAAAATCCCAGCCTGCAGGGAGGAATGTTGCTAATGAGGGATAAAAGCTTAACATACGTTTGCACAATGGACTGGTCAAGCAGCGGTTGCTAGGCTACTGTGGCCAGAAGAATGGCTAGGACTCGGAGGGTCTCAAAGCCCTCGTTTTGTTTTGTTCCGTTCATATTTAATCTCCCAGAGAGCAGCGGTACTCTTTTATTGCCACAAACTGAGGGGGTTTCCCTTCTTACTTCGTTATTTTTCTCCTTACTTACCTTCCTCCCCTTGTTCCTTTCTGCTCTGTCTTGCTCCTTGTTATTTTTCATGCCTACTTTTTTGGGCCAACACAGTTTTCAAACTACAAATGCTGGAGTTACCTTTTCTTTTTTGAATATGAAGCACAAAACATCCTGAATACATTTACATTATTAAAGAGTTCATCTTGCCAACCAGCCTTGTCTGTGTAGCTGCAGCCTGATATAGCATGTGTCTGTGTGCCACAGAGCTGTCATCCAAATACTAGTGCTTACTAATGCTTTTGGATTGTTATAATGATATTAATTCATTAAAATAAGTATGTGCAGTGTTGTTCTGCTCTGAAGCAGCTGCACTGCAATTTTTGGAGAGTGGCTCCATGCAGGCAGACATCACTGTGCATGCTCAGAGTTTATGTTTACAACACTTTGACAAGCTGCCAGGAATAAACTACACTTGCAGTGTTCATTGTAATGAAAGCATATATCCCTTAGATGCAATAGCATGTCAGCAGAGTCCTATGGGGTGGAAACGTTAAATTAGACTCTGGCAATGCAGACAGTACTAGTTAATAGAATGGTGGTTGGTCTTCTTAACCAGTGTTGAGGGGATTTGTTGATTTTTCTTGGTCTTCCACTAACCCCTATTTATTTCCCATCTTACAACTTTGATGTAAACGTTTCTCCTCAAGCAAGGAGTGAAAGTATTCATAGAGCAATAGATAGGAGACACACTGAAACCTGGCCGTGAGCCAGCACACATAACCCACATTGACTTTGGAGTTTCGCGTCGTGGTGCGAGCGATAGTATGCCAGGAATGTGTGCTCGAGCGCCACTGAAACCGATGGAGTTCAGTGGGGAGCGTGCGCAACAGCATTCTCCCATCAATCTTAAGCTATTGTTAGCCTTCATCACGCTGCATCCGTGTTCCCCTCCCTCTTCCCCGTGTCTGTATTCAGTCACCTGTCATTCTGCAGATCTGTGACGACCTGACAAAAGTCATAGAGACACAGAAAGGATTTGCTTTCATGGCAGTGCAATGAAATTGGTATAGATGGAGAGATTTTGACTTTGTGGTCGCAGCAATCAAAGCACAGTGCTAGGGCTTGTGCACATGACAGTAGCTTCCATCTTTAAATGTGTAACACTGCACAAAAGTAAGTTTAAACATAAATAGGTGGGTTATTGTGATGAAGCATAATCTTAGTCTGACAAAAATGGCCCGCGTGGGGAGGACAAGATGCACGTTCTTTAAATTGCTGTCTGCCAAGTGATTATTACGGCTACATTAAATATATTCTTACAATTATATATAATTATCCTGTTTACATAATTGCCCACAAAGGGTGAATCCTCATGTGCTTTTATTCCTGTAATACATTTTCTTTCATAACATTGCTCCTATTGCTGTTAAAATTATGCATTAAAAAGATGCAAAGAAATTGGGGATGCACCTATCACACATTGTCTGCCCTGATACTCAAAACTGAGAAAACAGACGCCTGCTCCCATTGCTAGCTAATTTGCATGCACTTTCATTTTATTTTGCCTGTACTCCCGCTGCTGCACCATTAAGTATAAAAATATTACACAGACCTCACTGTGTTATAGATTTGGGTTTCCCTGTGAACCACCTTACGTCTGTGGGAACAGTATTGCAAAAGTTTTTCATTACTGGGTCATAACGAGCTCACCACAGGAGAGAAAACAGTTTGACAAGGCTTGAAACTAAAAAGTAAGCCTCCAGAGAATCCTTATTTTCTCCTCCTGCAATTCTTGCTCTACTTCTGCAATAAGTAGAATCTAAGAGGAAAAGTTACCAAAGCTTGACTAGGTGTTGCAGGGCAACTTTTCTCAGGCTTCCCACAATTACCCCTGGTGACACACAGACAGTTACTGCCTGTCTTTTCTCTGACGAGAGAATGGGCAGAGGGGAGAGAGGAGGAGTGGAGATGCTTTCACTGTGTTTTTTATGACCTCTCCCTGACTGCACCTATTGTTGCAGGGCAGGGTGAAAAGGAAAAGGGCCCACAGCTGAGAAGAGCTGCCTTCCGAATCAGCCAATCCCCTCCGCAGCTACCCTAGCACATTGATAGATGCTAATATGGCAAAAGGTACTAGCTGTACACCTTTTAACATGTGTTATGTTTTAATTAGCATAGTTGCGGGTTGATTCAAGCTTAAACAGACACAAACTAGGAGAGGAAGAGGACAGACAAAGAGCAAGTGGCCCGGAGAGACGTGACCATGATAGATGGATTTAGCCAGCCATTAGCCCTGATCCTTTTCCCATCAACCAGAATGCCTGGGGGCACTCTCATTTCAACCGGGAGAGACAGACCAGTCGGGGAATGTTTAGCAGCCTTGTTTCTGCTTACTACAGGAAGCCCTCTTACTCTCATGCTTAGTCTGTTGGCACAGTTACGAAAATACTGCCACGTCAAGTTAGGAGGCTGCACTCAGGATTTTTAAAGCAACCATGTTGCATCGGTGCTTAGTTATGCTACAGGAAATAAAATAAAGGAAGCCTCAGGATTTTGAAAACCTCTCATTGTAGATTAGTTTTGTTCCTAAAATAGAGTTGCAGTGATCAATATTTTAGTTGCCAAATATTGAATTAGTCGCCAACTAATTTGATAATCTATTAATCGGTCTGAGAAATAAATAAAAAAACAAGTAAATTTGTTGATCTCAGCTTCTTGAATAGGAATGTTTTCTGTTTTCTTTTCTTCTCTGTGACGGTGAACTGAATATCTTTGAGTTGTGGACAAAACAGGACATTTAAGGACATTATCTAAGGCTGAACATGGTTAGACTAAACAACTAATCGAGTAAACAAAAAAATCATCAACAGATTATTTGACATCTAAAATAATCCTTAATCGCAGCCTTATTTTAAAAGCTGCATCATACAGAGCACAGTTTCACACAGCACTGTTGCCAGAGAGACAACGAGATGAAAAAATGCGACTGGCTTTGTGCTTGTTTGCGATTGCATTGCCCAGCACTGCTTTAAGACTCACTGTCACTCCTCTTGGCTGTGCATATTCAATATATGTATCATATGCATAAAAATGCTGCAGTTATTGCTTTAGTTTAATTGTCTTCAATACAGAGAAGGTACTTAACTACTACTAGTATAACTACTTAATATCTAGTGAATGAGGATACTTCAATTGCGCTGTCTTCCAGAACTTTCTCTAAGTGTTTGGTTTTTTTTATTTTCATTGGTTTGTGGAGTCTTGGCTGCTGCAGAGATGCAGGGAGTTAAACCTGAAGTATTTTTAGTTTGCCGAAGAGAGAAGAAACAGTCATGTTTTTCCCAAAAAGTGTGGTTTTTTTCTGTTTTACCTTGAGGGGGAGAAAGCTAAGGGAAGAAGCGTGGGACCTGCTTTGAAGGCAGCAGCTCTGCTTCTGATCTTCCTACTGTTCCACCATGAAAGATGGGTCTGCCTGAAGATCCACTGTTGGAGCGGGGAATTAAGTAGGGGTTGGACTGAGGGTGGGGTCTGCCTCGGAGGCATATCCATCTCCAGTTGCGGTGCACTGTTGTCCGCTTCAAAACATCTTCTTTTCAGAAGAGTAAGAAAATATAGATAGAGAAGAAGCTCGGAAAACAACATACAGCCTGGGTTATAACTTATTTAGACATGGCAGGTTTATAGGATTATGATTATAAAGTATGACATTTGTTATTAGAATTCAAAATTAATAAACAGGTTGAAAATTAAAATGAAAGTGAACAGGAGTTAGAGCATCTGATCCATTTACACCAAACAGGTTCCGCACATCGCCTGTAGCAAATGCCACTGGAAAACTAATGATCTAGCAGTGATGATGACATAATTGTAGGCTACAAACAGCTTTCATTGATGTAAACTATAAGGAGCACAGTTAATAAGCTTTGTTTATGCTTCCATGTTTCTAAAAACACAGAATAGACATGTTAGAAATGACCCCAGTACACCAGGAAATTCACAGATAAAAGTGCAGTCACGCAGCTGCAATAACCTCAGGCTATTTTCACTGGCATGTAACAGTGTGTGAGTGTGCAGGCCTTAAAATGTACAGACATGGCCTATATTTAGACGGGATTATAATCATGAGATGCACAAGCACTAATTAGGTTACTATTACTCCACCTCCTCTTGTTAAATATATCCTATCCAGACAGCCCCTTGTTTGCCTGTCTGAAGGAACAAAACAATACTCAAGACTGGCTAGCCACAGCCTGATTTTGGCATTAGCTCAGCTGTGACGGCTTTAAAGTTTCAATGTGCTAACTTACACCTAGCCTGAACCCAGGTACTGGATCCAGCACAGGGTGTGGTTTAGCCTGGGGCTTGACTTTTAGGATGACCCTTACCAGAGGTCAACAGAGCATCTCCTTCATTTTCATTTTAGTTTTGGTTATGGAAGTAAAGTGTAAAAATTGTCAGAAACCAATGATTTTAAAGAATAAATAAAACAAAGTCATGCAGCTTTTTCCTGCAGGTCAGCTAGGCTCGTCTGACAAGGCTAAGCAAATTAACTTGATATGGAGCTTCTCATTGAAAACCTGCTGAGATTATCCTGTCTTGGAAAATAAGGATAGGGTGAAGAGGTCATGGGAGGTGGACTTCAGAGAAAGTCTGGTGGCTTGTGTTCGCTGCAGGTGAGCCATTAGTCAGTGAAGAGGACACCATGAGTCCTAACTTAGCTTCTTCCTTCCCCACAGATTTGTCTGTCCCTTACGACCTTTATGTTATTACATAAAATATTAACTCATGAGTAGTTAAATGAGACTGGTCCAGTTTGGTGATATTGCCCATAATTTCCAACATTAGTATTTAAGATTTATGTAGGGATGTACTGTACAGTGCCTTTTTTATGTACAGGTTGAGTTTGTTTTTTGTTGTTTCAGTTTCACAAAATTTTTACACACAGAAACATGTCTATAGAAAATACATCTTTGTTTCATCAGGACATAATTGTGTCAGTGTCTGGTCACTGCTTAAGCTAGGTTATTAAGATTTAGTATTGAAGGAGCTGTATGCGACATTCATTCACATTCATATCTGTGATTCAGAATCTGAGCCCGGATTGCACAAGCCTCTCAACATTGAGGTGGCTGAGCCGGTTGCTAGCAGCTAACAGTGCTAACAATGGCATCAGTGCTGACAGAGCTAACGTTGTTAATGTGCCAGGGGGGACCAAAGACTGGATGTTATGTTTCTGGGACAGCTCTGTAGCGCCACTGCAGGTCAGGAGGGTATTATCAGCAGTAGCCGCTGCATGAGCGCAGTGCAGAGCGGTGGCAATTAGCTAGCCAGTGGTATTCACACTCAGGACTCACATGCACTAACATGCATGCATAGTCAGATGGTTTATCACAAAAACAAACGAGTTCAGAATACAACACACAGGAGCACGACCTTATTCTCCACTCAGGCTGCTTTTACTAGTTGTTTGCTGCTATACCGATGCTGTGACTTTCACATACAGAAACTTTAATGTGTAAAAGACATATTTCGCATATTATTTCACGTGTAAAATTGGAGTAATTCTGCTGTTTTGACAGCCAAAGTTAATAACATATGTCAGTGGTGTCTCAGGCTATGTTTAGGTGTTGTATGCATTCATATTCAGATATATATTCCAAAACCACACAACATGGCTCTGGAGTAATCTGAGACGTTTGGCTTCAGGAAATTGTGGCAGGCACTTATGCTTAAAATAACTGTTAGTTGCAGCTCCAGTTGCTTATATTTATTGAATCGTCTGTTTGATTTAGTGAGAGTTTATTTCATTCCTGCTCGAAAGTGTCTGCAGAGTGTTTGTTGTGTTAGCTCTGCTGCTAATAGACTCCAGTAGCAAAACAAAATGGCCGGCTGGGGTTTAAAGTTGTTTTTGTAGCATCACGTCAGCATGGAGTCATGTAGACAGGACCAAGGTCTTTTATCAGACATTTCTAGAGGGCTGACACTGAAGTATCATGGCGCTACAAAGAAAGTATTTGGCATGATATTCTATAGTCCAATCAACGCAGACGGGGTTATCCCAAAACCACTGTTCTTCTGGGTTGTGTAACTAACCCATCATAAGTCATTATAAAGCCACAGAGCCTGCTGGGAGGAATCTATGGAATCACTGAGAGAGGACTTGACAACAGGAAGTAGGAGTATATCATTGGTCCAGTGAAACCTGTTTGTAATGGAATTCCCATTGTTGCAGCCTGGGTAGAGGATCCCCTCTGTGCCTGAGGCTAGTAATGGCACCAATACCCCTGTTATTAGTGGAGACCCATAGGAGTTACACTACAGTTAAAATACTGCTGGAAATCACTTCACCCTCTAAAACCGCCTTCAGTGTGTCTAAAGAAAATGCCCTGTGCATGCATGTGTTAATTTGTGTGTTCATTTGGATGATAGCTGAAGTAAAATGGCTGCTTTTCTGTTGTGCAGTTGTGTTTCCAGTACACAAGCCGAAAGACCTTGGTGGTTTTAGTCGAAGTGCTATAGGTGATGCACAAACTAATGCAGACTTGATGAAATATGATAAAGAACCGCACATTCAGGGACACATTTTATTTGTACCTTTGATGTTTATGGTGAAATATAGCAGCATGCACAGCTCTAGATATTAAACAATGTGTCAGGTAAACAGTTGTGGTGAGGATCAACTCAAACAACACCAGCACTCATAGATAATTTTTCTTATTTTATGTGAGCAAAACAAACAAAACAAATGTGTTTGAGCTACAAAGCTGTCAGCATGATAAATACAAGCTGTAAAGGCAATTTATGCGATAGGAATGCAGTCATGTTCATTTTTCTTTGTTTTGCCCACATTAAATATGATGAAATCTGCAGCATGCTGTAGATTTGTACATATAATCTTATTTGGCAAGCTCGGATTTTATTCTAATGCAAGTAAATATGTTTTTATATATCTGAGATGCAGCAGTGCTGTGGATGTAGAAAAGTTCATATTAAATAGAGAGACATTATATGGTATTGGCTGTGTGCAATATTGCAGCTTGTGTTATGTTGCATCTTGGGCTGCAAGTAATAATTTTTGTTATCTGTTAATATGTAATTGATTGTTTTGTCTATAAAACACAAGAGAATAGTAAAAAAAAAATGTCTGTTACAAGTTCCTAAACCCAAACAGAAGTCATCAGCCTACACCCAGTGTGTGTGTGTGTCCAGTGTGTAGGAATTAGGGGCGTCTATTGGCAATGTTCTACCTGAAAACAAGAATGACTGAGTCATTTATAACTACACATGGAGGGGATCCTCTTCCACGTAGTCTGCCATGTTATTCTACAGTAGCCCAGAATGAACAAATCAAACACTTGTTCTAAATGAGGCCATTCACATTATTGTGTCAGTCACAGTAGTTCTCCTACATGTTTGTAACATGGAGAAGTTTTAGTCCTGCAACCTCACCTCTACATGCTACTAAGTCTTACACACTGATCCTCTAATATGCCTAAATATGTTTAGTTTATTGTCACATAAAACAGAGACAAACAGCAAAGGCTTATAATTTAGAGGCTGGAACCAGTAAATGCAGTTTTGCTTTAACATGACTTCTAACGATTGTATATTAGCCTCAGAATGTGTGATTGCATAAATTCACTTAAAAGTTTAGGTGTGGAGTTAAAGCCTTATTAACCTCCTCAGGAGAAGGAACCGCACAGAGCCAGTTTACGCCTGGTATTAACGTGCGTATTGGTGATCTGGACACAAGCAGACAGCCGAGACACATTTCCATTCATCACACTTGTGTCTGTCATGCATCTCCAGCTGATCACTTATGTTCAGATTTTATCACTGCCTGTGCCTCTTATGCTAGAAGGTCAAAAGGCCCTACGCACAGTTATAACGTCCATTGTATGGTTAGCGGCTGGCTAGCAAGCACACTAGTCACAGTTGCGGTTGTGTCGGCACAGCTGGAGATATCGCTCTCAGAATTATTCAACACTTATTCTTCCATAGGGATAAACACTAGACGGTCATGCAACACTTTGTCTCAGACATCATAAAATAGGCAACTTATAATCAACCATGTCCTGCATGATGATATAGGCCTCGTCAGGGATGCAACGCAAGGCATTAGCATTTACACAACAAAAGATACATGGTTGAAAGGATCCATACCACCTCTGCAAGTGGTTTGACGGATCGGGTCACAGTGCGCCTTGGTGGTTGTTTACACTTGCATTTACAGTCATGATTGGATTACCAAAAACCAGGTTAATACCAGGTGTAAACAGGCTCACAGTGAGGTATACATGCTCATAGTTGAAAAAAGAGCACTGATATGATTTCAGATTTGTATTTGGTGTTAGTATCGGACTGAAAATGTACAAAAAGGTGCAATTTATAGCCAGTTACAGGAGTGGGCACAGCACTACATAAGGAAATATGTTTGTTTTAGTTTTCCTCATACACAGATTTTCAGTGTGGAGTCTGTTAAGACTTATCCATCTGTCTCAGACTAAGCCAATTTCTGACCACACTATCTGTTCTCTAAGTCAACAGCTATCCTCCTTACGACCCCTCCTACACTCTTTAGTAGATCTGTTCAGTCTTTTGAAACATTTGTTGTGTAATTTATCACACTGTATTCTTAACTAGGGTTGAAGATCAATATGGTTAGGTCAAATCATACTAACTGGGTATTTGGTGGTAGAAAGTTTGTGTGTGCGTGTTTTGGCAGGTTGATTTTTGTGCTGCTGTGGAGGAGTAAGTCCAAGGTCAGTGAATGATAATGCAGCACAAAGTGCAGCTAATTCATTCAAGTAATACTTGCACACACACATCAGAGCCTCTGTTGAAAGCTGTTAACACAGAGCTTTTAAACTGACTAACTTTTTCTGGTGTACATTGTGATACAGTAAGTGAAGAAACTCAAACCCCTGGATGTGTTTTTCAACACTTCCACTATGTATCTTTATCATTGCACCCTTTTTTCCCATGGGAATATTACCACAGATTGTGTGTGTCGGCATTACACTCAAGTGTTTAATTTAACATCTAAGTGCTTCTGTTCAAAAACACCTGAAGGGGACATTTAGACTCTCACGTTTTAGTTTCTGTGCCGGCTTTGGCGTTCTGTAGAACCAACACAGCTGACGGGACATGTTCAAATTGACCCGCAGTGTTAGGACGACATGTAAATAATGAAATGGGACAGTTTGTAATGTGAGGAGATCTTGGCAGAGGCCAAAACAAATGTTGAAAATAATACCAAGAGGATCAAAAGGATCAAAGAGTCTGTTTTGGCTGTTGATGCACCGCTTCATGGAAAAGGCTGCGTCTGGTTGTCAAAGAGATAACAGGAATATTTGGCAGTTGGTGTATCAGCGCACAGGGAGAAGGGTTATTCCTGCTGAAAGGAAACATTTGAGGGGAGAAAAATATTAACTCCTCTGAAGTCCTCACCTGGTTGTGGGTGGTATATGTTCAAAAAGCAGAAGTGCTCTCAACGTCTTGTTGAATCCTGTGTGTATTAATCATGTAGGGAGGAGCCACCCAAGTGTTTACTCTTACATTTAAGCATGTTTAGTATGTTTAGTTTCCCTTGGTTACATTTGCGTGATGTCCATATTACAGCTGAAGCATATGATTGGTTGATCAATGGAAAATTAATCGTTAGCTGTTTAGATATCAGTTTCTTTTTTACTTTAAGCAAAAACAACAACAAAAAATCCTTAGTTTCAGCTTCTCAGTTTTAAGGATTTGCTGCGCTCCGTTTTTATTTTATCATATATTACTTTAAACTAAGTTTACATAAGTTGTTTGACAAAAGAAGACTTTTGAAGACATGATCTTGGGCTAATAATCTATGTGGAGCCTCAATACATATTTGAGGATTTTAATACAGGTAAAACAGCCTATTAAGTCTAAATTGGCCTTTACAGATAATCTAAATGAGCATTTATTCATGTTTTACCACAAGGTGGCTCCTCTGCCGGGCGCTATTTATGATTATTTGGTACTATATCTTTGCAGAGCTGGCAGTGAAAGCAAACAAATATTTCCACATACTATTAAATTCTCTATTTTATTCCAAAAGTTTAACTTTTTTTGGATTTGGCATCCATAGCTAACCAGCTAGGAAGGCTCAAAGCTAGCCACTGCTATCGAGGTATAGATGTATTAGGCACATTTTAGTAGCTGAAATGTTAAATTGAAGAATGTAAGAATTTCTGTAGGCCTACAACTCTGATATATAAATAATAAAATGTTAAAATGCCCTACATTTTACAACTATATTTGAGTCCATAGTTCCACATATTAGTATTATATTTATTTAGTAGTTTGTTGCAATGGGCATATGATTACTCAACTACTTTATTTGGATGTCAGTAGTCATTCAACATTTATCCATTTTATTTTGCTTTGTAAAGGAAAACATGCACACACACAATAGATATAAACGTAATCTTAAATTGCCCCTGTTTGATGATAAAACGTTACATTTTTTGGATCGGAGTCAGCGATACAACTGCTGCCTGTGAATATCTGCTCAGATCCATTTAGCAAAAAGGATCTGAGCAGCCGTAGATAACGTTCAGCGTTTTCAGTTCCACATCACTCAATCTAACGGCACAGGCAGAGTGGTGACCAGGCATGAGAGTGATTATATGTAATAATTATATGTTTTTCCTTTTTGTGCATTTTCTTGCATTTAAATGAGACTTGGTTTTGTTGTATTATGACTGAATGGAATTTTAAGTTGGTGTAAAATTATGTAATTTTGTTCCCATAAGGATTAGACACATAACAGGAACACTTCCATTAAATGGGTGAATAAAACTTGACCTGACTTTGCACGTCAGTGGGTTGTGGCTCCACTGTTGCAGGGCTCTCAGGCTAGGTTTAGTGTTACAGGCGGGTTTGGAGGGTTCCGGCTGTCTTTAATGTGTTAAACAGTTTTAGGACCTGAGGACAGGCGCTTTGTGGCGCTGTCAACCTTCTGTTACTACAGTAATATATGACCTGCATACCTTGGTTGGCCCTGTTGAATATCAACTATCATCTCCTCACCTGCACGGCTGTCTTTCTCTCTGTCCCCCACTCTTTGTATCTCCTTCTCTCTTTCACTCCTCTTTCTCCTCTGCCCCCCTGACGTCTGTCACTTTTATCCGAATCCCGTCTTTCCACTTTTCACTTTCATTCAATCACTCATCACTTGTTGTGCCATCTCGCTCATGTATCTTTATTTATCTTCCTTTTTTACCTTTGACCCACTCTAATGTGTCCCTCTCTCTTTTCAGTTTTATTACTTGAAAAGATTGAGAATGACGACATCGGGAGGAAGACCTTGAAGATCACAGATTTCGGCCTGGCCAGGGAGTGGCACAAAACCACGAAAATGTCAGCCGCAGGCACCTACTCCTGGATGGCCCCCGAGGTCATCAAGTCGTCTCTCTTCTCCAAGGCAGTGACGTCTGGAGGTCTGACAAATAACACACCACACACACACACACACACACACACACACAAGAACAAAATATCTACTCTTACTCATTTGTCTGACATTTTTACTCATTCCTTTGTTTGACATTCCTCCCTCTCTCTTTTGCTTTCTTTTTATTGCCTTTGTATGTGCGTCATCCACCAGCTATGGTGTCTTGCTGTGGGAGCTGTTAACGGGGGAGGTGCCTTATCGTGGGATAGACGGCCTGGCTGTTGCTTACGGCGTGGCAGTCAACAAGTTAACTCTACCAATCCCATCCACTTGCCCCGAACCCTTCGCCAAGCTCATGGAAGGTAAATTAATGGAGGAAAAGACACCTGCCCACCCACTGCAGAGGTCTACCATGTGTCAGATGAGATCAGAACTCATTTTGTATGACATAACATTGCAAACTTGACCATAAAAATCTGTCACAAAAAAAGGTTAGTTAAAATAATAATCTTGAAGATTGTCTTTTAAAATAAAAGTCTGATAAATCTATTTTTGAATGAAGTAACACGATGGTGATTGAGCCTATGGCCTACTGGTTAAAGCCATATTTATTCATTTGCAGTATTATGAACATCTAAAGAAATCAACTGGCGAAACATAGGATGACTTGTATTATGAAGGGATTACAGAAAGATATTTTTATATTTATATCTTTGCAGTATTATGAACTGGGTATGGAGGGCAGACATTTGCAGAAAAAAATGCTGTATTAAGTTACTGCTAATGCAAACTGGACATTTCCTACTGTGGCAGCTTCACATTAAAAACTCATTTAAAAATTTTAAAAATTAAAAATTTATTATAAGAGAGTCAAAAAAAAATTCAGTGTGTTTTTCAGTGATCTTAGCACTTATCGCTACTGTTCATCAAAAAAGCATCTGCAAAAACAAGACAGTGGTCATTTTCGGCATTTGTTGATAGCGGATCAGTTTAAAATATTGCAGCGAGTCATGCAACAGTCAGGAGCAGCCAGAGTGAGCTGCAGGCGACAGGCTGCACACCTCTAACTTAGCAAGGTCTCCTTTAACTGTGCCCTGCTGCCTTCAGACTCCTGTGCAGCAGAAAACTATATCACAGTTGCTTGCAGAATGATCAAGACCAATTATTGCCTGATTAAAATGACAGTAGTTTGTTTTGCTGCTCCCAGAATGCTGTGACGTGTGGGATTACACCAAATTTGATGTCACAACCAACAACTACAGGTGTCGCCAAATCTAATTAGGTCATTTTATAAAAATATTTAGCCCTTAATTAACCATATAACACAGGGCTTGACAGTAACAGTTGCCAGGTTGCCTTATGCAGGTGGAAAAAATTGGCAACCAGTTCTTGGCCTTTGGTTGTCATCAGTGGCAAAACCTTTTTAACATATTAAACAACAGGGAGCACAAACCGCAAAATGGGCACCCCAAAATAAAAATGCTTTTAATTTTTTTTCATTAGTGATATTTGAATGCTGCCTTTACAATCAGACCCTGAACCAGACAATGCTGCAGATCATTGATGTGTGTTTACTCATGCATTATATGCATTTGTCTAGAGACAGTGGCGAAGCAAATTAAGTTGTTTGACTGTGGGGTGAAAAGTTCAACTAACCCATCAACATCCCAAATGATTCTGCAAATTGATTTAACTGATAAAGAACCAGATGAACTTGAATAAATAGGTATGATCAGATAATACACAAAGTACAATGAATTTTATTTGGTTGCTGTGATTAATTATGCCACATTTTCATTATAAAGCAGACATTTAACAACATAATTACTGAAAATACAAGGTGACTAAATATGGCAACCATATCTTAAGTTTCTCAACCAAAATCTAATGCCTGGTTGCCGAAATAATACCTAAATAACAGGAGACAACAACTTCTGTACTACTAGTAACGTACATGAACCTAACTGAGCACTCAGGGTCTTTGATGTTATCAGTAAATTTGTTTGGTAATATGTGATTACAGGAACAATACATACGTTTGAATAATGTGTCTTTATATTGCAATGTGTGCGTCCAGAGTGTTGGGACCAGGACCCCCACGTGCGTCCCTCCTTCTCCTGCATCCTGGAGCAGCTGTCGGCCATCGAGGAGGCAGTGATGGCCACCATGCCCCAGGACTCCTTCCACAGCATGCAGGACGACTGGCGCGTGGAGATCCAGGAGATGTTTGACGAGCTCAGGACCAAAGAGAAGGTGGGGCGGAGTGACGAAACACAAACATCCATATAAGGAGCCACTGACATCACATCACACACACAGTTTGAAGACAGATGAGTAGCTAAATGCATAAAATCAATGTTTATTTCCTCCTCTCGCCCCTCTGTCTCACACAGTGTGGGAAGTTGAAAACCTGACCTGCAGAATATGTAACAGACCTCCTGTCCTTCTTGTACTATTCTCTGCTCTTTTATTTTTTTAGTGATGATACATGTTGGCTAATCTATTATGAAGATTTGGCCTAACCATGCAGGAACACCCAGGACAGCTTTTTATGGACTAAAAGGTTTAATTGGTTACTTTCAGGGGAGAAGCTAATCGCACGTTTAACAAAACGAGTCATTAATGCTGAGGTGCTTTAGCGTACTTCCCCTTGTTAAGACCTTAATCTGCTTCCTGTATAAGTCTCCCATCGCTGGCTTAAAGAAGGGGGTTAATTAGTGTTTGTAGAAACAGCAGGATCAGCACACACAGCGAGTGAACTGAATGACACAGCAACGGAGAACTCCAGGTGTTATTTTTTTTGTTTCAAGAGAATTAATTTGTCCATTATATTTAATAGAGTTATGTATTTTACTTGGTTTTAGTCTATCAGTTATGCTAAACCACCTTTTCATCATGTATCCTTGTGTTATGTAACTTCCAGTCATCCAAATTAATCATTTAACAGATATATCCTGAACCATCTCACAATGATAAAACCCTATAAAGTTCGCTCGGTATGTAAAGCTTCTTCTAAATCAAGAGGAGAAAGAATAAATAGCTTTAAACATTATCTAACATTTTCACAAGATTTCATGTTGAATTAACCACTACATCAGCAGATTTCCTGTAAACGTCCCACAGTAATCTGTGTCTAGGTGGGTGGCTGAAGTGGCTTGACTGTAAAGCTGCTTTATGGAAGTCATCCAGTACGGATTATTATTACTCAGCTGAGAGCAATTAAAGAGAAAATAGAGGGAGTGAAGAAAGAGTAAGCCATGGGAGGAGACAAGACTGGTTAGCTTTGTAACACGGCCTGAAACAGCAGGCAGTAATCTCCTGAAACCAACGTGTTACAGAGGGAGTTATCTAATAAACGGCCAACACTTATGCCCCTCTTATAGAGTCTGCAGGAGCTTTTTTCTCGCTGTATGGGAATTATAATATGCATTTCTACCTGTTTGTCTTGCAGGTTATTTTCTCATTTGTGCTACAAGTGAATAGTGTCTAAACCCTAATATTGAACGTGATGTGTAGACATGACACAGTTGAATACATTGAGCATCATACTTGTGTTTGGCCATGTCGTTCAGCTAGTCCGTAGTTCAGCTGTCTCTGTCAAGTTGCTGTCTGTTAGCACTCATCTAGCAGGAAACACCACTTTTTCTGTGTTCACTGTACCTCAGTGTGTTTTTGCGAGTCATTTGCGGTCCATTAACACGCTAATACCACCAGTTTTATGTCATAAATAGTTTTCTGTTAATTAAGAGTAAAAAAAAACCCACTCAAAATCAATGCCGCAGAATCAGATGTGTCGTATTTCTGTTTTTCTTAAAGACGAGCATTTCACTACTTTTTAAAACCTACATCACCCACAATGCAACCTGATCACCCACACTTTGGTCAGACATTCAATATACCCTGTTTTTAATGATGCTACCTACCTCTCAGTTGCATCCCAGAATGGGAATCACTGCAGCTGAAGATGGTCTGTCACATTTTCTCACTGGACTTGTCAGTCTGTCAGGGCACACGTTAGACTATGACAGTAGAAGTCTGTCTGCCAGTTTGATCATATACGTGTGTCATCTTGTTCTTGCAGGAGCTGCGTTCCAGAGAAGAGGAGCTGACGCGGGCCGCCCTCCAGCAGAAGTCTCAGGAGGAGCTGCTGAAGCGTCGGGAGCAGCAGCTGGCGGAGCGGGAGATCAATGTGCTGGAGAGAGAGCTCAACATCCTCATTTTCCAGCTCAACAAAGACAAGCCCAACGTGAAGAAGCGGAAAGGCAAATTCAAACGTTCCCGCCTCAAACTGAAAGATGGAAACCGCATCAGTCTGCCGTCAGGTGAGTGAACACCTTGAACAGAAGTCTTTAACTTTCATATTTAAAGGGGAATACCACCTAGATTCAGAATTCCAGTATGATGTTTTCATAGCTTAGAAAAGTTCAATCAGTATTTGTGAACATGAGCAGCTGTCTCTCAGTTTCAAACTTGTTGCCACTGGTGCACCTGTCCATATGTGCATGTTACGCTTTGCAGACTTCCAGCATAAGATCACCGTGCAGGCGTCACCTTCTATGGACAAGCGGCGAAGCCTTCACAGCACCAGCTCCTCTCCTCCCAGCAGCCCCACACTCATCCCCCGGCTACGAGCCATTCAGCGTAAGTTCAGTGTTTCCATCAAGTTTTCCTCAGTGTGAGGCCTAAATGTGTCATATTGTGTTATCATTCTTGTGGTTCCTTGTTGCATTTCTTGGCCTGGATTAAGTAAAAAAAAAAATAAAAATAAAACTATTCTGAGGACACATCAACTCTGAGGATTTCATGGGAACTGGGAACATGGGGACAGTGTCACAGTGACCAGAGCCGTGTGGACAAAAGCTCCAGAGCCACAAGCAGTCAGCCAGTTGTTTGAACAGTTTGATGATGCTGTTAGTCACGCACCAGCGCCCTTGCAATAACTGGAACAAATTCCTCTTGAGCATTTATGGTAGATGCTGATGTTCAGACAGTGGGCACAGATTGTTGCCCAGAGTGACGGCATTTGTTATGATTACCCCTGATAGAGATGATTCTCCATTCTGCAAAATGGCCCGTTTTAAATGGACCAAACTGTTTTGGTGTTGCTTTGAGTAACAATGTTTGATAGATGGTGTTTACGTTCCAAGATTTTACAACCTGTTTATATTCCACACAGAAATGTAGCCTACATACATTCGTGCCCTTAAATACATCCTAAAGGTTGGGGGAAAATTGAGTCTGAGATGCATCATGATTCTCTTGTTAAACATGTCTCGATGCAGAAAAGTCAATATTTGGATATTTAAAACCCAATTCTCAACATTGTGATCACCAGTAGTATTTTTGTAGGACCGAGCTGTACGTTCTGTAAGTAAGTTTATCTGTTTAATCATCTTATTTTAATCCTGGATCATTACTAATACCCCTTGTTTTTATCTCTCGATAATTGTTTTATAATCACATCGTAGCCCTCGAAATCAGATTGAATCGTGAGGTGTCCACCATCATCTTCCCACGTATACTGTTTAATTACATGTCTCACCAAGAGGGTTCCTGGTTTGAACCCAGGGTGGTCCAAAGACAAGCAGGTTAACTGGTGACTCTAAATTGTCCGTAGGTGTGAATGTGAGTGTGAATGGTTGTCTGTCCCCAATGTCAGCTGGGATAGGCTCCAGCGACCCCTAACAGGATAAGTGGTTACGGAAAATGAATGAATGAATGAATGAATGAATAATTTATAGGTCTGCATCCAGTTAATGTCCTGTTTAACAACACATTTATTAATATGCTCCGAGCTTATTAATATAAGATAGATTATACTTGTGTCATAATGCTCATGTTGGTTAGAGGTAACGTGTATGTTTCCCTCCTCAGTGACGTCCCACATGCGGAGGGACAGTTTGTATGTTTACCAACAGGATGTTGATCTGACCAGCGAGCTCACAACCTCCTATGGGCTCAGGAGGAAAGGCAAGCTATTGGCTACCCACATGCAGCGTGGGTGTGGCTAACAGCACCGAGCGCTGTGTGTGATGTTTGGCTAACTCTGACAGCTTCCCATCAGTGGGGATAGTTGTGCTGATTGACAAGGTTTTTCTGATGTGTGGATCATAACAAGACTTTGGTGTTTGCTGCTGGTTGAAATTGTTTCACAGGTGCTCTACTTACCTGAAAATCAAACGATCAAGTGATGAGGTGTTTTGCCACAGACTTGGGTCAGATTGCTGTTCATATTTGTTTGAACTAAATAATTGGATACTGATAGTGCTGTTAATTACTACATTTTCCTGGTAATAGAAATGTTGGCCCCAGTCTGTTGCCCTGACATCTTTAGTGGATCCTCCCTCACAGCTTCACAATGACTAACCCACAGCGATAAGAAGCATTAATATGATAACAGCTTTTTGGGTTTTGTTTCTGCTTTTTGGCTTTCTCACTTTACATTTTCAGTAGGTGATATTTTTAGTATAAAAAATTAAAGAGTCACTCTACATCTTTCTGAATCAGAGGCAGTTATTAAAATAATTAAAGGCTTATATCCATCCAGTGTAGAACAGCTTTATAATCCCTCGGCTTTTAAGAGAGAACATCTGTGAGTTATGTGGTTATTTAGACTTTTTAAGTTCTCTTTGAAGACATAGTTGGAGAGAAAGACACCAAAGAAAAATTAAGCGAGAGATTACTACTGGGATTTCACAGATTGCATAATATATTTTAATAATCTTACTAACATGTCTATACAAGATTCCCAATCAGGACTGTTTCCTTAACAACACCTTCCTGCAGTTGTTTGAGTCTGTGGTTAACTGCTGTGGTTACTGTGTTAACAGTAACTCAAGATGAGAGCAACCGAACGTGGGGCCGCAGCACCCTCTTCAGGCCAGAGGAGTTTGATGACGTGAAAAAGGGAATCAAGAAGAAAGGAAGAACCTGGGGCCCCAGTTCAGTCCAGAGCAAAGAGAGGCCTGCTGCTGCTGAGAGGTAGAGTGTATGCACACACACACATCCTCATGTGTTGATGTTATTTTTAACTAATTTCTATGTTTTATACAGTTATATATGTACACATTTATACTAGAAGTGAATATAGTTTCTGAACCATGTTTTCTTGTCTGTGGCGTCTCTTCCTGTTCAGAGTGCGTCCTCTGTCAGACGGTAGTAATCCCTGGTCCACCAGCCTGGTCAAGTCCCAGAAGTCTGTCCCCCTCGCTGCCCTGTTTGCTGAACAAGGTGAGATTAAAATCCACCAAGATGCTGCACATTCAAACTGTTGAATTCACATGAAGATTTTTCAAACATAATTTACTCAATGGTTGTTAAGTTGAAAATACTCTATCTACATTAATTACAAAAAAAGCAACGTTAGAAGATTTTCTTGAATAGAGATAGTTTTATTGTCTCAAGGGAAGTTTTGTTGAAATCTGTCTGGAGCCGCAAAACATATTTGAATAAAGGTAACAGCCTATTAATTCTAAATTAGCCCATCAACAATATGAACAGGTCTAAATGAGCATTCATTATTATGAGTTCCTACAAGGTGGCTACTCTGCATAATTATTTAACTTCTATCTATTTAACTTAGATGGTGAAAGCAAATCAGTCTGTCCACACATTATTAAATCCTCTATTTTCCCCTAAGACTTTTACTTTTTGTATTTGGAATCTATAGCTAGCCTCGCTAGACAGACTCCAGGCCACTGCCACTGAAGTTACGCAAAATTAAGAGGGCAAGGCATCAGGTCATAGACGTGTGACACACATTTTAGTTGATGAAACATTAAAACTTTTTTTTTTATTTGATGCATTGGCTGCTCATTTTTACAATTTTAAAATGTAACAATCACCTCAGGCCCACAACAAAGACAAATGAAAATTTGAATGGTTTATGTAACATCCACAGGGAGCCACTGAAGAGGGTCTCAAGAGCTGCATGTCGCAGTTGGCCTTTCCCTGATTTAGCCTATTAAACCATAAATTCAAAGTCAACATCAGAAAAATTAGCAAACGTCATCTCGAATCGTTTCTTCCTCGAAAGTTAAATGTCCAACACCGAGCCATTTAACAGTCACAAACTCACACTGACATGGAAACACTGTCGTTAAACCAGTTAAAAACCATTAGGTAAGTTAGCTGTGTGATGCAACTTCCATGTCCGTTTGGGTGGACCCTCATTAACTCTCACGGACCTTATACTCCTGCAACAGTAGTCTTCGTGTGTCTCATGATTAGAAGAGAGACAGTGAGGCAAGGAGGTGCTAAGTGAAGCAATACTCTGCGCAGGTCTACAATGAAATACGTTACACATTCTAAATTGTAAAAAATATATAAAAGTCAGGTGGACATGTGGGAGGTTGGGCAGCAGTTACTCTTTCAGTATTCATGCCCATGGACGCCCGTCCTTTTTGCTTGTTTGTGTGTTTTATGTGATTATATTGCCTGATTTCCTCGTCTGTGTTTCCAGCAGGGGGCGGTAAAGACGAGGCATTCTCCCAGGAATGTCCCGACAGCAGCTCCAAGCCAAAGCAGCTCAAGTTCCCCAACCAGGTGTACATCGATCTACCTCTGTGGAGGGACGAGCAGCAGCCTCAGAGCCCCGGTGGGTATTGTGGGTCGGCAGATGCTGGGGTCGGGGCGGCAGGTCAGGGTGCCCCACCAGAGACCCCAGACGACCCCTACACCACCACATCCACCTCATCCACCTCCACCACCCCACAGCTGACCCCCACTAACAGCCTGAAGCGGACGTCAGCTCGCCGCAAGACTGACTCTGTGCTGTACGGTTGCGGCTCACTGCTGGCTTCAGTTGTGCTCGGTTATGACATTAGGGAGGCTCTCAAAAACTCTGGGGAAGATTGCGAGCCCCCGCGCGAGGAGAAAGAGAAGAAGAAGAAGGAGGGCCTGTTTCAGCGAGCAACCCGGTTCCGCCGCAGCACCTCACCACCCAGTGGTCGCCCCCGCAAAGACGAGGGGTCGTCAAATCACACCGCCACCCAGCCTGTCAATCTCATCTCCATGTCCGCCATCATGGAATGCAACTCCACCAAGTGCCTCTTACAGTCTGAGGCGGAGGTGTCACAGTCCAGCCCGGGGAAGGCTGAGCTGGTGGCTGCCAATCATCAGGCAGAGTCCTCCAGAGCGGGCCCCGCAGCTTCTACAGAGGGCCAGAGTAACAGGACTGCAGCTAACACACAGACACCAGTGCAAACCCAAAGCCAGCCGCCAGAGCAGAGCAACCACAACACTGGAACACGTCTACGCAGAAAGAAATACACCACCAACCACAATAGTGAGTAACACGAAACAGGGGGGAAGGGAAGTGAGCATGTAGTGTGAAGAGATATTAACTCTCCCCTGTCTTGTCTCCAGCCAATGGCCCACCTGCTCTGCCTCCTCCAGCCACACAGAAGAAGCAGGAGAAAGAGAAGGACGGAGCATCAGAGAAGCCTTCCAGTGGCGAGGCCTTCTCCAGACCACGGCCAGTGTCGTTCCGGGCCAGACCCCACGCCTGGGCCCTGCTGCGGGGACGCAACAAGAGCTACTCCCTGGGTCACTACTCTGGAGAGAAGACGGCACAAAACCTAAGCATGGTGCTGACGTCAGAGGGCTGCTCGCTGCTGGACATGGACACAGAGGGACAGAAACGGGACTGCACTGTGCCGCTCTGCCGCATTCAGAGCTCCCCGGGACGGACCTCCGTTTTCGAGCTGGAGAAAGAGTTCCTCTCATAGGAGCCCTGGACAGTGATCTGCTGTGGTCATAGTTCATCCTGTACAATCTAGTGTTTCAGAACATACAGACAGAATTTTTGGCCTAAAACTCCTGGAGGGTTTAGAACCAGGCTGCCTTTTTCTCCTCCATTTTATAAAATGTTCTGTAACATAGAACCCAGCTTTGTCTTAGCTCTAGGACATAGGGATCTCAGTGTTCTAGAGCGTAGCCAAGTCTGAGACTCACAGGAGGTCTAGAACAAGCACCCTCGTCTCAGTTTGAGAACAGTCTAACACACTGCGTGTACATGTTTTTTACCCTTCCCATGTCCTGCCTACTTTCCCCCTACTGCGCTGTGATTGGCTAGTACGTGTTACCTCAACATGACACTCTAGTGGAGGCCAGTTTTCCTCTTGGTTACATTTGCCTTGCTGTCATTGTTACTGTAAAAGCTGCAAATGGCTAAAAATCTGATTAACCAAATTCAAGAAAGTCAGAGGGTTAGAGAACTCTTTAAGACAGTTGGTCTTAATCTTTTTTGGGCCCCATCAGTTTTCCAGGTCCCCTTCTATCCCATTAGTTTTAATGTAGGTTAATTGTCCTCCTTCAATATTAATATTATGCCATTAAAAAAGCATGTCATTAAATACCAAAAACAGATTTGATTGAACTGGACAGCTGGAATATCATTAACGTTAGTTTCCCAGAGAACTAAAAAGCCACGTCGATAGAAGTCATACAGTATTTATGAGTGTTAAACAAATGCAACAGTAAGAAAGTTGATACTTAAACTTTAACACAATCTCGTTATTGATCACAAACAGCAGCCAGACAGTGAGCAGCCAAACTAGAAGTATCCTAATTGTTCCGATTGAAAACAAGGGCAGCGTACTAAGGAAAAAGTCTGAGGCCATTTGGAAAAAAGCAGTAAATGGACTTGCACTTGTTCAGTGCCTTTCTAGTCTCCCAACCACTCAGAGTGCTTTCTACACTACGCGTCAGCTTTGAACACAGGTGGCTGAGGATACTGAAAGAGGTGCCACATGCTACACAGCTTTAACACACTCACACACCGATGGAACCATCAGGAGCAATGTGGGGCTCAGTATCTTGCTCAAGGATACTTTGACATGTGGACCGGAGGAACCACAGCTGCCCCAATAGGCTAGTCTCCATTGAAGTCCTATTTATTGTAACCTTCAAAGGAAATAAGCATAACTGCTATGCTCTTTGACGGAGGCAGGCGCCTGAAGCATTAGAGCTATGATCAGGCCCAAAAAATCTGGCCCAACCCTAACTGTCAAACCATGGCAGTAGTTTTGAGCCAGAGCCCAATTAAAAAGCCGACTCTCCCCTAATTTTCTAAGGGCTGACGTGTCTCCTTCTCCTACTTCTTCGTTTCTTCGAGAGTGTTGTCGGCTCTGCTGGCATCTTGTGCACACAACAGGTTCTGCGGAGCGGGCTGCACCTCTCCGTGTGTCTCCCTCGTGTAGTGTGCACAGCGCCCCATGGTGATGCCATGCATAATGCAATCACTGCTCGGCTGCATGTTACACACATCTCTTCTCTCCACTATCTTGCTCCATGTTTAGTCACGTTACCTATCCCTTGAAATCTGCGCTCATAGCACAGTAGGGCGGGACTTTGGCCATGCTCACAGCTAGCGTCCACTCAGAAGGACATGTTGAGGTTATGAGCACCACCCAATCACAGCGCAGTGTGGCAGGACCAGGCAGAACACTGGCAGGAGAATAATAACGCATACACACTGCCTTGTCTCTCGAACACACACACAGTTCTGAAACCTGAGCAGAACGTTCTGGATCAGCAGCTCCTCCTCTGATCCCTCGGTGCTCGACTGTCGCCTTCGTTCGCTCACCTCTGTCTCTCCCTTCTGTTACCTTCTTCCTTTCTCGTTCTGTCGGTGCAGCTCAACGTTGACCGCTGCTGCAGCTTTCGCAACACAATACCCTCACCTTTTTATTTATATATATATTTTTATAGGTAATTTAATATGAAGAGACTTGACCTTACTGTAGCGACCAGCAGGACATACATTCCATGTCAGTTTCAAAGTTGTGCGATCACGCTTTTAGGTTTTTGTGACTTGAGAATCATGCATGCATGTACCCTTAAAATGTTGAACAAAAAAAAATGGTTATGCCTTGTTTGTAAATATTTCTTTTTATCCCATTCTCAGCCTAATGCTGGCAGTTGTTTTGTATTACATATATGCTGTTTTATGACTGTTTTAAAAGTCAGCGATGCTGCAGTATCGTCTGTGTTCTGGGGACAGGTTACACACTGGATCGTAGCAAGTGTGTCTCCTCCCAGAATGCCCTGAAGATTTTAGAGATGCAGGTAGAAAAACACTGGAAGTCCTACGAAGCAAACGTGAAATCTTTTCACTCAAAACTTGGATAAATTTTAAACGGCCGCTGTGGTCATGTGTTGCTAATATGGATTTTTCTAAGAGTATTTATAGAAACGGTTGTTTTTTGTTTGTTATTATTTCCTGTACTCAGCACACTGCAGCAGAGCGGGGGAACACTTAGTCACTGATGTTCATGTCAGGAAAACCTGCCCCAAATTATGAATAGAATCTTATCTCCCCTGATGACGGCTGATTGGTTGAACATAATGACACAGCAGATTTCAGATTTAAGTCATAGAAGGATTTCTACACAGCCCGGGAGTGACCACACCATGAAACAGAAATACTGTAAACCAGACAGACTGTGCCTTCTGACGCACTGACGTTTCTCTGTATGTCAAATTCATGTCTTCATTTTTTTTTCTCATATGAGTTTGATCATTTTTTCAAACAAATGACAGGGTTCCCACGATCCTGAAATTACTGAATAAGTTATGAAATTAGAAAAACTGTTTTCAAAGCCTGGAGATAGTTTGGAATTAACAGAATGTTTTGGAAAAGTTTTTGCTATGTTAAAAATATTTAAAAAAATCCCATCTAACATTCTGCGACGTAATTATGACTGTTGAAATGTCACTAACATCACGTGATATACACTGGCGTATGCAGTGGGGTTGCACGATATGAGGAAAACATGCAGTAACGTTGTATATCACGATAACAATATAACTTGCAGTTGATAAACCGATATTAAAGTGTACCAGCCTCTCTGCTCTCAGTATACTGCTAAAATACAACAAATTGCTTGTTGAATTAAAAAAATATGAAATCAAATTGATATGTAATTGACATGCAATAGATGACGTACAGAACAGATCAGCATAATAAATTAACAGTAATCCGTATGACACAATATTAACCATTGAACCGCACAAAAAAAGACGACGGTTTCATTTCTAAGTGTAGATTTCTACTGATCCTCTCTTTGAAGTAGCTCCTAAAAAATTTCCTGAGTGCAATATCGCAGTCTTTCGCACAAGTTGACATCCAAATGACAATTTAAAAAAAAAAAAAAAAAGGCCGCTCAGCAGACTGCTAGTGTCAGTACATATTTAACACCTGTCGTAGCCAGGTCACATAACGTCGCTGCATGTGTCTACTGTAAGTGTAGACACAAAGGCATTACTCTAGCACGCTGGAGTAAGATCCTTAGTATTGCGCCCTATCATTGCTATATAGGCTTACCTATTTTAAAATACTTTAATGAGGTCGTAAAAGTGGGGTGAAATACTATGAAAAGTTTTTAAGTTTTTAAATAAGTGGGAACCCTGAAATGTTAAGTTTAATTAAGTCACGTTTTTGGTTTGGTTTTATTTCTTTTTGTCCACTTTTTATGTAGCATCAAGCAAACAGTGTCAGCATGTCGTCAAATCTCTATCTAATCAAGCTCAGGAAGGTCTGGAGACATTAAGGACAGATTTTTGGCTAAAGAGATTGAAGACAGTTTAATGATCAAACTCTAAATGATTAACACAGTGTTTGTTATCCTGATTTGTTCAGCAGGTTTTTCTCTGGGCTTCTGTGAGCCTAGTCCCTTGGTCACTCCTGGGCTGTCTAACTCCTGTGTTACTGTTGACTGATTACATTCCCCCTTTTTTCCCCGCTGTCTTACTTCAGTCTGTTTTTGAGAACATTACAAAACATGTCCCCCTGTTGAAGGACAAAACAAGGGCTCATCTACAGCGAGATCTGAATTCCCAAATGGTGTAAATATAATTGTGATTCCTGCTGTGTATATCACTGCGGCATCTTATGATGATGATTTAGAATGTGAAGTTTCCCATGTTCTGTGTTTTATGACCACTGACTGTCAAAGCAACACTGTAAAGGCCTTACTAATCACCGAGCTGTTAAAGGGGCAGTTTACAAGCCAAGATATCACTGGATTTACCCTTTGCTATGAATTAAGGGTTCAATCTGTAAATACCATAATGCACTGGTGCTCTATGTTCCCTTAAAAATATTTTATTTCAGTTTGAAGCTGCGGTTTGTCGTCCGGTTCATGACTCGACGTGTAAACATTCCACTACATTTGACAAACTGCCGCATGAATATTTGTGATACCGGTTATCAATAAGGTGCATTCAGGCTTCTGGCTAAGGGACCAAATTCACCTCGACCAGCACTAAAGGCCTCTCTGTCTTCAGGACCAAAACCACTAAATGAACTAGCTGCTAGTGACGAGTTCTTACAAAGAAAACAACTCGGTACGAAAACTTCACAAAACGACCTCAGAGGCGCAGCGCTGTCGCTGAAAGACCCGCCAGCTTCTGATCAATTAACGAGACCTCCTGTTAAATGCAACACTTCCTTTAAGTCACTGAACGTCTCTGTCACACTGAAACGTGTCAGATTAGCTTTGAGTTCATCTGTTTCAGTGAACTTCTTTTGTTATCATTACAGTATTGGTTATTTCACGCCTGATTGATCAAGAGTATCAAGTTTTATCAACATTTTGAATAAAGTCTAAATCAAGACTAATGTTGCCTTTGTTTTTTCTCTTGCTGCAAATGACCACGATTATTTGATGCTGTTTCCTACTTACATTTCAAGAAGTAGTCAGATCATGTACATCCCGTAAGTAAAAGTGGCAATATGATTTCTTTCTTACTGCAGTGAAAAAGCAGTGTATCCTCACATTTTGAAGGTTTTCTTGGACATTGCTGCTCTGTCACTATGGTCTCTTCCTGCTTCCTGTCCCTTTTCGGCTAGTTGACTTAAAACACATCACCTCCAGAGGACCAGCGCGGGCAAGACACCACAGAGAGCTTTTCATGGTGGCAATACGCTTAATCAGCATTGTGTGAACTTGTTTGGCCTTAATGTAACAGACGTAGAAGTCCTGCACTTCAGCGTTAATACTGATTATTAAGTTAAGACAGCATTCTAGTGAGACAATGATATTAACAGTCAGCAGTTCATTTCATTTCTACTGGGTGTCCACACCTTACAGGCTCACGAAAAGATGTGTCTGTGACAACCAATCACATCTGTCAAAGGAACATACTTAGCAACAGGGTCAACCACACCTCCCCACTAACGTAAAAGTTTCTGTCCTTTCCTTGCTCAGAGTTGCTCTGAAAACTTTCTGAAATCACTCCTAAGCTCCGACTCCTTGCTAAAAAAATTGTAGGCTAAGTTAGGAGCTCTCTGGGAGTGTTCATTGAATGTTTAGCTGTCTTAGGAAAATATTGAGCCAGTTTTTGGAAATGAAAGAATTAAGCGACAGTATAAACACTTTGTTGATTTTAATTCTCACTCTCATAGGAGTGCTGGACAGAAAGAAAAATATAGACTACCTAATCCTGTGAGACAGACTGAACCAGTGTAAACAGTGTGCGTGGCTTTTATTTGTAACATGGCACATACAACAAATACACAATACATTCTCAGAGTTTTGTGTCTGAACAGTGCTGAAGTGTAAACTCGTTGTGTCACAGTAAAGCTCCTGAGATATTGTGGCAGTGTTTTACTTTAAGTTTTTGTTGTTTTTTTTTTTTTGGATAAAAGTTAAGGTAACATTGATCTTCACAGGTGAATTAAAGTACAAACAGTGGTCACAGTGTTAACTTATGCAAACTACATCCTTCCCGCCCCTGCACAAATGAAACTGATGCTGGAAGAACAGTTTAAGCAAACAAACAGAAATGTTAAGACTAAAGAAATCGTTAAATTAAAAATCTGAAATACAGGTAGAGAAAGCTGAAGTAGATATTTGTCTTGAATCTGTGTGATTCACTTGTAGTGTGTCGAAAGTGGAAAATGAGCTGTGCTTCATGCAAAGGACAAAACAAGCTGAAGAGATGAAATTATCTTAACTCAAGGTCCACTCACTAGATTTTACCAGAGCTTTGAATCACATCATCATCATCATCAACAATAAATTGAGAAAACAATAAAATCTCCACAAAATAGCATTTTAAGTCGTGTGTGATTTATCCTGGCTTCATATGAGCAGAGGAAAATGTGTCCAGATAAAGACAAGTGCTTTGTCTGTGAATTCTGTGAGTACTGTGAAGCTGATTTGTGCACTTGTGTTTGAAATGGTCTCTATTAAGCCATGTTTAACGTGTGTTTTGAATCAACTAAACTTTACAGCACTTCACACAAACCTCTGTTCCTGACTAGTGGTTTGGAGGTGTAACTGCAGAGTGACACAGACACACCAGCGCAGGCTCTGTATAGAGCTGACACACAATATAAATCCCACATTTAAAAGCTGGTGAATGGACCTTGAGTTAAGATTATTTTAGAATGTTCACAAACAAAATTTTACATTAAATAAAAGCTCTTCTTGAGTGAAACAAAGTGTCCTGGAGGGTGAAATGTTTCAAGTACTGCGCGCCCAGTTTACCTCCACAGTTCACACCACAAGTCACATCCTTAATGCTTTAAAGAATAAAGTGCATCACTTTTATTGGCACTTATATTTCTGGCAGCAGCCGTCGAGGTAGCGATGGATAATCAAAGCTGAACTGATGAGTGAAAAGTCCAGTCATTCAGAGCGTCATGTTGGCAGAGTTTATCTACGGCAAAGAGAAGGAGGGAGGGAAACGTTAATGAACCACACAAAGAAGTAACTGTCCAGACTCACATCATTACAGCTCTGCACATCCGTCGCAGGTCTAAAAAATAGTGCACAGGGTGGAGTGAGCAGAGGTAATTATAGTCATTGAGGAGAAACTCTCCTGCTAAGATTTCTCCTCCAGGAGTTTCATTTTCCCTCCCTCTTTCTGTCTCGCTGCCTCGGGCGATTGTTGTGCGACAGCTGATACTTGACTTCTCATTTGGTAATCTTTTGTGGCAGCGGAGAGGTTACCTTTCACTCTCCAACGATACTGTGCAGCTCAGACACAGTCGCACAAAGCAGACACTTGTAGCGTGCTCTCACAGATAAGGTGGCTTGTTACTGCAGTGATGTGCGCTCAACAAACTAAACTGAACATGTATACAAATAAGGAGAAAGATGAGTTTCTCTGGGAGTGTGTGTGAGTGTGTGTGTGTGCTGGTACCTGTGTGATCAGAGCGTAGTGACACATTTCTCAGGGCTGCGCGCGCTGCTCTTGGTCTGGAGGGGGATCATGGTCTGGGCTTGCAGGCAGTATTTAGTCTTGTGCTTCAGCTCTCTCAGAGTCAGCTTGTTGGAGCAGCAGCTCATCTCAAACACCTCCTGAGGAGGAGAGAAGACGACAGGAAGCAGTGAGGGACTGCGATGCACAGTTGGACACGTGAAACAATCTTTACACAAGATGGCCTACATGGAGTCTGACAGCAAACTGAGCCTTACAGGAGAAATTACATAGTACATGTTGGAAAAAAAGTTGTGTTTCCTAGTGTTGTTATTGTTCTTCTCTTTTAATATTGTTCTTGTTTTGTTGTTCTTCTTCTGCTCTTCCTCTTCTGCCCCCTCTCCCTCTTTTTCTTCCTCTTTGATTTCATAACAGTAGTAGTGTCGACGTAACTTCTTCACTAGTGTGTGTGTTCCAGACTCCAGGTAAACGTGTTTTTTACCATGATGCTGAAATTTAATGGATTCAACAACAATATTGATAATTGTTTAATAGTTTAAATCATTCATCACCGGCTATTTTCTGATTCCAGCTTCTCAAAAGTGATGATTTGCTGCCTCTTTACTATTTAATCACATTAATTAAATATCTTTGGGTTTTGGGCTGCTGGAGAGACAGAACAAGACATTTGAAGACACGACCTTAGAGTCATGTGACCGCTGTTTGACATCTGGTGAACTGAGAGCAGCATTTTTCTGACCTTTTAAAGACTGAACAAAACTATTAACAGATTAATCAATAATGAAAATAATTATGAATGTTCAGCTAATCTGCTGCTCCACCAAGGAGCTCATGTTTTTGGTGCCGTTTGTTTCTTTGTCCGTATGATTGCGGGAAAACTAGTGGCCTGATTTTCATGACTGTGTGTGAGTGTGTGTATGTGTGTGTGTGTACCTCCTCTCCGCTGGTGTGTATAAGGTAGATCTTGTAGTGCAGACTGCTGTGCAGCTTCCTGACGAGCACCCTGGGCGGCTTCACACGGACCACAATCCCTTGCTCCGTGAGGTTCAGCTTCAGCATGGGAGAGCTGATTTTGGCTGCAGATACATTAGAGGATCTCGTTTTAAGTTTCTTTTTTTAATGCACGATGATGAAGCACAAATCAAAGCCATGACAGAGAAAGAGAGACAGTGAAAGGGGGTATTTTGTGTTTCTGTGTGTGTTTTGTTGACATCTTGTACTTCAGGGTTGCAGGTTGGGAGTTAAAGTACCAGACGACATCATAGACTTATCAAACATGTTTTTTATCTTTCAAAAATTACTTAAATTTCTCTGGAAAAAAGGCAAATTAAAACTGTCACAATGATTAAATGAAGAACTATATATAACAGCATGTGTTACAGGTTGTTTATTCTTCCCTCAGTTGTTGCATCAGTTTGGGGAAGCCAGGAAACAAAGAATAGGATGCAGACGATGATGAGGAGGAGGAGGAGGAAGAGGAGAGTAAACACTCACTGTCCCAGCGCGGGCTGAACCTCGGGGAGAGGGCCCAGGCTGATTTGCTGGAGGGCAGGGAGGAGGCGTGCACTCTGGCGTAGTACCACTCTCTGAGGTCAGAGGTCAAGTCACTGAGGTCACACTGGTGCTTCTGGATCCCCTGACAGCCCTCGACATCCAGCCACTGAGGCTCGCCATAACTGAGGGGCAGACACAGAGAGAGACAGATACACAGAGAGGTTATTTCACTCTGTGGCTCACAGTTGTCTCACAGCAGAGAGGTGGAATAAATACTTTTACTGAAGTAAAATCCTGTATCCAAAATTATCTTTTACTTGAGTAAAAGTACAAAATCCTCAAAATATCTTTAAATTGCCAAAAGTAAAAGTACTATGGGAGCGCATTGCATTGTGAATAAGTAAAAGCAAATGACACCTTATCTCATAATTATGAGAAGCTTTCTCATAATTATGAGAAACTATTTTGTAATTATGAAAAACTACCTCGTAATTATGAAAAACTATCTCGTAATTATGAGATAGTTTCTAATAATTATGAGAAACTACCTCGTAATTATGAGAAACTATTTCGTAATTATGAAAAAATACCTCGTAATTATGAGATAGTATCTCGTAATGATGAAAAACTATCTCGTAATTATGAGAAACTACCTCGTAATTATGAGAAACTATTTCGTAATTATGAAAAACTACCTCGTAATTATGAAAAACTATCTCATAATTATGAGAAACTATTTCGTAATTATGAAAAAATACCTCGTAATTATGAGATAGTATCTCGTAATGATGAAAAACTATCTTGTAATAAGTATCTCATAATTACGAGATAAGATCCTGATGTGCTGCAATAAGGCCTTTCACTGACACCATAACATTAATTAGCTGATTTGTACAGTGAGCCCACCGAGAAACACGATGACAGGCACTTCCGGTCAACGTTCTTCAGAATAAAAGCATTATATCTGAATAATTTTTTTTTTTTTTTTTTTTTTTTTTTAAACATTAACATTATCATTAAAATATCACAAACGTGATTATATAATTTGCTTTTTAAATTGCAAATTATGCAGACTGACCCACTCCATGTTGATGCATTAAAACTGTGATGTGAATGGGCAACAGGTGTGTCTGATTACTGCAGGTACAAGACATGAAGCTCTGCGACTGATTGGCTGAACCGGCAGCAGGTGCCTGACTGCAGGCAGCAGGGACAGACGCCGCCAGGGTGAGTTAAGTACCTTTAATACTCTTTATGTATATACCTTGTGTGTGTTTCAGCCATGTGTGTTGGGAGCGCAGCCGGGAGTTAGAGTGTCACCTGTGCAGGGCAGGTCACGTGTTTGCAGCGTGTAAGGTGTGTGTAGGCTGCAGTGCCTCCAGCAGAGGGCGACAGCGTGCCGTGTGTGTTGGTGTGTCTTGGGACACAAGTCTGGTCCTGGTTTAAACTCTTTGCTTGCGGCGGACTTTCGCCCATTTTTATGACTTGTGTCTTTTAAATCATGTTACTGAAGGTCACTGATTGTATCGTGTACAGTCTGCATCCTGTGATTGTTTGACGGCTCTGACTTGGTGGCAGTGAATTCCTGCCTCGCATTTTGAAACCCTGTATTTATTTTGTGCATCACATTAATGTTGCATCTGAGCTCTTTTTTTATTATTATTTTCATCTTTTCAAATTAATCAGATAGTTCATGCATCATCTGAAAAGGAAATACAGAAACACTGTGAATGTCTGCTGTTAAACGTAGGTCTGTAAATGCAGTAGTTCAGTCCAGCTTCTACCATCTCAAGAATATCTCCAGAATCAGATCATTCCTTTCTAACACGCTTCCTGAAACTGTTATTCGTGCATTCATGACCATTTAGATTATTGCAGTTCCTTCCTCTCTGGCATCAGTAAAAAACCCCTCTCACGCCTCCAGCTCATCCAAATCTCTGCTTCTTTAGAACTGATTTTAAGGTTTTATTGATCACTTAAAACCCTGAGAGGCCTTGTCCCAAGTTATATCACAGATCTTTCACTGCCCTGTGTTCCCACTCACACCCTGAGATCCTCAGATGCATCTTTTCTTGTCGCCCCGAGGTCAACTTTGGAGTGACCTGCGTGAGGAGATCAGGGCTGCAAACTCTGTCTCATCTTTTCAATCACCTCTGAAAACCCACTTCTGCTGCTGTACTGCTGTACATATACTGTATGTGTGTGAGTGAGTGTGTGTGCGATGTCTCACATCTTCCACTGGACGTAGTACTGCAGTGAGCTGCTGCCGTTGGCGGGTGGAGTCCATTGCAGGATGTTTCTGTAGTCCACAGAGTCAAACTTCACCTGGGAGGGTGGAGCGAGCATCACTGGACCTGAGGAAGTTACATAATGGTTTATGAGACTATAAGAGCAACAGATCAATAATAATGGTGGTTATTATACAGCAACTCAACAGTTAGGAACAAAAACAGAGTAAAATGAAAATAAGCAGTGGAGTAAAACACACTCAAAATGAGGAGAGAAGTGCGATATAGCCTCAAATCCAATCAGAAGGTGCATTTATTGCAAATAGCTTTTATGATGGGGTGTAAAATTATATTGAAATGTAATGCTTGGTGAGATTTCCAGAGCCTGTGAGTGACTCTTCAAGGATTCATACTGGAAAGATGATTTATCTTGAGGCTAAAATGTCCAAAAAATAAACAAACCATAGGTAAATAACTTGATGAAACTGAGGAAGACTAAAAGAGTTTTGTCCATATTAAAAAAGAACTTTGTGAACCTGCAGTTTGGGTGTCACATTTGACCCTGAGCTTCATCATACAAATAACCGTAAAATGGTTGAAGGTCGTAACCGCAGTCTTGCTTTCTTCAAATTAAATACACTGTAAAAGTAAAACATTTTTTTTTATCTCAAGTGGACCTTGAAAAAGTCATTCATGCTTTCATCTCATCATGTCCAGACTACTGTAACTCCCTATATTCAGGACTCAGCCAAAAGGCCATTTCCTGTATCCAGCTTGCTCAAAACTCGGCTGCCAGACTTCTTACTAAGTCCAAGAGACAAGACCACACTTACTTATGACTTTCACAGCCCTACATGACCTTGCTCCAACATAACATGGTTTTAATAGTTAAATATTTTATCATCTTTTCTACGTATGTGATTGTTCTTACTGGTTTTATCCTGTTTTACATTTGTGTACATTTTTTATCGCTCTATATTAGTGTGTCATTCTTTTATTATCTTTTAAATTATAGATTTACTGACGCCCTATGAGCCTGGCTGCTGCCTGTGCTCCTCCTAACCTGGTGTTTTCCGTCAGAGCCCTGCAGGTGTGGAGCTCCTTACCTGAGAAATGCAGGTTAGCAAACTCAGTGTCTTCATTTAAAACACCTTAAAACATACTTTTACAGAAAGTAGTTTTTACAGTTAATCTATTGAGTGTCTAGTTTCTATACTTCTGCTATCAATTTTATTATTTATTTTTAATACACACTCACACACTGTTTTATTTGTCTTCTCGCGAGATTCTGAAGTATCTCGTCGCCTCATTCAGGAAAAAACATTACCGCTAAAAACAGAAAAAAAATTACCATGAAAAACTGGGAAAAAAATACTCAGAAAAACAGGGAAAAATTACTCAGAAAAACAGAAAATATTACTCAGAAAAACTGGGAAAAAAATACTCAGAAAAACAGAAAATATTACTCAGAAAAACAGAAAATATTACTCAGAAAAACAGGGAAAAATTACTCAGAAAAACAGGGCTTTTTTTTATCTGTGAAGTGAATGCAAAACGCTTCTGTAGAAAAGTGCTATGAATGAAATGGAATAATGAAATAGATTTATTCTGCCATCTGGTCAGAACCAGGACTCTGTTTGTCCTTTAAAGGACTCTGATGCCGTCACGCTGCAGCCTCATCAATGCACAACATTGTTCCTGAAAACACAGGGCTCGTTTATTCAAACCTGGCAACCTGGATTTAGTTCCTCGAAATCTCAGAGCTCATTACACACATTACTCTAACAGATGTCATCGTCTGCTGGGCCAGCCCTGAAGTAGGCCGCATCTCTCCTTTGTTCTTGGCTGAAACAAATCAATTTACTGTTTGTTGACGACTGATAATGACTGACATTTAGTAAGTTTTGATTCTTACAATGATTCTGAGACAAAGAACATAAGTTGTGATTCACCTAATTTACTGCTCAGTCATGTCTGTTTAAATTTGATTATATTCTATGTGAGTGTAGAAGCTGGTTTTTGCGAGTTCTGTTGTTGGTTGTCCGTGAAGTTCCTCTCAGCTGATGTTTAAAACTTAGCAGAGAGAAAAATCAATCAGTCAGACAATAACAATCCATAATATAACACAACATAGAACTATGGTTACCTTGAGCTGTGACACAGACTCCCAGGTTCCCCAGCAGCACGGCTCCGAGCAGTAGACGGGTCATGGCGTTGATGCTGTTGGAAGCACGACAGACACACCGAGCCACACTGGACTGATGCTGCAGAGAGCACGGCGGCCTTTAACGTGCCAACTACTTCCCCCTTTTCCGTGATGCATGGTCCATTTATGGCTTTCTGTCCCCACTGCGACAATGCTGCACGGTTCGACACAGAAGTACAGTTTTGTGCAACTCACACGTGACAGATTTCATGATCAAACTCTGACGGATCACGTTACCAATGTTCCAGCCTTATCTGGGCTGACATTTTGTTTGTCTATAGATTACTCACCGAACCTCAGATCCTACAGGTGTTGACACGTTCACTGACTGAACAGCAACAGTAACAGTAAAGGACCGCGCCTTTAGTTTTCCTGGATCAGTCTCGCAGAGGAGGTTTCAGAGTCCTGGAGCTGAGTCAGTATCTGTGTCTGCTCAGCATCATGTGCTTAAATCCTCGGGTGGACGGAAACATTTCAAAAACCAGAGTCCTGACAGCTGTGATGGTGAAAATACACCATAGACATTTGAAAAAGGCGATTAAAATGAGAATTGGTGCGTAAAAACAGTGAAATATATAATGATTCAATGCTTTGTCTCCTGTTTGACGTCTGAAATAAAAGCACGCCCACCAAACCAGTCACAAAACCTGTGGGATTTCCACTAACGTCACATCATGTAGAATATTGTATTATTCTTTTCATGCGTGTCACTCATCTGCTTCATTGTTACGCAAGTTAAAGATTGCCCAGATTGCCAAATTGTTTTGACAAAGCTCTCTTCCTACACTGACAGTAAACCTGAGAGCAACACAGGCTTCTTCATCTGTTATCACCTGTAACTCTGCGTTACCACTAACCCCACTGTGTGGACATACATCGTACAAGGTACCCTTGGTGTGTTGGTTGTTGACGTTCTGGGACGCCGTGTCAAGCTCTGCCTGTTACATGCAGTGTCTTGGTGGTTAGGTTTAGGAAGAAAGAACAGGGTTTGGCTTTATAGTTTTATGGGATGAGAACACCACTGTCCTCGGTGAAGGTCGGCGTTCTTTGGACCCATCTACCACCCCTACCCTACTTGGACTATTGCCGCCTTAATGGTGCGTTCGTTTTGTACTCAGAGGTCAGAAGTGGGGAATGACGTCACCTCCGAGTCGTCAACGATTTTTGCATTCTAGTTGACGATGGTAGACAAGTCCGAAAAAAAACATGGACGCCCGCAAGAAAGCCTTTGTTGCCCTTGCACTTTCCGAGTATAGACAGCTTCAAAACCATCATGCACTCCAACTGATGAACGCCGCGTGTAAAACAAATATAAGATAAAATTGCTACAAACAGTACTTTAGCAGAGTGTTTCCTCACTATGTATGTGAACGGCAGCCATATTAAATTCGTAAGTCGGAGCTGATACGGAGTTTCTGAGTTGGAAATCCGATTTCAGGGTGTGATCGAGTTTAAACTTTCGACTGGGAACTGGGAATTTCCAACCTCTGAGTACAAAATGAACGCAGCATAACTTTCATTCTTGTCCTGCTGCGTTTCCCTGATGCTGCCAGGCGTGATTAAACTATACCGGCGACCATCCGAATATCATGCCGATGTTAAAGGACGGCTTTTTTAGTCAGTGTCTGACGCCACAAGTCGCTTCCAAAGCGCCGGATTTCAATGACTTTGGAGTGAGACTGGGTTGATTTGAGGCAAGAAGACAGTTATTAAGATGATATATGGTTGAATTTGATGACTTATACAGGCGACTCAGTGATCGAAAAGTGTGACAAAGAAATTTACTGAAATCGGCCAAAACACTCTAGTTACTGAACTCTGCTGAAACACATCCAGTCTCTGAGGATCTCTGCGGGTCGCTGTTTGGCGGTACTGTGGTCAACTAGCTTTAAGCACGACAGGATCGACCCTGTATAACCACTTAAAAATACCATGTTATAATTAACCCCACGATAGGCTGGGCCCCACTCTCCCCTAGTTGTACTTTACTTGAGTATTTAAATGAGTAGTAGATTAATCAATTAGCTGATTGACAGAGAATTGATTGGCAACTATTTTGCTAAATCTTTAATAATTTCCTCTTTCTTTTTGGGGGGAAATCATTTTAAGTTTTTTTAGGTTTTATTTTATTTTCATTTATTTATTTATTTTTTTTGTTTATTTTCCTGATAATACTAACGTTTACTTAGGATTAGTATTTTCATAATATGGTATCTGAATTTTCCTCCACCACTGTTGAAAGCTTTTAAAATAAAGTAACAGGCATGAATGTTCAGCAGAGGACCCAGAAACTAAAGCAGCTAAATGAATCATTATTAATTTTATTAGTTATACCTGTGTTTCTCAAATGATTTCCATGAGTGGGGTCTATTATTTCATATTTAAATTGTACCTCTGTGAGGTCGTATGTTTGTTTGCTCTCTGGGGCTTAGAGGAATTGCCACATGTTGCTGCTGCAGATTGACACAGTTCCCAGTATGTTACTGGAACGAGTGATGACTATCAGCTGTCCACACATTTCACTGGAAACCCCAACAGTTTATTGGAAATGTGTTACATAACAACGCTCAGTGACAACAGAGGGCGCAAGAGAAAGGAGGAGGGCTGACAATCTTATCTACTTCTTCTCTCGCAATTGCTATGTCTGCTTCGTGTTAATTATTAACTACATTGTTAATGGGTTTATAAATATCCACAGAAGCTGAGAGATTATATTGTTATTGTTATGTCACGCAGAACATTAAAATAATCATGACTGTGCAAATTTGGACTGCACTCAAATGTGCAACTGTTTGTAACCTTTTTAACTTTTTTTTCTATCGTGATAATTTAGTGTAAATTTACAACACTTTTATACAGTGTTAGTTCAACTTTTACATCTTACAGAATTAATACAGCTGAGGTAACTTTTGGTCACCAAAAGGATACGTAGCACACTGTGCGATTCCCAATCAGGGGTATTTGCACTAGCTGGAGGAATTAGCTCAACTCAATTTGGAAGAAGTTACATTTTGATTTAAAAAAAAAACAAAAAAAAAACTTTATCCACATGTTGAGAGGATCTCAACATGAGTTGCTGATTGACAATAGGTCGCTCCAGTAGCTAAATGGTTCAACTCCGCACCAGGTGGCCCTTTGTTGCACATCATACCTCTCTGTCTCCCCACGATTCCCGTCTCTCTGACACTGTCACAATAAAAGCTAAGATGCTGTAAAAATTATCTTTAAAAAATGTGAGGGGGAAAAAAGAGAACATTAAAACTTAATAAATGAGCAAAAAAATCTCAACAGTAAGAAAGTAGGATAAAATGTTAAAGAGTCAAGCTTCTGTCACTCCAGGTCATAGTAGCAAAAATGCAAATTACTATTCAGCTGTATACAAATGTATTTTAACAATATCTGTGTTTGCATAATTTTATTTTTGTTTTTATTCATTTGTTTTATCATTAATCAGGCGGCACGGTGGTGCAGTGGTTAGCATTGTTGCCTCACAGCAACCAGGGTGGGGGAGCCCTTCTGTGTGGGGTTTGCATGTTCTACCTCATGTCAGTGTGGGTACTCCGGCTTCCTCCCACAGTCCAAAGACATGCAGGATAATTGGTGATTATAAATTGTCCGGACGTTTTTTCTTCCTTGGTCTTTTTTTTTCTCTTTAGTTTTACTTGTTTGGAAATCGTATGTTGTTGTTTTTTTAAAGATATTTTTAAAATATTTAATACAGTTTGTAAACTGGTGTCAGACATATACAGTTTGATTTCAGTGCTAGGTAGGTTCCTTTTAGAAGCCCAGCTCAGGAGTTTTTGTGCATTTCTTGTTAATACAATTAAAGAACTAAATTAATACTGTTAAATAGCATCCAGCTTAAATCTAGTTCAACTGAACACATTTTGAACATAAGGGGTGGTGTTGATGGTGTTGTACCTGAGGCTGTGGGAGTATATCACATAATAACTGCTGTAGATTACCAGAAACCTCGAGCTCCTCTACCTACAAACCAGTAACCCAGAATCAGTTGAGGATACACACCTGATAGTGAAGTCTGTTATCACCTGTTACTGGAAACAAAAAAAGGTCTCCCTCCACACTCCCCCACACACACACAGTAAAGAGGAAGGAAACATCACATCTATTCAAAGACACACACACACACACACACACACACACACACACACACACACACACACACACACACACACACACACACACACACACACACACACACAGAGAGACGAGGACTCCCCTGTCACTCAAATTCCTGGTTTCAGAGGAGGGAACAATGTGGGCTGCTCAAATGTCATAAAACATCACAACATGCACGTTTCTTCCTTCACATGGTGACTTGACAGAATCTGACGTAGTGGTTTAAATAGTAGTAACTCAGCTGCAACGTGGCTGCTTCACTACACTGAAATACCAACTTCCCTTCTTTAATGAGGTCACTTTTTTTCTTTTTTTTTTACTGTAATATGGTCAGCACAACATAAGATCTGGGACACAAATGTACACTGACATTTGTGTGCAACATCCTATCACAACATCCCTTCTCCTTTTTGACTACATCCTTCTTTAGAACAGATTACAAGCAGAAAAAGGTCAGGCGATACTCTTATCTTTTTATTGAAATGTGATGCTGAAGAAAATGACACAAGACAATTAACAGTCGTTTGCACACAGAACCTGAAATGTGGACATACAGTAGATACTGTAAAATGATGAACTGCTAAATAAGATAATAAAATGCTTCTGATTAATGGGCTGACCTATTTTTACAAATCCAGATATTAACTAAACAACTTATTCACACATCATCACATCATTGGGCTGGTAATCAGATCCGTCCGTTCCTATTTGAAACCGATTAAACAAAAATATATGTGTAAATAAAAAGCACCATTTCCCTTTTTCATTCTATTCGGCGCCGTACGATGCGTGTCAAAACAGATGCCTCCATTATTCTTTTTTTTTTTTTTTTTTTTTACAAACCCACACCGGCTCTCACTATTGTCTTATTTTCCAGTGTAGCCAACCTTGAAAAAGCTCTTCTTTTTAAGAGAAAAGCCTATTTTGTACTTCCCAGCTCCTGTAGTAGCAGCTCTGTTGAAGAGCAGAGAAGAAGAACTGTTTGGTTTGTCTCCTCTGGGCTACTGTAGAACATGGCGATCCCTGTGAAAGAGGAGCTGCTCATATACAGGGCTCATTCTATGTGTAAGAAAACACAGTGATTCTTCGATTCACGTGATTATACACTAATGAAAACTCAGTTAAGAATGTTACATTACATTTCTCCCGATGGATCCCTCGAAATCCTACACACTGGTCTTTTAACATCTGTATAATTGTCTGTTATTTACCACACAAAAAAATTAAATAACAAAAAAATAACTGACTCAGAAAAAGCTTTACAGCACGGACACAAGGCACAATACATAGTCTGATACAATGTGTAATATTACAACATCAGTCACTTTATACTCGAGTGCAAGGACAGCTCTCATTTCATGAGGAAATTAACTGCAGTTCTCAAACTGCATTAATGCATTTAAAGGCTGAACGAAACAAAAAATGTTGTAACCCAGGGCCTCCTGCGTTAAATGTTCGATTAACTGTTAGTATTTGTCAAAGTCAGAAATAAGAAATAGTTTTTGGCAGCTCATCTTGAACTCAGGCACATCTACATACATTTATCTGCACAAATGGAATTCGGGGAAACTGCTTTTCCCCATCCATCCTTTAAAGCCACACTTGACCTCTAGCAGAGCGACATCATTTAGTAAGCAACCGATTTATACATTTATCCCTCATTCTCCTCCTGATCTACCAGCAGGTAAGGCAGGTGAAGGAGGTGGCAGATCCCTATTCGTCTCATCCACACACTTCTTTAAGTGATCCAGGACTTGATCAAATCCGTCTGGTGATTGTACCTGCCCAAATATTCCACTTTACTAAAATAAAATGTTGCAATATAAAAGTTAAAGATGCTCTAACTTGTGTTTCACAGCAACTTTTAAGGTGCAAAGCCTAATGGCGATTAAAAGACTTGATTCAGACAGAAAACACAGGTGCAAATAAGCAAGAGGACATTCTCATTATCCTTAAGACGAACTAGTCCACAGTACAGCACTGTAACCACTCAGCTCAGTAGCTGATAAATATAGTAATGTGTGCGTACATGCAACGGATTCCAGTAGACGTTATTGTATGAGACAGATGTTGATGAAACTGTACATTAATGGTTATTATTTATTGTTATTGGTTATTATTTCAATATGTAATTCAGGAAATAGAGCAAAGCTAAGTCCATTTGAGTAACTGTGAATGATTCACAGTTAAATCTTGAAAGACGAACGTGTACACGATAAAGCAGTCAGCCAGCGTAAAGAATCGGCTGGTGTCATTTTTTTTAAAGTGCCAGAGCAAGTCGCTACACGAGGTAAGGACACCGCGGAGTATTTTCCACTCAACTCGGCCTCGACCACTTGCTGAGGTCTAATTTAAGAAAAAGATTTAAAGCTCCTGTGTACGTCTGATGCAGAATATCAGAATTAAAAACTTAAACCCATTTTCCACCCAAATTAACACATTCACAGGTTTGTTATTTAAATGCAGCAAAAGGCAATAGACTCCTTTCCCACTGCCAGTAGACAAGAGAGGTGTACACGGCTCTAAACAGGGTTAGTAAATGATAGAAAGCAGCATGGAGGCCAGTGAAAATGTTTACTTCTTTTTTCATATCTAGTCTCTTTTTCAAACTCAGTGCCAGCTAGTTTAGAAGGATGTTCAGGCACTGCTTGACCGAAACCTGCATCGCGCTGGATATGGGGCAGCAATTAGCACATTTATCAGGGTGTTACATTTCCATCACTCCTGATCGGAGCCATTTGGAGCAGGAAATGCTGAATATCTGTGACTACCGCAGAGTAATTTGCTCTGGGAATCAATGCTGATTGTAACCTCTCCCACTAAGACAGAAGCCAGATGTTAGAGGGTGTTGGTGGGTATTTTCGTCCAGAAGGAAAGGGGCTTTAAGGACAGCATTACTACACTGCTTAACATTCTGGGAACTGATCTGATTTGGTAATTCCTTATAGCCATTTGAACTTGTCGTGCTGCTTTGACATTAATGTAAATACAGAGAAAAATGTAACGTGCACTAACAAGAGGAACAAACCTGATTCTCCTTTCACTTGGCATTGGGATGGTCTGACTAGGAAACAGCACAAACTGAACCACCTGACATCTGTGAACACTGTAAATTGCTCCGGAGATATTCATAGTTTTTAGATTTAATGACAGGTAATTGCAGTTGACCTAATGTAAAACATTCACTGCTCAGACGGTACAGGTGCCACGTTCAGCCGCGGTAGCCCTCAGTCAGTTCATCTGGTGCTATCTCAACCAGCACCTGGCGTTTCTCATAGCCAGAGGGGAAATCCCTGGAGTAGAGCTCCCCCTCTTCTTCCAAGTCTCTGCCAGCCATGTACCCAGGTCCTTCATCAATCCCTACCTCCACGTCATCAGACACACCTTCATTCTCGGTTGGCAGGCCGATGGGCAGACGGACTTCAGGCTCCATAGAGGGAGTAACAAAAGTTGTGGGGTCGATCTCCTCTGGTATCAGTAGAGGTGTGGGTGTGGTAGGCTCCACCTGTGGCACAGAGACCGTGTCCTGAACCACTCCAAATGTCCACTGCTTCAGTTTATTCGTGAACGTCTTTAAGACACAAAGAGGTATTATTAGATTAGTGTTTATTTATAGGACATACATTCTTCTAGCATATTCAAACATAATAACATTTCCATTTAAATGATCAAGTGGTCTGAAGCTACCATGGTGGATGGTAAAGGAGTTGAGGGCGTGGTCTTCTTTCGGTACACCATGAAGACAACAGCAACTGTGCACAAGACCAACAGGGCGGCTATGATGCCGACGTAGATGAGATCTAGACAAAACAAATGTCAAAATAAAAACACTGGCAGACGTATTAATAATCACACATAGCCACACTGTTTAACCAAAGAAACCAGTCGTGGCTCTGACTCACTGTGGTTTCCTGAATGAAGGGCTTTGCTACAGAACCCAAATAAAAGCATCAGCGAGTGTGTGAAACAACTTTGAGGTAAACCAAGTAATGATGATGAGGCTTGATGCAGACTCTGCAGGCTAAAACATGTCCTGCCGATGATGATTTCGTTTATATTATCTACAAAAAAGGGGGAGCTTCATAGGAAATGTTTGGGAAACACTGGTTGAACCATTGTGGCTTCACTGGTTACTGAAACATTTCCACTTTGTCTTTAAGGTCCTACTTTCAAAAACAGCAACTGCCTGAGACCCTGAGTCACGGTGGATACTCACAGGAGCTGTTTTCACTGTTGTTAAAGGTGTTTATATTCCTCCTGAAAGAACAGCTACTAGTGATTTACCCCGCCTTGGATGCCTTGCCTCAGGTGTCTGTTTTTAAAGGGATAGTGCACCCAAAAATGAAAATGCAGCCATTATCTGCTCACCCATATGCCGAGGGAGGCGCTGGTGAAGTTTTAGAGTCCTCACATCCCTTGCAGAGATCCAAGGGGAGAGGGGGTAGCAACACAACTCCACCTAATGCAGGCTGATGGCGCCCCAGATTAAAACTTCCAAAAAACATATAATTGAAACCACAAAATATCTCCATACTGCTCGTCCGTAGTGATCCAAGTGTCCTGAAGCTCCAACATAAAAAGTTGTTTGGACAAACGTCATATGAACTCTGTTTTTAGCCTCACTGTAGCCTGTAGCTCTACCTGCCTCTCTGTGCACTGCGCTCACGTGTGTGGGCTTTCAATTATGTGTTTTTTGGACGTCAGCCTGCATTAGGTGGAGTTGCGCTGCTACCCCCTCTCCCCTTGGATCTCCGCAAGTTTTGTGAGGACTCTAAAACTTCACCTGAGCCTTCCTCGGCATATGGGTGAGTAGATAATGGCTGAATTTTCTTTTTTGGGGGCACTATCCCTTTTAATGTTTTTCAACAGCCTAAAACATGAAATTTTAGTACCTGAGAGTGCATCTGGACGAGTATAGAGAGAACTACGTCACCGCTGCAGCTTGTTCAAGTCACACTGAGTCAGAGCTTGCTGTAATATTTGTAATGGGCCAGACAGACATCACACAAACTTTCCCTTGTTAATGTTAGCTCAAGATAACATTTCAACTGAAGTAGATTTAACTTCTTATTGGAACATCACCTTTGTTTGACAGCTGACATTACATTTTTGTCATTACAAAGAGAGTTAAGTGCCGAAAAACAGCACCATTAGCCCCCCTTCCACCAAACAGTACGGTACAGTTCAGTTAAGTAATTTTTTTCCCCCGTTTCCACACCTCAGTTTCTCCCCAATAAATATTTTGGTTCTTGTTCGTCTTTGAATTAGCTGCTAACTGCTGCCAGCTGTTTTACGTTGCACACGTAACATGTCGTTAAAACTGTACACCTGTCCTCCTGAAGGTTCAGCGCTGTTATTACTTTGCTGCCAGCGAGACAACTGTGATTGTACCTTCTAATACAGGTGGCCCACCTTGAACAGGCAGTATAAAAAAGGGGCTCATAAGTCTCCAAAGCTAACATAACAGAATGCCTGTTGTGTATCTTCACATTAACAACATAATAGTACACAAAAAAATAAATAAAAATGTTACTCAACAGCTTGGTCTTTCGTCCAGTGGCGTGGTGCAGTAATGTGCGGCTTTAACAAGTATCTTATTCACCTCTCCCTTGACCCTCACACAGTGTTTCTTCTGTGAAGCATTCACTGAAAACTCCTCCTCACACACACTGTCCAGACAGCTCATCCTGTGGTGTCTCTCTTTCTGCACACACAACAAACAGTTAGGCTCCTTTTCATCAGTAATTTGTGCACACGCTGCAAAATGGTAAGTGTGTAATGCATGAGAGTACAGAGCGCCACTCATAACACAGTAAGCAGTTATATTACTACTAATAATAAGTTATAAACTACATTAAAAGTGTCATTTCCTGCTTCTGCTCCTGCTAAACCAACTATTACTGTTTGACTAATAACTTCAGGAGGAAACTAACACAAGTCTACAACGCATTTCCTCTGCTGTGATTGTTTTAGCGTTGTCATAACAAACTTTAAAAGGAGTAGAAGTTGTGAAAATGTCTGACCCCTTGGAGGATATCAACATCGTAACTGAACAGAGGCAGCTGTTGTTCACTTTCAAAGTGTTTCTTCTTCCTAGGTTTTGTATCTGAGCTGCGGCTTTTGTAGTACACCAGCCAGGGATGTGTGAAGCGGAGCAGGACGGTGTCATCTTGTTTGGTGGTGATGTTAACTGATGGGAAGTCCACCGAACCTGGAAACCAACATGAACATGGCTCATTTTTTAGTGTACCGTCCACCACTTTGGTCCAAACTGAAATATCTCAACAACTACAGTTGAATGTTGTCACTGTAAGCTCAGCGACATCAGAACTCACATTTTTTATTCACTGGAGAGTCCTTGAAATAGCTGAAAATGATTCCATCTGCAGGGGCGGAATCAGACTCATTCTGTCCAATCACAGCAGCGACACTAAGTAAGTAGTTATTACTTGGATCAGAGAGAAACGACACATCAGCTTGTAGCGGAGCTGGTGGTTCCACCCAAACCTCACTGGGATCACTGTGGAAACAGAAAAGACAAGTGAGACTTTGCCAAGAGAAGATAACGAGCAAAAGACAAAGTATAAACTACAATCACATGTCTTCAGAAGTGTTTAACACATCTAAAAAATAATAAAATAATTCACATGCTCTGAACATCTAATAAAGATAAGCGATTTCCATGAAACACATTTGTACATATGGAGATTTTTCATTTAAATATCTTTATTTGGGAGCAATGCAAGCTCTAATCAAGTATGTAGTATGTGAATAAATTATGAAAAGAAGTCATAGTATAGTATGTGATTTTTTTTTAAGTCATGCTATAGTATGTAAAAAAATAAATAAAAAACAGCAGAACAGAATGTAAAAAATATTTAAAGTCTAGTATAGTATGTAAAAAAATATTTAAACAACCATAGTAAATTAAGTGGAAAAAAAATCAGTAAGTCATAGTATAGTATATGAAAAAAATACTGTATTGTACATTAAGAACCAAGACCTGATCCAGGATCACCAAGTTCTCTGTTTTAAAATTACTTTGTTCGCTGTTTGCTTGTACAGCTTAAAGCAGATCGCCATAAAAACATAGTTTTAAACAGCCACACAGATTTTATCACATAATGTGTACAAGAGAAAACACGAACCCATTTAAACCATTCGTTGACTGAATATCAACTCTGAATCGCATCCCTGGCAAGAGCTGGTCGTAACTCCACTTCAAAACATTGTGCACATTGTGGCAGTGAAAGGTCACGTTGGTCGGCGGCTCCACTGTGGAAACAGAGACACAAACAGCAGACTGTGTTTATTCTGAGGCATTCAAACACCAAAACAAAACCAGGAGATTAATATCAGACCACTACTTTGTTTTGTCCCTTTGGCACTAGTAGCAAATTTTTTTTTTTCTAGAAATGACAACAACAGAGCCTTTGAATGAGGAGAAATTCCCCCTTTTATTAACATTAAAGTCACTTACAGGCTCTCAGCTTAGCCCTCCCACTGCCCTTCTTCTCAATGAGAGGCTGGGTATTTTCAATACCATTAACTTTCCACTAGAGGGCACTGCCTGCAAACAGGTGCACAATATGCTCCTGCTGAACCCCTGTCAGTGGGTCTACATGTTTTTCCACACGCACACAAAAGCTTAAATGACTCCAAAATACAGCACGAGTCCAAGAGGGAAATATTTTGGCTTTCAGTGCAGATACAGAGAACATGTCATTAAACGACAGCTTTCACTGTCTTCTTTAAAACTACTAGAAACTTTTCAAAATGCTTCTTCTGCCACCGAGGAACTGAGTCAAAAAGACACTTCCCAACAGCCCACACACACTTCCTCAAATCCAAAGCAGACAAAAGCAGACAAAAAAAGACAGCTTTTTACCCTCATTAACCGATCCTGACGTCAGCGCTACGACTCTGATTTGATTTCAGCTCCATTACAAGACGACTAAATGAAATTGGAAGTCAGGCTGATCAGCCCTGTGTGCAGGTTTACACAAGCCTGACGGCAGCCTGTTACAGGAAGCAGCCATACCTCATGGAATTGCACAGCTATTGTGTTCACACACCACAAACACACACAGACAGTGATTTCTTCTTTTTTTTTGTTTTTTAACAAAGCATCAAATATAAATCTTTCAAATGGTCCCAACTTCTGTCATTGTCTTGTTTCAGAGATTATCACAATAAATCCAAAACAATATGATTTCTTACTACTTTATATACTGCAGTTTGGAGAGCCAAAACAAAAAAAAAAAAAAAAAAGGGCTGAAATGATGACATCTGCTCAGACTGGGGCCGGTTCATTATCAGATTATTGCACTGATGACATTTTCTCTGAGCGTGTTTCCAGGAAAAGACGGTATGAGATAGGGAGGAAGCAAGATCCAAAAATTGATATGGCACTTTAAGGCATTCAATCAAGAACACTATCAACGCTTCAATAAAGCTTCTTCGATGAGATACCGAACATACCTTCGAAAACGCCTTATGAGTCATACGAGAGAGAAAAAAAAAAGTACATTTCACTTTCATTTCTTCTGTTAACTGACATTTACGTGCATGCACGTGATAACGCGCACCCACAGAGAAACACTGAGGCTCATAAACAAACTGAGACTATGAAAGGTGTGAAAGAGAAATCATAGGTGGAAGCATGTACTGTAAAAGAAGTGATAACCGCAACAGTAAAGTTGGTCGCTGAGGGTGATCACCACAAGGCAGCTCCAGGCGCACACACGTAACCACACCATTTCATTTCACAGTTTTCACTTCTGCTTCATCTTCTTTTAGCCTTATATATGTGTTTTTTCACACTACCTAAAAACAGAAAAAAAAAACTTGTGTATTGACAAGAAAACATATATAATTTTAAACTTGTGAAAATCAAATAAGTTTGACCCAGTTAAATCCCATCTGAGAAAGAATTGATGCTGCTGGAGAAAATCTGTGCTGGCTTCATGATTTACAGCAATCAGGAGGCGTAGAAATCCTTTGCAAAACACTGAGCATGTTTGTTAAATGTCACTCATGAGGACAAACATCGCAACCAACAGTAGCAGATGCGGCTGACAGATTTGTGCACACAAAGCAGAAAACCTCTTTCCAAAGCAGGAAGAGAGAGCAGATGCTATCAGACTTAAAAGGAGGTCACTGGAGATGTGCGTAATGCCTGCCACAAAATGACTGAAAATGCTCCGAGTGCTGCCACAAAAGATTTCAGAAATGAGTTCACAAACATGCAAGTCTGTGCGCTGTTTTACACAGAAAGTCTGTTGTGAGTCATAATTTCCTAATTCTGATTTCTTTGCCTTTATTAAACTGTTTTCCTTGTTAAATTTATTGTTTTGCATTTGATATGTTGATGCTCTTATCCTACTTGGTACTTTTAAAATCATTATTTTTATATCCCTGATTGACCTTAAAACTCTCCTGATGCTCGCAGTCAGAATGAGAATTCAGTTCGACTGCAGCCACTGACACTGATGTCAAAATCATTTACAGATGGAGTGGGAAAAAAAGGAAGAAAACAGAGAAGATGGACGCAGCGATAAAGACGTGGAAACTGCACAAATGCAAACAGTTTGCACACATGAAGAAAATGTCTGAACATCAAAGACAAAGTAAGAACTGAATTCATGCATCAACGCACAGAACAGTGAGCTACATGACCCACATGGCTTTCCTGTCACCGCAGTGTCTCAGCCAGATTCATTTCACTGCATAAAAAGAGCGACTCATAAAATCAATAATGGCTGCATTGTACTGAGGTGTGTAAATGTTAGACTGGGCGGACGAACAATGGCACTGCACTGTAAATAAAGAATTAACAAGCAACACAGCCACTGTCTGGATTTGAATATAACGTTTATGAAACTAATACGGCAAATAATTATTTGTTTGCTTGTTAAATATTGATACAGACCAGCCGATGTATGTCTGCAGCAATAACTTGGTTGATGTGAACAAATCCAACGTCTTGCAGTTATCAAATTCAGAATTATTGTGTATATTTACCAAAGTTTATCAGGTTGAACATTAATATATCTCGTCTCTTGACTTGTATTCAACTGAATATGGGTCAAAAAAGATTTGCAAATCATTGCTTTTTTTTAAGTCATACACAGTGTCCAAATTATTCCTAATACATTCTTAAGGCGAGACATGGCAGGCAAAAACATTGATTTTTCATGGGTTAGCAGTGGTCAACTTTGAGATTTTGGGCTAGTTTACTCCTTGAATATGTATTCTTTCAAACTGCTATAAAGAAAACATTCAAATTATACATTTAGACGCTTATTTCGTTACATTTTGACTACTTGCGGCAGAAAGTTTCTCCCAAATTTACCAAACAGTTAGCATTGTGCAGTGTAGCAGCAGTTTAAAAAAATTGCATATTAAATTTCAATATTGGGGGTGGGATTGCAATTACATTATTTTCCCACACCTTTCAGCCCTAGTCTGAACACAGTCAGTCGCACACAATCTTTGCATAAATAAAATGAGTCTAACAGATAACAATTCAATTTAAAATCAGGAAATCTATGATCGAAGAGCACTAACAACACATGTTTGATGGCATCTTTCAGTAATGGACAGTCAGGCTTCCACTAAAAATTGTTTTAACATCAGCCAATCTAACAAATATTTTCCTGATTGATCTTGGTCTATAAAATAATGTTTACATGCCCGTCACCTTTTACTCAAGCTGTCACTGACATCTTAAAATTTCTTGTTTTGTCTGAAGCAATAAATTCAAATTAAAATGATAAAAACAGAAAACATCATTACAACTGAACTGCTGAAATTTGGTGACATTTGGCATTTTTTATTACAAATCTACTACGACGATTGACTGATTATAAGATAAGATGAACTTTTTTGTCCCACTAGTGGGAAATGTGTCCTGGGCTTGTTCACCCATGGTAAAAATAGAAGAGCCTCCTAAAATAGAGAGTTGTCGCGCTGCTCCCGTTGCTGCTGCAGCCGCTGTAATTAGGGACTTTAAGCAGTGGCGGATTTTGCCACGGCTACGGCTCCCGGAAATAGATCTGCACTCCACTGATCGAGACTTAAGCCGTAGTGCGTAGTGCCAGTGTTGCCTGCCGTAGCCTGCTGACTCACTACGAGAAAACAAAGCATCTCAAGTAGTCGCTACAACGTGTGGTTAAATGGTTTTCATTATATTTCTGAGATGAGACGTGTTCTACAATTGATAGTGACACATACAGTGGTGGAAAAAAGTTCTCGGACACCCTTACAATTTTACACAATCTCAAATATTATCATGAAATATTTGTGGAAAAATCTTTTTTGTGTTTCAGAAGGTGTGGCTGCATTAGACAGATACAAACAAATACAAATTATATTTTTTTGTTTATTGTTTACAAGAAAAACTAACAAAACTAAATTCTTGACAGTTTCAATATGTCAGTTCTCAACATTGTCGGTATCAAAGTCAACAAATAACAGAGAATGTGTTTAAAACTGAACAAAAATTAAATAAACCATCACATCATCAAATTAATATTTAGTAGTCCTGTCATTGGCACGTAGTAGAGCTCTAATCCTGGCTGGCATGTTCCCCACGAGCCTTTCACACTGTTGAGGGGTAATCTTGTCCCATTCTTCTTGAATTACTGCTTTTAATTCTTCTAAATTCTTTGGTTTATGCTTTGAAACAGACCTTTTGATAATCCACCACAGATTTTCAATGGGGCTCATGTCCGGGGATTGAGCTGGCCACTCCAAGACCTGGATACTGTGCTCCTGCAGCCAAGTTCTACTGGCCTTGGATGTGTGGCACGGGGCATTATGTTGTTGAAACATCCAGCTTTTACCTCAACGGAACAGTGCACGCGCAGAAGGGAGCATGTGGGTTTCGAGAATGGTACAATACTTGGTAGAGTTCAATGTGCCATCACAGACAGTGAGATGACCAACACCAGCAGCACTCATGCATCCCCAAATCATGATACTGCCTCCACCATGCTTGACAGTAGGTACTGTACATGCTGGAGATAATGCTTCTGGCCTTCTGCGTACCCTCACATTAGTAGGAGGAAGATAAAGCTGGAAACTGGACTCATCTGACCACAAAATCCTCTTCCAATTCCTGGCTGTCCAGTTCTTGTGTACCTGGGCCCAACGACGCCGGGCTAACCTCTGTCTCTCATTGATCAGGGGCTTCTTGATAGCCTTGTAGGACCTTAAGCCATGATCTAAAAGTCGGCCACGTACAGTGCGGGTGGAACACTGGACACCAGTTTGGTTTGACCACTGCTGCTGAAGCTCCTGTGATGTCATTCGGCGGTTTTGCCTGCACATGCGGATCAGGATGCGGCCATTTCTTGCTGAAGAAACTCTTGGACGCCCAGATCTTGGTTTGTCTTCCAAGCTGTTGGTTCGTCTGTATTTCTGCAGAGTGTATCCAACTGCTGAAGGACTGCATCTGCACTTCCTGGCTATCTGGTGGCAGCTGTACCCTTCCTGGCTGAGAATCTTTATCTTCAGGCGTGTTTCCTGCGTTAGGTTCCTTGTTTTAGCCATTTTAGTGTCTGAAGAACTTTCAAATGTGCTGGCTTTATGTAGACACGAAGCTTGGCAACAAAAATTGTGTCTTTTCATAAAAAGAACGACCTTCATCACTGGTACCAAAGTGACCCAATACTCAAAATTTCTTATGTATTTTTGTGGAACCAATCAATTTTAAGTTTTTAATGGCTTTTTTAGGATTTATTTAGTATTTTGGCTGTGACTGTACTAAAAGAAATTACGCTTGAAGACCTAAGAGTGATTCTTAATGCAATATTTCACAAATGCATGGGGTGTCCGAAAACTTTTTTCCACCACTGTATATTACATGTTTCAGCGATCCTTTCCCACAGACGCAGGATACTATGTAGCCTATGTATATTTCACTGTATGAAAACCATAGTGAAATATTTTCAGCTATAGGCTATAATCTCCCCTCCTTCTTGCATTGCATACAGTATATAATTTCTCAGTATACCCTACAAATACTATGTACATTAGTCTTTATTCCATTCCTTCCTGCCAGTCTCTTTAGGAGCATACAGAAGCCCTCCAGCCCTCCCACGACACTTCTCTGATCACAGATGAACTTGTCTGGAATCCCGAGCACATCTGCCAACACTGGAAGGTCGACTTTCTCACTCTGAACTCCGCCAGACGTTCATCCTCCATCTCATCGGGGAAAATGCACATATAACGTTGATATGGTAAATCTAAGTTCTTAGATTTGTTCACGTCATATAATAACAAAACCTCTGATATTTACTTGTCATCTAATGCATAGAGCAACTCTCCTCTGGCCCTTTTGAAAGACATTTTGACCGAACTGAGAGAGCTCACTTGAGCTGTGTTTTTACCCTCACCCCTGTCACGTAGTGAGCGATCAGCACATGTTGAGCTTCCAGCTATGTTCATACAGACACAGGCTAATATAACATGATGAGTTAGAGTTGTTCGGACCACTTTTGGACTTGTTTGCCCACATATTTGTGCCGGGAGGTCTTTGAAACCATTCTTCTTCTTCTTCTTCTTCTTCTGCTTCTGCTTCTGCTTCTTCTTCTTCTTGAGGACCAGGTGCGTTAAGTGCGTCTTTACGAAGCATACCGCCACCTATTGCTGTGGAATTGTAACGACAAGCTACATTCACAGACAGGGAGTCCCATTATAATGTGTTTATGAGCCAGGTCGAACAGGTAGCGCCAAAAGCAGAAAAATCTATATGTGGCGGAGATAATTTATTCGTGGCGCACCGCCACAGATAAATGAATGTATGGGAAACACTGATACTACTATTTAAAAGCTTGATGGACACCAGGACAAAAGAATTTTTTACTCTATTAAGTTTGCAGCGAGGAACTCTGAATCTTCTTCCAGAGGGTAGTGACTCATACTCTCTGTGTAGAACATGAGACTAATCACGGATAACCTTATTTGCTTGTCGCAAGGAGGCCTGTTCAGTGTTCACTGACACCCATGATTTTCCATGCCGTATGGATCAAACACGTCAGCTTGGTTTTTAGCTGTACAGAAAGGTTCCCAGACCATGCTGTATCTGACAAGTCTCTCCAAGACTGCCTGATAAAATCATATTACAGTAGCTCTACTTGGCTACTTTCATTTTTACTTCGGTGTGAACTGAAAAAGTACAGACAGCGGGAACCACCTCTGAACAATTTCAATTTTAGTATATATATTTGATACGCAGCCTTAAAGATACAGTTGGTAACTTTTAAAATAACTTTTTTCCCGTATATTCTAAAATTGTTACTATATACACACAGCACCAAATTAGATCAATGATCGGTGAAAAAGAAAAAAAAAAAAAAAATCACACCCCTCTGCCTACTCTATTGTCTTGTATTATCTTACTGCATGAGAACGAAAACAACCAATCAGAGCCGACGAGTCTCTACCGCAGCTGTGAATCACAGCTCGTGAACTGTGGTCAAACTGCATTGCCTACTTCTCGCCTCCACTGCTTTCGGAAACATATTTCTGTGTACTGTTTATCTGTCAATTGAGGGAGTTTGTGACGCGGCCGCCATGTTGGACACAGTTAAATAGGGCGCAAACTTAAGCACCGCCCAACAGCCGAACCAACTCTCTAATTTAGTTTGACAATTTGAGCGCAATTCACGGGACGATTGACATGATTGACATCAGAGACTCCTCGACACCAGGGTGTGATTCTAGCATGTGCCATTAGAGGTAGTCAGAGAGGAGATGGGGCATGATTTGTATCACACTCTATCTGTCTCATGTACTTTTTGAGAAAGTTTTTAGCCTACTTGCCCTCACTCTTTTGCTAAACCTCCCCACAACAAGCACTGTGGTGAACAACTAATGGAAACATCTATTCAAGACATAAATGAAAGCAAAATCAGAGAGATGGTGTATATTTTATTGGAAAGCCCCACGTTTAGCTGCTGTATTTAGTGACTCATCATAATTGTGTACAGGGCTCCTAAGGGAATGCATTCATTTATCTTTGTGCTTTGGTCTCCCCCACGCAGCGTGATATCACACATCAAGGCCATACACAACACAATGGAAGACTGTCCCAATCCAGTTGTTTAGTGCAACAGAATAACAAAACTCCTCACTGTAAACACATCTAAACCCTGCGAAAGCCACAGTGACAACACCATCTTGTAGCAGCGGTTCACAGATACACCCACAAGACCCCCTCTCTGACTGACAACAGCCACAGGATACAGTACACACACCACAATACACATTCTAATGTCTCGTGAATGGCAGGATGTTGAACACTGTGAGTGGTTCCCAGTCCCTCACCATGTAGCACCAGCTGTCACCGACGCAGGAAGACGTAGCTTTTGACCCATAGCGCCTTGTGTCTCAGGTATTTATCAAAGCTCTCAGCGTAGGAAGTCACTCCTAAGAGGCCAAAAGGGTGTGTCTCATAATTTAGCCATATTTGTTTTTAGAAATTATGAGTAAAAGCAAGTTATATGGGCCAAACTTCAAGAGAGCTACAGGGGTGTCCTAACCTGTCCTAAAATCTCAGTTACAACAGTTAGATTTTAAAGTCTAAATGGCACATCTACGAATATCAATTTGTTATTTTCTGCTTTTAAAATGTTACCACTGATTAACACATCTGGTATAATAATAATAAATCCTACAAGTGCAGGAGGCTAAGGAGTGTTTCTAAATTCCATGTTAACAGATTTATCGCGAATGCGTCGTCAACATCACATGAGACAAACAGCAGCTCAAAGCAGGCAAAACACTTACAAATGCTTCCTGAGTGGCTGCTTGAGAAAAGATTTCAATTCCTCTCGCAAATTCCACTTCATGTGTGGGGGAGCTGTGACCACAGCGACGGTGAACAGGGCAAAGTGCACGGGTTACGCCACCTCATGTATGCCCATTAAATCTTTGTCTAACATGTTGCAAATTAACAGTGTCCGGGACATTTGTGGGGCTGTATGTACCGAGGCTCCCCTGGGACAAAAAGAGATTTAGGCAATTTGATATGAAGAAAAAATACATGACAACTGTTAAAGGGATTCATAATCATATTTGTCATAAAGTCTTATTTGGGCTGTAACTAATGATTATTTCTTTTTTTAAGACAAAGAAAAGCCGCAACAACTTTGAGAAGAATTGAGAAGATGGAATAAGCCGGTGTTTGGTTAAATTTGCTTTAAAGTTGACTTGAATGATTAAAGATGCTTATGAAGATGAAATCACAGTGCACTGCGGACCACAGTCTGACTCTGTGGTCCGCATGCTAATGTACTGGGTGCATTAAAAGTTGTATTAAGAGTTGCTTGCTGCTAACAGCATCACCCAAAATGCATTTTTACATCACGTGTGCTGCAGTAATTCCCGCAGACTGCAGAGGATCGATGCATGTTCACTTGATGCCTCTTAAGTTGATGATTGATTACGTTCCAAAAATGATTACTGGAGTTTAAGTTTTTCCACCTCGTCTCCATCAGCAACAACCACTACAGGCATCAGTAACCTGACCTGTGAACAGCATCATATAAGAGGATATACAGCTGACGCAAGGTGAAACGCCGCCTTATGTTTCACGTCAACAGCCCAAGTTTCAAATCCTGTTTTCAACTTTTATCACCCTGGACATTTGCTGCTCCCCCTGCCCCCCCCCCCCCGTTTAAGTTTTTTTTGTGTATCTTTTGTGTCAAATGAAGCAAAATACCAAAGACTAAACAGCTGCTCCAAATTTTAAGCAACTTCTGATACTAAATGAATGTGTGCAGGTGCCCATTTCCCCAAGTGTGACTGCATGAATGTCTGGCTTTTGCAGGGCTTCCTGCATGTGTCGCAACACAGTGAGTTTACTTACATCTTGTTTGGAGAAGAGAAAAAAATGCAGAAATACATACAACTTTGCAGAAACACAACTTTGCAGAAATGCATTACACAAACAAAGTGGCTTGGGTAATAATGAAAACTACAAAGAGGAAATAAACCCCGAAAACAGAAGGCAAATTACCTCAGATACCCTCTTAAGCGCAAGAGTCACGCTGGTGCACACACATAATTATGATGTTTGACAGGTTGTGTATGAATTGGGGGCACGCTGAAGAGATTTCTGGGGTCATATACTCACAGGTTAGACAATATTTTAAGTGATGTCCCAGCTGAGACGTGATCTCATCCCTCCAGCGTCTAACAAATTAACCCTTTCATAGCAGTTTCCATGATGTACAAGAGATGTGCGCAATGCTAACCAGGAGCAGCTGCACAATACCTTTCTGTCTAGCCGTGGCGTATTGACACAAACCACGGATAAGTCTTGCCAATGACACAGTAAAACATATCATTTTAACCTCAAAACGACCTGCTCACACGGAATAATCAGCCCGTGTGTTGATAAGAAGCGGGAAAAATCCCCACCCTCCCACAGCAGCTCAGCTAGCGGGAATATAACGTGTTTTCCAGTGCGCCCCGAGGTCCGTCCCCATTTCACCATTTTCTGGACACCAGCCACAGCACGTCGCCTACAACCCGACATCCCATTTAATACGCAATTTATTAAGACATTTAACATATTCTAGTTAATTCGGCGCCACATAGGTGTCAAACCAGGCTAACAATACGGTTTTTAGCACAGATTAAACTAGCTAGTGCTCCTATGTAAGATAGTACTCACCGTAGGCCACCGCAGCTTGTAACAAAGCGAGAAACAGGAAAACGGGATGAAATGTGGACAAATCCATGCTGAGTTGGCGACCCAGGGCCCCTTGTTTTCTTTCTGTTGAAGTCTGTAACAAAAGGAGACACTAACTAGTCTAACATTTCACTGGGGAGCTGCGCAAACAGACTGTGCAGCGGATTGTCTCCCGAAATGTGTTGGGTTTGACTTTTCTCTCCGAGCGAGCTGCAGCTGATCCACAAGCGGATGCGACCTTCCCTTATGCTGCATTCACAGATCTCGCGAATTTACACTCCCAAATACCTCGGATGCCAATTTTGTTGTTGATTCATTTGAGAAATACAGTGGCATAACAATATTTGACACCACGGTGACTTTATATTTCTGTATTCCTGACATACAACCTAAGATAGTAAAGCTATTTAATTCTGAATTGTTGACTCGGCTACTTTAAGTTCTAATTGTAGGATTTCCGACAGCACATGAACGCAGCAAATTGGGCTTGTGTTTTTCTCACGTTACTGGGAAAATACCGGATTTTCTTCTACCGTAAATACCTCCTTATTTCCTGCTGTGGAATATATTTATTCTTTCTAACAGTAAATTGACAGACTAATATTTTAACTTGGTAGATAAATCACTAGAAAGACATTATCTGCAGTTATAAATTAGACTTTTACACATACAACAAAGTGTCTTAAAAATGCAAATTTCAAAACGCCAGTATGGTTTAGGATGTTAGTATGAACACACCTGTATGGGATACCTATAAAGAGGACCCTCTGAGAAAAACTTTTATCTCTGTACTGATGTGAATGTTATTACAGGGTGTCTATAGTGTCTTTAAAAGTATTTAAAGTTCATAAAACAGCAACAGTTAAGACTCCTACAAATGTTTAAAAGTGTAAAACAAGTATTTTATTTAGAGATGGGATTTATGGCTCTTTGAGGGGAGCTGGATCTTGGTGAGCCGTTCCTTTCAAAGAGCCGTTCAAAAAACTGGCTCATTTGACTGATTTTTATATTTATTAAGTTTTAAGAAGCCAGCCTGGTGGTAACTCATTTTATCTTGGAAATAATCACTGGGAGGTATGATGGGGTGAGATTTGGAACACAATAATACAAAATTAGATTATCCCACCAATATCTGAGTTTGAATTATTCTGAAATATTGATTATAACCTCATTTGATATGTGTGGACTAGATTTTAAAGCACCATATCACTCTGCTTTGACAGTGACATCATTATTTTGGATTTACCCTTTGTACAAATTGTTTGTATGTGTGTAAAGCTACCATGACTTGTTATTCATGCAACACCGTGACCTTAACACTTACAAATGAACATTAAAAAACAAAGCAGGCTACAATGGATTTTGCTCAGGGGAGGAGCAAAGGAGGAGCACACAGTGATATTAAAATTAAAAAAAGAAAGAACGGTTCCCAGCTGCGACTCGGTTCCCATCATTCATGTTAACGAGCCATTCAATAGAATCGGTTCGTTCGTGAACGTCACAACACTAATTTTATTGCAGGGACGATGGTCTTGTCATAGAATGGGTCCGTCTGTGCAGTAGAGAGACGCCAATACTTTTGACTGGTGCTACACAACCGGAGAAAATAGAAGCAAATGTCTGTGGCATTTCCTTTTGCGTAAGAGGCAGAAAACCAACAGTTGACCAAACTAAACATGTGCAAGTTCTTGTGTGACAAATGAAATGCCTTTTAAAAATTGGTAGGGGTCTCTTTGGTTCAAGTCTGCTCAGAACAAACAGCCTATATGTGTCTGCAGTACTTGAGGGTTGAACTCAGTCTGCACTTTATATGAGTTACAGCTTCCTCTGTGGGACACTTCCCCCATCCTGACGTCAGCTGGATGTGTGATTTTTCCTCCCCATCCCAGCCTCAGACTGACGCATTCACATATCAGCTCTTCGGAAGCAACGTGAGGTGAGTTTTACACCAGAAACCTGGGACACTAACTATCTGTGAACTAGCACTGATGGACTTTTAGTGAGCTTTAACAGCTTTTAAAATGTGTGTTTGTGTTCTGCAGTCAGTCCGTAAGAAGAGCAGAAAGCCGAGCCTTGCTGTATATTCTCATATTACATTACATAGCTTGTGCATTCCTGTGTCTGTGTTATGTAATAGAAACATTCCCGCAAATCTGTTCCGATGGAAAACTGTGAAATGTGTCACGTGTTTAACACTGCAACTGCTTGTGATGCTGGATTGACAGCTGACACATTTCACTGTTAGGTGTCACTTGTTATCTTCTGATGTGTTTTCCCCAGAAGACAAATGAGACAGCGGAGGTTTAAAGAGGACAAACTTCATCTCTGACCCACAGAAATGATTATTTAGCCTGATGTCTGAGGTTTGAGTCACCTCAGTTCCAAGGCAGTGATTCATAGCTAAGCCAGAAATGTGGTCAAATGCTCATTCATTTTTATCTAAGTGGGCGGAAAGGCTTTACAGCGAGGACACAGAAAGAATGTACTCTTGACATAAGGAGGTGTGGAGTTCAGAGTGAAAAGCAAACAGTGGCACTCTGAATCTCCACTTTCATACATCTGCTGCAGGCTTGGCAGAGCAAGTTGGCCGTGACAGTAAGACTGGTCTGTTGTGCATTATGTTGTCATTCACTGTGTTTTAAGGCTGGTTACACCTACCTGTCTGCCCTCTGCTGTCAGCATTAGTTGGCAAAACAATAAACCATCATTTTCATCATTGATAGCTGTTTAAAAAAAGAAAACTAGTCAAACTTCATCTTGGATTATTTGTTCTTTTACTTCATGTCCTCCCTCTTACACCAGCTGCTGCAATGTCAAGAATAATGTGTTCTGTAAGGTCGAGCGTATCAGCCAAGAATAGCTTGACTGAGTATGAGGAGACCATGATTAACATACTGTAGCGACGCCCACATTTCCCATCAGGCTGGAATGAGTAGTGTGTAGTTTCTGTTTTCTGTTTCATAAGGCAAATGTCTTCTTTTTTTTGTTATTGTCTGTAGTGTGTCTCTTTGGAACATGATGGTTTATGCTAGTTAATGTCAGTTTGTAGTTTGCACCATTAGTAAGTTGGCTATCACCTGAAAAAGACAGCTGTGTGTCTGCTCTACTCCACCCTGAGCTATATCTGTTACATGTAGACTAAAGCCCTTATTAAATAAGAATTGCACAAATTTACAAAAAAGCCTAATCAGTCTTCTTTCAGCATTAGCAGTATAAAAACAAAATCAGTGAGTGCAGCAAAATGCCACCTGCTGACTTTTGTTCATACAGAATGTGCCCTTTTCGGGGTACAAGGTACATCGTCACAATGTTTTTTCTCCTTAACCTAACATACGTAACTTTTAACTTAATGTGATGATGTCATTCATGTGGCATTAATTTGTTTGATATCATATGAACTATAGTCTGGGGACACATTGGGGTTGGAGGACTTATTGTATTTTGCCTTCATCATTGGACTCGAATGCAACTCACAAGCAAGTCACACACTTTAAAGAGCCACCTTTCAGGCAGAAAGATAATATTTTTGTGGAATATCCCTTTAATATGAAGACATGGTCCTTGTTGAGACTTTCCTTTCACAAAGAACAGCATCAGTCCTTTCATTTTCCGAAAAACAACATGTGTTTCTGCTGAAAAGACAGAGCTCTCTCGCAGCCGCTGTAATTATGACGGGAGCAAAGCAGGACTACGAGTCAGTGCTGTTTTGAAAACTGCGACCATGACCGCTCCTTGACCTTAACCATGAGTGTGTAATTGCAACCATGCTGACAAAGGTCCCTTGACCATAACAAAGTAGTTATTTCAATCCAAACATATTCTTTGCCTATAACACTAACCAAACCCAAACCCAGAACATATTATTTTTCCAACACTGGCAGAATGTGTCGTTCCAGAGGACACGGACAAACAATGTAGTTTGTTGTTGGAGGACTTGTTGTACAAGGGAAGCAATAGTTTGGGGAAAATACACTTCTTTGCTTTCTTGCTGAGTAGATGAAAAGAGATATCACTCTCAGGTCTGTGCCGGTAATAAGGTACCCACGTTGCGATTAGCTTAACTTAACACACAGACTGGAATCAGGGGGAGCAGCTGGCCTGGCTCTGTCTGAAGATGATAAAAACAGCCTTCCAGTGCCTTTAAAGCTAGTAACATGTGATATTTAATCTGTAGGAAAAAACAAAGAAGTTGCAGTTTTGCCAGGCAATCAGCAGAAAATTCAGGCAGCTACTTCCAAGAAACACTCTGGCACATGACAATCAGGTGTCACATAAGCCCTTTTTAAATAGGAATTGTGACAAGTTAAAAAAACAACAACACGTAGCTCAGCATGTGACGTAATCAGTGACGTACTCCGAGGGAAGCTGCAGCTGGTCAGTCCTTCCGCAATTCTCTCATAAGTCGGCCCGTCCTTCACCATTCCCGTCATTTGATGATTAATGGCCTCTTCGTTTGCAGGAACAAGGAGGGCGCGCAATTCCTTGTCTCCCCAGTTGCTCATCTTTGCAGTGTCTGTCAGGTTTGCGTTTCCCTCTTGCTACTAGCTGCTCATTCCTGCCATCAGCTGTTTCGTTAGTCCACCACCGGTGGCTCATCATCAACAGCTCCTCCCACAAGTCATCAACAGCCCCTCCCGTAGCGGAAGGGCGCCTCGTTCTTTTTACAAGTCGGAAAATTGGGCACCTCGATCAACTCGGCAATCCGACTCTGTGTGTCTACACGCTCGCAGCTTGCCGGCCAAACATTCGGCGAAAATCTGGCGGTGTAAAAGGGGCTATAGTCCTGAACACCAGTTTCCTGAAGGACAGTCCTGTGTTTGTTTGACCCATCCTCCACCCCAACCTGCCTCTTCAGGCAGACTTTCATCTTCGCTCTCATTACGCCATTGGGCTCTTGGTTGCAGCCTTCCCCATTACGTGTATGCACGTGTCACCAGCTCATTATAAATTGTTTTGAATTTGGCGCATTACTTTTTGTAGGCATACGTACGAACCTTGCATGAGAGCAGCCTGCCAGCCCATACGACCATGCTCCTCCCTTTGAATAGAAGAGGATACTTCAGTAATCCCAGAGTTCAAATTCATTTTTTTTTTTTCACTTTGTTGTCATATACACACAGGCCGGAAATACCCACACATGCACAGACAGGCCCTATACAGGCATTAAATGGAGAGATGTCAGGGTGACAGTCACTCCAAGCAGTTGGATCTTTGGTGCTTGCTCAAGTGCAACGCAGCAGTTCCCAGAAGGTGAACTGGCGCCTTTCCAGCTACCAGTCCATGCTCCATATTTGGTCCGGACAGGGACCAGAACCAGCGACCCTCCAGTTCCCAAGCAAAGACCCTATGGACTGAGCTACTGCCCTGACCCACAGCAGCACTTCCTAAATTAGCGCACCCACCAGTGGACAACAGAATATTTTGTATATGACGGATAATGGCCGTTTTAAACACGTGGCAGATGTTGTAGAACAGTCGCAGCTGCACCAAAACTACATAGTTTAGAAGAAAGAACATGGTTTGGCTTAAAATAAATATGTTTGTTACTATGGTAATGAAATGTATATCACGTGTCACGTGTGCTCCTTACATTGACTTCTGATTTCACACCAGACATCAGCACTAGTCTCTCAAATGAGAAGTTGTTAAGCGGACTTTCTTGCTCTTTACACAACGTCACCTGACTTCCTTCTTTGCTCTCGTAATGATTATTACAGCCTCTAGATTTTGCCGCCTGACAAAAAACATAATTATGGATTATAATTTCTACTTGTTAAAACAAACATGTGGTCATATTTTAGACAAGATCATTTAAAACATATTAAAAAGTCTAGAAACTTCTCAAACTGTTCCTGCAGCATAATCCACCTTTCTGTAATAATTGATGGGCTTCATGGGATTTCTTAACAATAATATAAATACAGCATATTAACTAAATTAAGCACAGCTGATTACCTTCTAAGATTCAGATTTCTTTACAGTCACTGTACAAACATATAACAAAATACAGGTGTACTCAAGGACCAGGCTCATATCTAAAAATAAGTAACAAAAAAGTCATAAAATAGTAATGAAAATAAACATTATACACATTTGTACATACACTACATAGACTCGTTGCCCATGTATGATGTTAAAATAGGATTAAAAAAGTGCTCATACACATTATTGCACATAAAATAAGTCATAAGTCCTGCACATAACCCCACCGTAATCCAGTATTCTGCGTTTAACAGCTTCTATTTCATCATTAAAAACATTTCTTCAGACCTACTGTGAGATATTTTCATTAGCAAGCGAGCAAAACTCAGTGAAGTGAAGAACCCTAAACGCCCCTTTGAACTTCACTGACCCGCTGGTGTGTCAGTAAGTATAAACTCATGCTGTGCAGCCAAACAATGTTCAAACCCACAAAACTGTTTGAAATTGGAGGCCCCAAAGTTTCCAAATACATCAGGGCGAATTTCGTGTATAAACAATATTTCCATTTCATCGAATGGTTTGAATAATATTTCTCCCAGGGTAAACATTATAGAGCTTCAATGAGGAGCTGAAACAAACACACACATAATACCTCTGATGCTGTCAGACAATGTGGAATAAGCTTTCAGCTTTAAGGCAAAATAAAAGGGGTGAGACTGGATGTTAAATATACTGTAGATGATAGTTCACTTCTGTTTAATGTCACATGAGGCCAAAGGAAGAATGCAGTGGTCAACACTCTTGTTCCTGCCCCGACGCTGTTGCCAAACCAGAAAATCTACCCAGACCTTTGTAAAAGCCAAGATTTCAAAACAATGTTTTCCCTGGAATCTCAAAGCAATTTCCATAGTTATAATTTTCTAAGTGTCTCTGTGTGTGTGTGTGTGTGTGTGTGTGTGTGTGTGTGTGTGTGTGTGTGTTCGTGTGTGAAATTCAATGTGGGCTCCCAGTGCCAAACAATGTATCTTTAACTGTAGTGCAGGAAGATCACACCCATCATAGACTGTATCGCATGTGTGTGTGTGTGTGTGTGTGTGTGTGTTGTGTGTGTGTGTGTGTGTGTGTGTGTGGCAGAGTTCTGATCCAAACCAGCTGTCGGTATGTCCACATCCCCTCTCTTCACATCTTGGTAAGACAATACTTAATGGCTGAGAGACACACAGGGGAGCGACCTCGGAGCGTTTTACTCAAATATCCAGTTACGAGAATCTGCCGTACGAAAGTTGACCCGCACTGAAAGAGGGCTGGGTCTGTTTACACGACCCAAGCATTTTATTTTCATATAAACATTCACTCGGGGATGCTGTCAGTTGGACTTTTGCCACAAAAATGTCACTGATAATGTCACTGATATTATCTACTGTAATGCAAGTTGATTTTATTATAATGAGCAACAACGCACAGCAAAGTGGAGCAAGTTCACACCTGCTCCTCGGCTCCAGAGACATGATGAAGAGGACAATTACATAACAACTGAGGACAATTACAACATAAAGTCACTCCCGGAATGCAGCGAACAGCAAAGGGAGAAATAATCAGATCTTTTACTTGAAGAAGAATGTCTCAATTTTTACACATTAAAGTCTGTTTACAGGTGTTGTTGAGCACTACTGCGTGTGAAAGGTTATATAAGGCCTTTTGTGGGTTGTGAGGTCACTGCGCAAAGTCAAATTGCCTCATGTGATGTCGCTTGAGTAAGCATCGGTTGGGGCTGAAGACTAAAAGTTTGAGAATAAAAAAGAAGTTTGGAGGTGTGGGGTTAGAAAGACGTAACCAGACCTCTGTAGCCTGCTCCTCATCTCTGCTTGTGGCAGGCAGCTCGAGGCTACATTAGCAACCCGGTCTCACTCAGAAGTTGTCGAAATCCGGCGCTTGGGTAGTGACTTGCAGCATCAGACACTGATGAAAAAAATCTTTTAACTTCAGCATGATCCGTGGCAGGTTCGTTTTGTAGTTTAACGGCGGTGTCAGGGGGAAACACAGCGGAACAAGAATGAAAGTAAAGGTGGTGAAAGTCCGAGTAGGGTGGATGGGTCCAACAACCATCGACCTTCACTGGGCAGAGCAGCGTTCGCGTCCCTAAAGATTATAAAGCCAAACCCTTTTCCTTTTCCTAAACCTGACGTAGTGCCTTTATTTTGAAAGAGACTGTATGTAAACGTTAAATTTCCTGTGAAAACAGAAGTGTATTTTGAAAGAAGACAAATCATGTAACAGGCAGAACTTGACATGGCATCCCAGAACATCAACAACAAACACACCAGGGCACCTTTCACAGCGCTTTAAATGTCGAAATGTGACGAGGTCAGAGTGAGAATGTGTTGCCGTTGGCTGTTACTACCATAAAGCTGTATTCACACTAAACCCGGTGTTGCCGTAAAGACGCAACTCCTCCCATTCATCTGAATGTGGGTAGTGCGTCCAGGCTGTGGTGGTGGGGCCGCAGGGAGGATGGGAGTCAGATTCAACTTTTACTGAAACCCAACCTGACATCACACTGTGATGGCCAATCACGTAACTGGCGATGAGATCAGAAAGACCCCTGCAGTCAATGGGAACAAGTTATAAAGTGTTCTTCTGGTGTTAAATGTCATAGTGAGGAAAAGAAGTGCAGATCAACAGCTTCATCAAAAAGGGATTCTACAGATCTTTAAGCCAACAAAAACAAAAACAAACTCATGGAAGACAATACTCAGCTGCAGAGATGGAGAGACTGGCTTCCTCTCAACCCTGCACTCCCCACAAATGGGGCATTGAAGTGACTCTCCCTCACTGCAGCACAACCCTGTGGCCAATCGCTGCAACGCCAGATTTGGTCTGAATGCGCCTGAATCTCTGACTGAACTGTTGGTGGTCGAGTTGCATTGTGGGTAATGTAGGCACCAGGTTTAGACAAGGGAATAAAAAAGCGATATCTCTCGTTCTGCTGCATCTATACTGATCCTTCCTTTTGAACTGTGAGTACAACAGTGTTACAGGAGTGCAATGCTGACATGTGAAACATATTTTCATTTAATAAAATACTGTGTATAGTTAGTAGATTAAACTACACAGCTGGATATAAAGAGAGTAGATCAGTTTCACCTCTGACAGCAGCTACATTCAAATGTTATTTATTTATATCATTCTATTAATTTATATGGGACAGTGCTCATTAATCAGAATTCACAACCACAAAAATAATCTTAATGTGATCAGGGAAGGAGTCTGAGCATTTCCTCCACCACTCGTTGCCTTTGCACACAGGCCAGACTTTATATAAAATGAAGTGTGCTGAAAGTTTGTTTGCATCCCTGAGTTTGAGGGTTTGATCACAGAAGTAGTGTGTTTGTCTTTACTTATTTCCTCATGCTGAATATGTGCTTCTCTTTTCTACAGGCTCAGGTCTACGTACCTGAACACGCATCCACACATGAACACAATCAATATGCTTCCTGAGACTCTCCTCCAGCAGTGATGCCTGCCATCAGCCCTCCCAGCTCTCTCCTCTGCGTGCTGCTGTGTGTGTCGGTGGCTCTGCAGCGCTCTGACCTGCGCCTGGCGTACGTGACCCACAACAGCTTTCTATACTACTCCTGCAGCCAGGACCCGCAGCCCTGCAGCATCTCATCACTTGCAGACTGCAAATGCAAGGACATCCAGCTTTCCACGCTGCACCGCCCCCAGTCGCACTCGTCCCCCGTTTTCCGGATGAGACGTTTAACTGTTTGGTTCACGTCACCGTTAAACACGGCACGTCTGCTGAACAACTCGGAGGTGAGGCACCTCACCCTGATCCACTGTGGCGCCGGAGGATCCAAAGAGACACCTAATTTCAAGGAGGGACATTTTGCTGTGCAGCACCTGGAGAGGCTGACGGTGATGAACCTGGACCAGAGGCCGGTTCACCACTGTCCAGATGCAAACAGAGCCAAGAACACAGACTCAAACAGTGACCAAGACATAGATAACGGTGCTCATTTAGACACAAATAGATACAACAGGGATAGAGACACAAATCTGGACGTGATTGCAGACATGAAGAGGGATTCCTTGACTTTGTCCTCACCTCAGATCCAAGACATCTACCTGGGCCGAGAGCTGGGAGCAGCGTATCATGAACAGGCCAGACTGGGAATCATCCACAGCTCTGTGCTGGAGTGGGGAGCAGTGATCAAAGCCTACACAGTTCAGACACACATAGACAATGACGGCGTGCTGCCCTTCCCTGACCTCCACCTGCCTAAATTACCAGAGACATCTGTCATATATGTCAGCTTTGTGTACTGATATCAAGTTACAACAGGAGGAAGATGATCCAGTGTTCGGCATGGATGGAATCCTGAATGAGCCTACTGGGCACAGGCTCAAAGGCCTTTGCCTTTGCTTGCAAAATGTCACTCAAATTAACACGTACTGACCAGCAAGCCTGAAATGACTACAGATAAACCACAAAGTGACGCTACAAAGAGACACAAGGTAACCACAACGAGATGCAAATGAACTGCAAAGACACAGGAAACAACTACAAAAAGGGGCAAAACCAAAAGAGACATAAAATTACCTCAAAGAAACACAACAACGACAACGAACACTAAACAACCACAGACACAGAATGACAAAAAACCACATACAATTACCTCATAGAGACACAAAGCGACTATAAATAGGCACAAAAATACCCACAAAGAGAAACAAAATTGCCCCAAACAGACTTAACATGTCTACAAAGAGACGCAAAACAACATGCTCCTGTGTAGGAGAGGTGGGAGGCCTCACGTGATGTGTGACCTGCAAACAATCACTTTATTACTCAGCAGAGATCCTAAATTTTGGATTAAGTTTGGGAATTTTGTGTCTTTTTTTTTTTTTTTTTTTTTTTTTTTTGCATGCCTTCACCTCTATTTTACAACAACAATAATCTCTTAAAATGGGACATAAAGTGGTCATTAGTTTACAGATAATGTTTTTTAAGCTAGACTCATTAGTGAGTTTCTTCAAGCTCATATTTTTGAAGAAGAAAAAGTAAATATGCTCACTGTCAGAGCAAAAGTTTGACAAAATACTTTGTAACGAAAGCCAATCAGAAAGTGTTAAATATAAAATTGTAAGACAAAAACTGTATTTTTTAAGAAGTAATCTCATGGTGAAATTCTCCCACTGTTCAATTCCATTTATTCTTTTGGAGACATCACGTGCTGTGTGTCATCTGTTTGGTAAATGGATTTGTGTTTTTTAAATGTACTTCTTTAAACAAAAAAAGGCATTTGGAGATGGAGGTGTTTTGTTATTTATAGGATATTATGCAGTGGTTTTACTAGTGCGGCCCATCTGCGATCAAATCGGACTGTATGTGGCCTGTGAGCTAAAATGAGTTTGACACCCTGCATCAGTGAGTCTCTACAAGCTGATATTTGGGAGGAAAAAAACCCAAATCCACTCACTGATACAGTGCCAAGCAAAAGTTTGAGAAAATGGACTGAAAACTGTTTACATAGTATTGTTTAAGCCTGTTTTACGAGCAAAACTGCAGTATTTCTTAAGAAGTAGTCTCATGGTGAAATCCTCCAACTTTCTTGGATCGAAAACAAGGAGGAAATTAAATGCGCTGACTTTGGATAACTCCAAAGTAAACACCCATTTTTGCACTGACACACATAACTAAATCAGATTTTTCTTGTGTAATGGCTTTAATCATAATTTACCCAAGCGGCCGAAAAACATTGCGCAGATGTTTATCAGCATGTTAGAACAGAAAATGTCAACTAATGAGAGACCCTCTGAGGGACTGGAGTAACCTGCCAACCCCCTCCAGCTGACACATCCCTGTTCCTTCATGCTGTCTGTCCTAAACTGATGGAGTTGTTCCCAAAATGAATAGAAACTGGTGATTGGGTGGCTCTGTTACTCAGCTGACCTTTATTCCCTATATTTCATCTATCACAAAGATTGAAAATGTGAGTTTTCACCACCAAGTGCAGTCCCACATAAGCTCTGTAGTATTTTCAGCTTTTCGTGATGAGTCACTTGTCATGTGTTTTTTCTTGTGAGCCTAAATGTCGTGACCAGAGGGAGGACAATGAGCTGACTGGGACTTGAATTCCTCCCCAGCTCTATCTTGGCATTTCTACAGCTGACCTCTGACCCCTGGTCCCCGTGTAAAAAGCAGCAGAGAGCTTCTCTTCTGGGATCAATGAATCATGAATCGTTGTCTGTGTGACAGGAGGGGTTTTCCAAATAAATGTGAAATGCATGTTTGCTTCCATTTTGACCACAAGATGGCAGCAATACATTTTAGTCAAAGGGGGAGCAGCAAGCAGTGTTGGAGAGAGAGGACTGAGCTGAGGGACAGCATGAGGGGGAAATGTGTTGCTGTTTTTTGCCTTGTTGTTTTTGAAGACAACACCTGAAGAATCTCAACAAATGTGTCATGAGGCATTTCAGCACTTTAAAAAGCTTGTGAGGAATATTATTTTCAGGATAGAGGTGCAATATTAAGAGTTAATAAAATATGACCTGATATTTATTAACTGTGTCACCTGCTTGTATTTGTTTAAAACAAAAACAAAAATGAATGATTTGCTCATCGCTCATGGCTTGTGTATTTAAAATCATCATAGATACTGTCCAAAATGACCAGCAAGAGTCAGAGACATAATTTAAAAAAGAAAACATATCTTACGTATTTGTTCATATGATGATATAGTTCAGTTTATTTGTACATATGTGTGTATGAAAAAAGACAGTAGGGATTTATAAAGTTGTGAAATTGTGCAGGTTTGAAGCCAAAATTGCTATAAAGAAACATTTCCCCTATTGAATAAAAAAATAATAAGAGAATAAGCTTGATCAAAGTTTCATATGAGGACATCACATCGTGGGTTTGCTTGACCTTATACTTCATTCTACTTAACTAAGACCTGTTGTCCTCGTTTGTGGACACTTTTTGCTCCATCTAGTGGTAGTAAGAGCACAATACACTAATCTATGTAAAAACAAGATGGCAACCATCAGTCTGCAGCTGATCCTGACACAAAAGTGACACCTGATCACATTTCTAAACTTGTTTATTTCTGATTAATTATGTTTAAAGTTCAATATGGCAACAAATTTGACCAATTTTAGAGTCACAAGATAAGACACTGTTAATTAGGAAGGACATTGAGACTTTACTGTCATTGACAGTGTTTAGAGATTTGTATACTTATTGGGTCCTACTGTTCCCATATAGCTAGGAGAAATTAAAAATGCATACCAATCAAAAGTTCAGGTCTCAGTGGAATATACACATTTTAAAAAGTTTCTATGCAAAGGTTGAGATGAATTACAAAGGAATCAATTAAGTGGCAAATTAATCTAATATTGTAGACATATAAACCGTATGTTATTATGGATGTAGTGTGACAATATGAGGTATATATGATTTGCATAGGTCTGTAGGAGAAGGAAATCCAGCCAAAGTCACATTTTTAAAGGAGTCTGAAGCATTTAATTTATAGGCTATTCTTTGTGGATATTTGTTTTACATCACTGATTACTGCGAGGTGCAGGTTTGTCAATTGATAATGTCTGCAGTCCTGTTTATAGACGCTGCATGGGCTACATGTGTGCGCGTGCACGGCCTGCGCGCGTGTGCCGTGCTGACACCTGCTAGAGAGCCGCTTATTTGCATGACAAACGTGCGGCCCATCTTGTTAAGCGCCCCGTGAATGCAAACTGATGTCGCCTGTTGATCCTGCACCTGAGAGGTCAGCACCCACCCGACACACACCGGGGGCAATTACCGGGGAAATCACCGGCAGCGGTGGCGGATGGTGGATGGTGGATGGCGAGGCAGCCGGGCTGCGCGCACAGAGCCGGCCGCTTCTCTTATGGAAATCAAACCCAAAAGGTTGGTGTGAACCGTGACCTCCACTTGGGATAATCTGAAGACAAACTACCGCCTGTAAAAACAAATCAATTACATGTTGAGGCTCGTGATGTATCGCGCACTCTGAATGCGCACTGTAAATATTTATGTCAGTCTAAAAAGGTGGACAGGCCGAGACTAAATCGGATTGATTTTAGGTGGGCTCTCCCTCCTGTGCACCCCTCCAAGTGAGTCTTTAACCACGCTGCCGCCGTCTCCTCACCGGCAGTTTAGCAGTAAAACATTTTTATAATCAGACGTTATTGTTCGCCGCCTCCTTGTGGGAGATGCGCCCATGTTCATTTTTTAAAAGGGCAAATCAGCCATAATTCAGTTTATAAACTGCAGCGCGCAGGGGAGAAATGCCTGGATGAATATTCATTAGAGACCGCCTGAACTGCCACGCTCGGTGATTCATTGGGCATATGTAAATATCACTCACTTTAATTGCCCCTAAACTGACTCAACATAATGTTGTCATTAGCAAATTATTACTTATTTGTGATACTAATGGTACGGTATGGCGCGCGGTGCTGAGGCTCCACATATATGATTGCAATTACAGCTCTTTTTATTCACTGCGGAGCATGATGGATCTGTGTGTGTGTGTGTGTGTGTGTGTGTGTGTGTGTGTGTGCGGCCAAGGTGCCAACAATTAATTCCACTGACACATGCACGGACGACTTGAGTCGATCCAGTCATTAGACACAAACACAACACACATGCACATCACATGCAAACTGAGCTCAGGACGCTTTTATGGACAATTTAATGCATTTTGTTTTAATGTATCTTCGTCATCTGGACTGACTTTATTCCTCCCCTTAAATTTCTCCAGCCTAAATTTAGTTTCTCTGAGGCCTGCAGTGCTTATTTCACTATAAGTAGTTCAATAAAATTAATAAAAGAAATGAAGTCAGCTTATTTTCTTTGTAATAGAAATGCATTTGTGCAGAGCCTATATGCCACGATAAACACAAAACATCCTGCTGGATGAAAATGAATAGGCAATTTTGCATAATTATATAAAGTAGTAGAAAAATAAACAGCGTGCAAAAACAAAGACAACCAGCATCTTTTTTTTTCATAAATGACCACAAATAAAAGCACAGATTTTAAATAATAATTTCTAATGCTGATGTCTGGATCTAAATTATTCAGAAACTGATGTTTAACTGAAGTCCTTTAAAAGTGCAGTTCAATTAAATTTAACTGGAATCTGCATTTAAAAAAAAAACAACCTTGTGAATGAAACTGCTTTCAAAGAGGAACAATCAACATTTTGATCATGCACAGAGAATTATTTTATCTTTTGATATTTGCAGTTCGGTATATATCCTAAATGTTGGCTTGCCAGTGGTGCTGAGGGAGTTTCAGGGTACAGCTGGACAGAGTAAAATCACAAATGTCAATAAACGCATAAGAAAAAAGAGATTTTTCCCCTTATCTTGCAAATAAAGAGCTGAAATGAACATATTTAAATATAAAGAAGGAAAAGTTTACTAAAATTCATGGACACAATCCTAAATATGCTGCTGTCCCAAAATGTTTGTCTTAAATCTCCCCTAAAAAGTGGCTCATTTTATGTAAATCTGAGGACAAACAATCAGGGATTAATGATACTTTGTGGATTTACAGTTGTGAGATTTATTTATTCCAACACAAAGAAAGTTTCCTTCCTGAAAACAAAGCTCGGCATCAGATTTCCGACGTTTACCTAAATCCTCCGACTCCATGACTCACCCTGAAACCAGAGGCTGTCGCGTTTTTTAAAACAAACTGCTGCTGTATTTTTTATTTATTTTTTTTTTTAAAGAAAAAAATCCCTCCCTCCTTGTCACAGTCTGCACAACACGACCCGGCGTGGAGTTGTTTTATAGAGGCAGCAGCAGTTTGAAACAACAACCATGACAAAACAGGCCCACAAAACAGAGGGAGAGAGAGGAGGACAAGCAGAGACAAATAATGATGTGTGTGTGCCTGTGTGTGTGTGTGTGTGTGTGTGTGCACGTGGGCGTGTGCGCGTATGTGTACATCTGTGAGAGAGTGTGAGGGAGCTAATAAAGTAATGTGATGGATGATCTCCTTTCTCCCAGAGGGACCAGCACCATGTAAATTGGCCCACACAATGCATTATGGATAAGGCAGTTGAGATTATAGCTTGTTAATGTGTCCCTCCCTCGTCCCCTCCCTCTCCTCTCTCCCCTCTCTTCTTGCATCTCTCTCTGTCTCCGGCTCTCTCTCTCTCCGTCCCTCTGCTTCGGCTCAGGCAGTGACATGGTCACCTCATTGTCGGGGCGCGTGGGTCTTTTAGGTGCAGATGGAGAGGAGCTGTGCTGCAGCAATCTGCCAGCCTTGGTGGAGTAAGTTTGTGTATCGCTCGGTGTGTATGCTTATTTTAATGACATTGTGGGGACTGAGGCGTTTTCGCAGAGTCGTGAGGACTCACTGTCCTTGTGGGGACACAAGCGGGTAAACTGTTAAATTTAAGGTTAAGATTTTGGTGTGGTTTATGATGCAGTGTCCCTGCAAGTGACAAAAACAAGTTATTGTGTGTGTGAGACAGCGAGCCAGCAACCAGGCAGCCAGCAGAGACAGCCCGTCGGCAGGGGCCAGGGCTGTGGACATATGTCTCCTCCCTCCCTCACCCGCCACACAACCCCCCCTTAGTCCTCCTAAGAGGGTGCCAACCCCCCGCAACCTCCCTCCGTCCCCCTTTAACTCCCCCGTCCTCCCACACGACCCCCCTCCTCCCTCCACCTTGCAGGCCTGTCCAGGGACCTGTCAGGCCATCTGTTGAAGCAGGACCAGAGGAGGAAATGCTACTGTAGCATGGCTATGTGGCTAGCCTGGCTGTCACTAACCAGCGTGTGTGTGTGTGTGTGTGTTGCAGGGCGTGTATCAGGCCATCCCAGGGTGAATATTTCCAGGCATATTTGTCCAACAAAAACAAATTGTCGTGTGTTTTTGGGGGACTTTCATCATCATACGCTCGGTCGTAAAGGACCATACCATTAAAAACTGAGGCTATATAAGTTATTCATGAGAAAACAGCTCATTATTTCTCTCTTATTTCTGAAAAACTTAATTTATAAGCAATTAAACACCAACTGAAATTCACTGCAGTCAGATGTAAAATGTAGCTCCTTTCACGCACTCCCCTCGTTACGTTAATCTGACGGCAGTTTAACACGTCTGAATAAGCAAGTCTGAAGAATTGACTGTCATTGGATTAACATAAAGCTGTGGCAGCACAAGGTTAAACATACACACACAGAGAGATTAAATATGTGACTTGTACTGTCTTCTAAGATCACCGTAATAAATGTATAATCTCAATCATCTCATATGCACAGACTCAGTTTAACAACATAGGACACATTGTTGAGAAGATTGATCCTCGCGCATCAGATTAGTCTCAGTCAGCAGTGTCAGTGTTTCCCTGAGGTTGACTGCTTCGGCCTGGCGGAGGGGCCGGTGGAGGGAGGGGGGACCCAACTAAACATCCGTTCTGCCACCTGCTGCCAGACCAAATTCTGTTCTCAAATTTAACACTTTATAATTTCTTACAGTATTTAACAGTTAACCGACTTCTCCAAATATTTATCAGTTACTTTTCCAAATTCGCACAAACCACTCTACACATTGGCATAAATTAGACCCACTTATTTAGAAAAAAAAGACATCACTTTTAAAGCTAGTTCGCCTGTTACTCCTGTTCTGTCCTTCTTCCAGGGCTGAAGAACACCAATTGCAAATGCCAGAAGTTGAGTTTTCAGTAATGGCAAAACAGCATCGCTAACAGCATAACATCCTTCAGATCCCATCTCAAAACCCACCTGCTCAAGCTGGCTTATGCACTTTAACCCTGATTGTACCATGTACAAGCTGGTTGTCAACCGCCAGAAAACGTAGAAGAAGAAGAAGAAAGCGAGACTTGTTTTGTTTACAGTTCTGCGGAAAACTCGCACAAGTTCGTAGTTTTCACCAAAGTCTGTACATTTAATGGAAACACACAGGATTTGTATTTCTTTTAATACGCATTTCCCAATGATTCAAATCACTTTTGGATTTCCATCACAGTGTGTGCCCAACTCACGGCTCTTGTTCTGTATTTTATACTCTGTAAGGTGACCTTGGGTGTTTTGAAAGGCACCTTTTAAAGTGCATTATCATTGTTATAACAGAAGACACTGAATCCATCAGCATGTTAGCATGTTGCTCACTACCTAGCTTGTTTGTAACCAGTAGCCTACGACAATGTTATCTTCATGTCACCTGTTCAACTGACCTTAAGAGTTCAGATAACAGACATTCAGCTTTCTTGCTGTTATTACAGACATGTGAACCAACCATAGACACTTACCTTGTTCATGGACTCATGAGCTGTTGCAGAAAAAATAAAGGGGAAACACTTTATCTGGCGTTACTTTTGGTTTCTCGGCCTGGCAGGGGTTTCCATAGCCTGGGTCCAGCCCTTTGAATCTGCCCACTCCACTGAGTTTTAGCTGACTGGTTCTCCTTGTATCGAAGCATAAAACAGTGATTTCTTGGTTAAATAGAAAGCGACCAATAAGCGCTGCAGGGGGATTTGATTAGCCAGGTAGCACCATGGGTAGAGCTAATGCTGTTGTCGATCGGTGCGCTGGAACCATTGAGGAGTAACAACAACAATGGCCACTGTGGCCGCTATAAACTCACCTAAATATTGTTTGAACAAACAACAAGGGAAAATATGTGATTTTTTTCGAAGGCCTCCCAAAAAAGTGTTAGTGGGCATGTGTTTGGGGGTTGAGCTGGGCAATTTAGGCACTGCCCCTCTGTCTATAGGAAGATCCACCACTGTGGTGCTTTTCTCAGGTTGATTTTCCTGCTACTGTCTGTTTTTACTTTGATCCAATACTAAAATCACTTTGCAGAGACCTGAAAGTTGCTTGTGCTGGATAATTTATTCCAACAATCATTTGTCATCTTCTCATTTTTTCCCCTGTTTGTTTCTACATTTAAGGATGCTCGGAGCAAAACAGTGACTTGCTGAAAAAGTAGCACAATACAATCTGAGACAAAGAGCCAGCAAACATGGGCACTGCGAAAGAACGCTGTGAATTTGTGATCACTTGCATCAACAACGTTTTTGTACAGCAGTCAGCTCTCCAACCTGAGATGTCGAAGCTCCTGTACACACTAAAAACATGTGTTTTTACAGTGATGGATCACCTTTCTCAACTGGATCAAAAGGTGTGTAACTTAAAAGACGAAACTATCGACTTAGTGAAGAGAACGTAAGTCACGCTTTGGTAAATGGTCAGCAGGGATGTAAAAGCATATGCAATGTGCTCTCAACTGGCCAACAACGTTCAGAACCAGCTGTATGGTCCTTTAAGCGGTCTAATAAACAAGTGTACAGGAACCAGCAGGAAAATGGCTGAATGATCCCACTGAGAGCTCAACACCTGCACACACTCAGCCCAGCGAAACAGCTGCTGTGATGCGCCACGATGTTTCAGAGATCTGCTCTTTGTGTGACTTCGGTAATCTGTCCGTCTGAATGTTCTTGTATTGGGACATTTAAGCATAGCTGCTGTATGAAACAGACTCCATTTCCAGATGTTTTGATGTTTTTCTTTCTATCAAGAACGTGCAAAAACTTTTTTCATGCATCACCCTGCATTTATATTTCTGTAGTTAATCAACTTAAAAGTTGTAAAAATCAAATACTAAAAGACTAACACACTAAAGTTGCAACAATTATTCTTAATATTGATTAATCTGTAATAATGTTCCATCTGTAAAATAATGAAAAACGTCTTCAAATTGTTTGTCTTCTGTCCAAAAGTCAAAGCCATTCTGTTTGTATTATGTCGGCATTTTTTGCTTGGAAACGTACTTAAAACTGATTTGTCAATTGACTAATCAATAATCAATTAACTGTTTCAGCACCACACAAGTGCAGACCATGTTGACGAAGCAGGGCCGAGTCTCTACAACCTTAAAATGGGTTATAATGGGGGTTTGAATCATGTAGCGTGTTCCCGGCTCGGTGCGTCTTATTCGGGCAATCAAGACTAAGCCAAGTGAGATTAGCGAGGTCTGGTGTGTGTGCGTGTGTGTGTCTATGTGTGTGTGTGTGTGTTGGCTGGACCCTCCGCGGCTGTGTGTGTGGGTGGTTGCCTCCACCCATTAGAACGGGTCATCTCTCTCTCATGGAGAGTTTTCACGGCTGTGGAGCGGATTAGGAGCAGGGTGAGAGGAGGAGGAGGAGGAGGAGGAGAGATTATTGGGCAGGCTGGAAGGAGGAAGGAGAGAATGACCGAAAAAAAAAGAGAGCATTAGCATCTACACTTCAGCGTTTGTTTGTGGTATGTAGCTGACACTCATCCGGAGTGCCCGGGTTTACAGTGAGTACAAATGGAGGAACAAGCGGATGCTGGCATCTCATCACAAGTGGGGTTTTGACGAAGAAGAGAGGAGGTCTGAGGAGCAGGGAGAGGAGTATGTCGGGTTAAACAGAGACTATCCTAACACATTTATAATCACATATTTATAGCACAGCCCTTTAAAAGAGAGAAAATCAGATTGTTTCCATCCAACTGTCATTCTGTGCAAACACTGATCTACGGTCACACTCTCACAGTTTTTTAACAGGTACATTTTTATTTTCTTATTGTTAATGTCTGTTTCATAAGAGTATTGACTTTTGCAGTAAAGGCTGTGGCACCCGGACAGGGCCCACGCTGACACGGGGAGGCCATGCAGGCTACACACAGGGGGGCTCCCCCACTCCAGGACTCGAACCAGGAACCCTCTTGCTGTGAAACTGTGTTAATTCAATAGTAAGAACTCAGCAACACTTGAGTAACACTTCTTTACATTACTGAATACTGGCTGCACTGTTAGTTATAATTTCTATTTCAAAACACACTCACTGAACCAAAATGCTCCCTCGAAAACACACTAAACAAACACAGAACACAGAAAAACAAGAAGAAAACAGGAAAATACAGACACTTATAGTGAATCATGGGTGATTTTTGAGAGGGTCTACTTTTCTATAAGTCTTTTCCCCTGCATAGTATACCTTTAGCAGGCAGCATACTCTAGTTGGAAGCATTTACAAGTCAATATTACACATAACTTGAACATAAATAAAGGTAAACTAAATCACAACATTGCATGGTGAGCTGTGATCCAGGTCGGAGATGCCACAAAATTCGGTTTCAAACAGACACCAAGTGGTACAGGCCCAGAATCACCAACATCACCAGAGATTTATTATCAAAACCTGATAATGTACTGTCATGACGGGGACAGCGATGTGTCAGGATTTCATGATTACGAGGTGAATGGAGCATTAATGCTTCTGGATACATTGTCACCAACATTAGCCAAACATCAACTCTTATTTTTACTTCCTGTTAAACTGTCAGTGACCTATGACATGCATGTTTAAACACAATAACGTTTATAAAATCAATTATAAATGTTTATTGAATGTCTTCTTCCAACAAACATGGTGATGGAAGATCACTGAAAAGAGGTGTCATGTGCCTGGAATGTGACGTCAGTGTAGATACTCAAAGCAAGACTTATTATCATTAGAATCAAAGATTTAGGTATTGATCTTCCCACTCCTGCTTTGAATTAAAGAAATATAATTATTCATTCTGGTTTAGTTCACCAACAGCACACATATATCAAATCTGTCAGTTTCAAGTCTATGGTTGACCTTTAAATTGCGTCAATTGGATCAAGTACAACAATTTACTTACTGACTTACATCACTAACAATGCAAATTATATGTATTTACATGATAAATAACTGTATTTCTATCATTACAACACATTTCAATGTGCCATCTGATACCCGCAGGTATTGTGAAATGGTGCAGTCCATCTGACAGCAGCGGAGGACTCATAAATCAGAATGTCAAAAATCGTGAGCTCCTAAAAGAAAATCCAGGGTACAGTGAGCAGAAGATAATGAAAGGAGCAGAGAGGCTACTGACAAATGTTTGGCAAAAAAAAGTTAAGGAGCAGCAGGTGTGACAGGTGGAGCTGAAGGTGAGAAGTGAGGCAGAGTCATTTAGTAAGAAACCGGCTGTATCGGCTAAGGCATCCATGTATTCCAACTATGTTATGCTATCTTGTTGGAAAGGGGGTCAAGTAAAGCTCCATAGAGTAGGCTAAATTTTTGTGAGGGAAAAAAAACATTGCATTACATTATTTTCGGGCCAAACATCCCAGCACAAAACATCAAAATGTAGATGTAGTATTTATAAGTTTAGGACATAAGTTACACAAGTAACCACCCTAACTGTTTGGATCATCTTCCAAATCTTTACAGACTTTTTCAGGTTGTAATACATGATCATTTTGTCGCAGCTGGTGAACTTATAATTTCCAAAGTAGTGTGGTCTAGTCTAATGCACCTCGCAGTCTTAATGTGAAGCCAACTTTCCTCAGCGCCCTTCCTCAGTGTGTGAGATGCATCAGAAAACTGTCAACAAGCCACATCTCAGTCACTGTAAAAAACAAAACGGACCGCCTGAAAGTGTCATCATGTCCCGTCTCATATTCATAATGAATTGCTGCTTTGATAGTCAGAGCTGCCTTTAACGAGAAAATATGAACTTTCTTTATGGAGTGTTTACTTCACATCTTAGTGGGTTTCTGAATGGAGCCTGAAGGTGATTAAGACTTAAAGTGAACCAAACATTAAACCAGACAAAGTTTCTCATTTACAATTAGAGTTCCTTAACTGCTGTTTCTCCCATTCACACACACACACACACACACACACACACACACACACACACACACATACACACAAGGAGCACCAGCCGCCAGTTGGTCTTAAAGAGGCAAATTCCTCCGCAGCATTTTCTCAACATCGTAAAGCGTCTGCCGTTAAAGCGATGTTTTTTCAATCCGTCTGCTCTCCCTGACATTTCCAGATAACGTTGGCGTTAGGTTGATTTGGGGGAATTTGCACACCATATGCTGCTGTGTCAAACACCTTCATTTAAGCGGGCTATGGCTCTGCATTCCCTAATAGCAGCATCATTGGAGCTTGTTTATCTAATGCGCCTGTTAATGTTATTTATTGAGAGTCTGCCCGCTATCCAGTTCCTCCATGCATGCTAAGGAGACAGACATAAGATATGCAAATGCTAACGTCGGCCCAACTTCACGGCAGTAAAACAGAGCATTTGCATTTGATGTAGCACATAATAAACTGGTTATTAGCATTTTAAATGCGTCAAACAAACTTGAAAAATGTGGCCTGTGCTGGTGTGGTTTTTATTATTGCAGTCAAAACACACATACACACGCCACACGTGCCTTCAAACACGTACAGAAAAAGTGTGCACGAGCAGACACATAAATATAAAAGTGCTGCACACGGGAGCAAACTGGTGTCACAAGGCAAGGCGTCACAGGACAGATGATGTGTTTGATGAAGTTGCTTCTCTGTCTCCTTCTCTCTCGTGCCATAAAGTTTCTCTCAGAGCATTAAAATATGCAGACGATTCATTTCGGCTACCATTCATCCTTCAGGCCCCAGAAAGGGAATTCTGGTTTTAGCTTTGACAAGCAGCGACGATGAACAACCTGACTTAACAGCGAACTACTGTTGTCCCTGCGCCACAAAGCCTGCTGCTGATTCATTACTGGGGCTCGAGTCAGAGGAGCGACGACCTTTGAAACACAAGGTCAAACCCTGAGACACTGATTTCAGACCTGATTGAATCAAAGAAGTCAAAGATCATTTTTAAAACATTTGATTTTTATTGTCAGGCCAGTTTTATTTATGCAGCCTGTTTGCCTCAGGGGCCTTTACAATCTGCACAGCATACAACACCCTCTATCTGTGAACAAATTAGTGAAAAAAAACCCCTTTAAACTCCCAAAATGGAGGAAACATGCAATAGCAGCATAGATCAACATAATAACTTACAGTATGGACATTCAGGATGACAAACTTACAGATAGATTGTAGAGTGCCCACTAGCTCTGAATTATGCATTCACATGCACGATATGGCTGCCGCACATCGACAGCGTTTCTTAGGACAGTTGGTGTTGTGCAACCTGAGAAATGAGGGCGAATGAACGGTGAGGAAACCTCAGACAGAGCGAGCACGCAGCGCAGGAGGAGAGCTGTCTGAATTGGTTTTTCATTAGCAGTTAATGATGTGATAATCTCTCTGACAGTAACCAGGTCGTACACCCTGCAGGCTGCAATACTGCGTTAATGGAGTGTGTGAGCATCTTCCTATGTGTGTGTGTGTGTGTGTGTCTGCTTTCACACATAAATTGTTTGCGGTGATGGAGACGTATTTGAGATGTTTTACTTCAACTGTTCAAAACCTAATTATGTTCACAATGTTCATTATGTTTTTTTTAATTAAAATACTTTATTATGTGTTACTTTTCTGGAGGGAGGGAGATTCTGAATGAGCAACCAGATAATAATAATAAAAAAAATAAATATAAATGTTCTTAACAGACGTTTTTTTAACAAAAAAAAATCACCTTAACTCATATCAGTGAGTAAAGTGATGCCTTAAAACACATTGCACACGTCATCGCTACTCAAAATATCCTTAATTTCTGCAGTACCTCCAGAAAACAGTATGTGCACAACCTTCTGAGATTAATGTTCTTGAATCCATGGTCCATTCAATTGGTTGGGGATGTGAATGGGTTACATAAAAGTAGCAGAATACTGCAGAATTACTCTGTCACTGTTACAAGGCATGCATTTATTTTTTTCCTATTTAAAAATATTAGCAACAAAATATACTTAAAGTACCAAGCACTCATTTTGCAGAATGGCTGTATATGATACTGCTGAATTATGATTACTGATGCATTCATGTGTACATCACTTTAATGTTGCAGCTGGTGAATGTGGAGCTGATTTTAAATTAATCATACATAATGTAATACCGTACAGTACTGTATATGTGGATCCAGCATGTTCACACTCCCACCTCGTCACCTTGCCGCTTTGTCTATGATTTCAGCATCAGATATTGATGTACAGAGGCACCTGTCACGACGGTCTGATACACAGACACAACCGGACTCGTCAAATACTGCTGCTTTGTCAGTGGGCGTTGACATCAGACACCAACACACCAAGACACTCTTCATGCTGATATGATACACACCAAGCGGCGGCTATTTCTTACACCAGTGGCATAAAGATAGAGAAAGTCCATATAGGGCAGGTGGGAGGGGAGGTGGATTGGACAAACAGACAATGGACTTTCACCAGGGAGCCTGTTTGAAACCATTTTAATAGCAACGCAGTATGCAAGGATTCTTTTTTTAATTTAACCTTTATTTAATCAGAAAAATCTCTTGAGATTAAAAATATCTTTTTCAAGAGTGTCCTTGCCAAGTTACAGACAGACAATACAGAACAAAAATACAGACTAAAAATGTGCAGCTCTCAAACAAACAATAAAAAACACAAGATTACTGCAAAGAAAAGCCAAAAATATGTTAAGATATACTAGAAGTGAACCGTAAAAACGCAAAAACGGGCAACTACACAATGTGTACATATGACGCGTGATATATGTCACGTTACATGACATAATGTTAGTAGGAAACGTACTTATTTTAAGCCAAACCAAGACCAAGTGCTGTTGTTTCCTAAACTCAAGGAAATAAACGTAAAAACAAAGTGTTTTATTGACATAGTTTTCCAAAGTCACAATACATATAACTAACGTCGAATAAGACGCCACGTATTTGACGAGCTGGTATGAGAATGCACTGGTTTAATATATTTTGTATCATTAATCTTAATCTGGAGAGTATAACTGAAGTTATCAAATAAATGCAGTGGAGTAAAAAGATATTGAAAATAGAAATACTTAAGTACCTCAAACTTTTACTAAAGAGCAGTCCGTGAGTAAATGTGTGATATTTTCCACCTCTGTTTGTTTGTATGAAAGTGCTGTACTTGTGAATGTACACGGTTACAACCCCGTGTGTGATGATTTGTTACATAAAGATCGAACTGAATGGACACACACACACACACACGCACGTACACAAGCCAGACCTGCTCCGAACTTTCCTCTCTACATGTCACCTCGCTCACACACCCTCACCCCGTCACACCAGCTTAAATCCTACATGTTAATCTCTCTCCTTCTCTCCCTCTTTCTCTCAAACGCACACAAACATACTCGCTTTCATTCTCCGCTTGCAGAGACCCCTGCTTCATTTTCTGGTCATGTGCACCCATTGCGAGGGGGCGAAGCGGACACAAAGTGACACAGGGAGCAGTATGGGTAGGAGAGGGGGGCCGACTGGAGCTGCGGCCTGAAAGGAGGCGATGGGAGGTGTCCGATTGTCCCGCGCTGAAAGGGACAGTTAAAAGGAGAACCTTGTTGCAAAAGCTGGTGGGCCGGGCTGGAGGCTGGTTAAGTGCTGGTGGTGTGTGTAACTGTGTGTGTGTGTCTTTGTGTGCTTGTGTCTGTGTGAGTCTAATGAGAAGGCGGAGGGTGACTGATGACCGAGGTGAGGATGATACTGGAGATGATGATTTGAAAGGTGAAAGGATAGTTTGACATTTTGGGAAATGTATGTGTGTCTGCTAAATATGATGAAGCTGCAGCTGATTAGCTTAGCTTAGCATAAAGACAGGAAACAGAGGGTTATGTTAGGACTATATCTGAGCAGCTGCCAGACAACCAGTGGAGAGTCCAGAAAGTTACTAGTTGTAGCCGAGAAATCATGGATGTATAAAGAGAACTGGATACAGCCTTGGACGTGGGGACCTGTTTATTCCTATGAAAGTTGCTCAGTGGTGCATGAAGCCAGTGAAGTTGCCACATATAATATTACACAAATGAATGCTCTATGTGGCCGATAGAGCAGGTGCAATGAGACTTCAGTCGGCCATGCTGTTACCTCTGGTTTAGCAAGACAAACCTAAACATTTATAATTTTTATTTAATGCACCAATCCTTGGGAAATATTCCACACAGCACTTATCAAAAATGGGAGGATACTTCAGACTGCCCTATATCATGGAAACTATTGTTGACTCATTCTCAAGGTTTTTTCGATTGAAAATAATTAATATCTTTCTGGTGAATATAAAAATGCAAAATCTATGGGCTATTAGAGAATCAACAGTCCATCTTTTTTGGTATTGTCGTGTTGTATTCACATTTCGGGGTGAGGTTTTAAAAAAGTGGTCAAAACCGAGTTTACGCCTGGAGCTGGATGTCTTCTCTGTGATGTTGGGGATGTGACAGAAACACAGTCCTGTTAATTCAATTATATTTAATTTAATTATATTATCAGGGAAAACGTTTCATTTATAAGACAACCATAAAACAACATTTACAGTTTTAAGGGCTTCCTCATACACCAGTTTACTTTGGAAGGATATTATACAAATAACAAAGGTTATTTAAATACATTGGGAAAAGTTTATTGAAGCTGAGGGGCTGCTGCTGTGTTGCTGTTTGTTTGTGTATTGTTTGTGTTGTATGCAGTGAGCTCCACTTCTAAATGGAAAAAAGTGGAAAAAAAGAAAAGTTAATTACAAATAAATTAGCTTTAAGAATGAGAAAAAAGAGAAGACTTGTGTTCCTTATTTCATGTTTGCTCATGTTTAATCTGCTTCCTGTTTTATTCTGTAGATTCTAACCTCATGTGTCGTGTCTGGTTTTACTTCCTGTCTTTGTGTGTTTTCCCGCCTGTTTTCTGCCACACCTGTGCCGTCTTCCCTTCACACCTGTTTTGTTTTAGTCTTATCTGCTCCACCCTTGTTGTGAGCCAATCCCCGTTTCACTCCTTTTGCCCATGTCGTCCTTCTCCAGCTGTGTCTCGTCCTTGTGATTAGTCTTATGTGTATATATACCTGTGTGTTTCCCTTTGTCCTTTGTCAGTCTGTCTGTGTACCTTCTGTGTACGACGTGTCATCCTGCTTTCATCCTACCCTGGTTGTCTTTTCATGGTTGTTTTTTTAAGTTTGGATTTTTGTTTCTGCCTTTTTGGAAAACCTTGAACAGCTCCATTAAAGCCCGCCTTTTGTTGAAAACTGCATACCTGCCTGTTGAATCTGCATTTTTTTTGTCCTCCTCCTCTGGACTGAAATTGTAACAATAAATGTGTATAGTCTGGCCTTGAATCCGGATTCAAGACCGTCGGTGACAAAGCAAAGAGTCAACGTTAACTTTTCACACAGCAGTAAATATTTCTTTTTTCAAAGGAGACAATCAAAAAGTCCGCACCTCGAGCAGTTGTGCATCAGGATGAAAAATCAGTGACAGCGAACTTGCCTCCGTTTGATAAAACTCATCATCAACATGCTTCAGAAAGCTTTGAGACGCCAAATTTGTATCAGAGCGTGTTCAGACAGAGAGAAATAAGAACATGAAGGTATGTTTCTTCATTACTGAAATGTTAATTTGACTTGTTTTTTGCCTAATTAACGCCAATGTCTTCCAAGAACAAAACAGCCCCACAAATATTAATTAGGACCTCAATATTCATGTTGGCGGAGATGGTTGTGAGGTCTGTAATTAACGAGCTTTTAATTGTTTGATCGTCTCCTTAATTAAAGGCTTGCTATAATTTGAAGGTTTGTTTACTTTTCACAAAACAGGAACGAGAAAGAGAAATCTCATTGATATTCTCTTTCACACAGAATCTACCCAAAGAAGGAAAAATAAAAAGTTCCCCAAACATTTCTGGGAGGTGCAGTACATCTTTTTTTTTACTTTTTACTGCTTTAATTTAAATTAAATGAATCTCAGAGCTACTTTTGACGGAGGCTGGAGGGTTTCGCTCGGCTCCACGCTTAGATCTCAATACTTGTGTTGCTTGTCTTCCATCTGCCGTTCGAATGCTTCAACCTTTGAGAAATCTCTTTTTGCTCGGCTTCAAACTGTGGTTTGATGGCGTCTTTGATGGGCAATATGAAAGGAGTATAGATCGACATTTACACATGCATTTGGCAGAATATACTGCAGGCCTGACCGGTTTAAAAACAACTTAAAATTCACAATTCATATAAAAGAAAAGAACAGAACCTCCATCCAAACAGAGCTCAGATATTCCTACTGGACCATTCGGTCTAACTGGTGAGCTAAATTAATTTGTGTAAAACAAAAACAAAACAAACACTTTGCAAGCAAACAAAGTTTTGTCATTCTCTTTGACAATATACAGGAAGTCAATCTTCAGGAGCAAGACACACAGACTCTCTGAAGCCGTTATGCATCTATTGGTAGTTTTGTGTTTCTTTGCTGTTCATTTGCACCTCTGGTGTCATTTTGAGTCTCTTCCTGGTTCATACATGTTACAGTAATTTGAGTGACATTTTCCTGGTGAAGGCCCAGGGGCCGCTGACACGTCAGGCTCCTGAGCCGTCCAGTAATCCACCCGTGTCTCAGGAATTTGTCATCGTGAAGAATTATTGTTCATTAATTGAATTGATAGATTTCTAAAAGTAAGAGTGGCTCACTGAATCCAGCACCAACAAAAATGCAGGGTTCAAAAACACATGCTTTATATGGAATGGATCTGCACTTGTATAGCGCCTTTTCCAACCCTCCGACTACTCAAAGAACTTTTTCCACTATGAGTCACATTTACACACGTTCATACGCTGGTGGCTGCAGATCCCATACAAGGTGCTACCTGCTGTACAGTTTTTTTAACACACTCACACACCGATGAACAGCCATCAGGAGCAATTTGAGGATTTAGTCGAGGGATTGTGGGGACTCTTGCTCAAGGATACTTCGGCATGCAGAACTCTGGAGGAGCTGGGGATCAAACCACTGATCCCATTTCTGTGCTGGGACTTTCTGACTTCTCTTTCTTCCATGATCACCCATGTGGACGTGCTTACACATAGGGAAAAAAAGAAAGAAACAGAAATACAGTAAGTGTGCAGTGACAAAAAATGGACAAATATAATGAAGGAGAAAGTAATAAGTAACAAATATTAGGAATGTTTTAAGACAACTCACCAAAGTAAATGAATTAAGACTGAATCACACACATTATACTGTATTTGTCCCCATGCAGCTTCTGTTTACTTGCAGCATACAGAGAACAGAAGTTCACTCAGAAAACAAATTCAGCAATTATCATCACTTATAACCTCTATTTAAATCAGGGGTTCCTTCCAAGACCTTGTCTCATCTGGCTTGCTGTAGATACATAACCAACTAACTTGCTCTTTTCTACACTTATGTCATCAACATCCACCTCTTTTCATGTGCACACAAGAGCAGGCTTGTGTTTAACAGCCGCTACAGCATGCAAATGATGCGTTTACATCAGCAAGCAACGATGCACCTCAAACATCAGCCTCAGCAGTGATGCATCCACAGGACAGCCGCGCCTATGTATGTGTATGGACACAAGAGGTTAAAATCATCATAACTCACTTAAATTCAACTGATTTTCCAGCGCTTTGGTTTCTTAAAATTGCCCGACATGTGTTTTATGATACAGGTTACTTACTAATATTTCTATAATATAATATTCAAATTGATTAATCCTGTAGATAATTACTTTCTAGGTTTATGCTTTTTCCTCACTGCATTATAAAATGGCTGCTGTATTTAACAAGTCCAAACAACGCAGGCCTCAGGCAGGAATCACCTAGACGTGTCCTGTTTTGTATATGAAAAGCAGAGACAGGTGTTAAAGTCATTCTACAGAAGTGTCCATTTTTGGGATGTCAAGAGGTCTTAAAATGTTTTTCTCTAACATTTAAACTCAGACGACATCATTAACTCACCGACTTTATGAATCATCTCTTTTGGCCTTTCATGTGAGCATGTTTAAAAAAAAATGCCCTCAGGTCATTTATAAATACGTGTTAACCATTTGTGTGCTTACATAAGCCTTTGAGAGTCGTTTTATATGATAAAAAATTAATCTCCTCCTTTAGGGCAGACAACATGACACATTCTTGGTTTCCAGCCTGGTGGTTTGATCCAGGTGAAGTTTTAGTGCCTCGAGCTTTATTAAAGCTGGAACAGAAAGTTTTTATTAGTCTGAGGTTGGCAGGAACAAATGTGTGGTGATGATTTTATTATCAGGTAATCATGCGTCTGTTTACTATCTTTGATATCTTGATGTAAGAACAGCAAATTGGAGCTAGTTTCACCAGGGTTACACAAATATGATAAAGACAAATCACTAATCAAAGACTGAAGACGCTTACATAAAACTAATTTCATGAGACACTCAGACACTTTCAACACTTACACAGCACTTTAATGGTTCCTAATATCCACAAACAGTATCTGCTGTGAATTTAACAATCATTTCCAAAATATTAATGCATGCAGCTGATAATATTTTACCTTTTTTAATGCACCTCTGACACCTTCAGCTGCGACCTTGACCCTGTGCCTCCCTCTGAGTGTCGCATTGTGTTCGCTCCTTTCAGCCCGGAGATGTTCAACTGACACTGTTTGTGTCACACTGACGGTGAGACAGCCGACCACTGTCTTCACATACTGCCTCTATTCACTGTTTACTGCCCTGAGCTTATTAGAGGGGCTCTAGTGGCCTGGCCCACCCAGGAGGGAGAGACGCAGGGGAGAGTGGTTGTTTCTGGAGAGCGTCGGCTCACCTCTCTGATGTACTTTAAATGTTAAATGTGCAGTTGTTTTGCTAAAAATGTCCGCTGACCTGGGATCTTTAAAATTATTTACCTCATGTGACACAGATTGAGCAAAAAAATTGAAGACGGAGCAATATTATCATCCATTTTGAGTTGTTTTTACTCTCTTTCCGCTCTGTTTTTGGCCTCTATCAACTACTGAGGGGAATATGTGGCTGCTAAATCCTCCGCTGTGTTCATCACCAACTGTATCTGTCTGATGTTTAGTGCTGAGCAAGTAGTGTGCAGTGTACTGATAGCTGCGGCAGAAAATGACGCTATGAGAGTGAACCAAAACAGTTACCTTGCAGGTTGGACTGTGCAACAATGAGCTGAAATTCACTGTAAAGCTCCCGTAAAAGGAGGAGTGGCAGATTCTGGTGATAGTTCTCTGTAGGCCCCTCTCACATCATCACAATGTTTTCACAATGCCAATTATAGCCACTTTAAAGGCAGACATGTGAGCAAGCTAACATAAAAACACTTCTTCATCCTTTTGTCTGTGTTCATTTATCCTATTAGGTATTATAAATGAGGCCAAACAAGAAAACATAATATTACCAGCTCTTACTCTTGGATACCTCTGAGTTTTTGACACCGGAGAATTATAAAAAACAAATGTTGGAAGAGTAAAAGCGATGTGAAGGCTTGACTGAAGAATATAAAGGGATTAGAGACAATATAGCCTCTAAAGAAGCAAGACATTTGTTCAGTTAAAATAATCATCTCGAAGATTTTTATGTTAATAAACATCTGTTAAGTCAGTCTCTATTGCCTCTATCATCTGTTAAGTCTATTTATTTATGACCCACTGATGAAGCAGCAGCCCTGCATTTGAGGTATTACAAACCGGATGTCTGTGATGACACAAAAATCACAAGCAGTGGTTGATCCACCGGAGAGGACAGGCCGAGCTAACACGACCAGCCACCACCTGTGCTGTTTTTTCTGGTCTCTCTAGCCTTATGAGTAAACAGTTACTATATAGCCACACAAACAAACAAATAAAAGAGTGATGACTTCAGACGATGAGCTAAAATCTGAGGACGTCTCGCAGATGACACTGTTTGGCTCTCTGGGAAGTGAGATCCAAAAACACACCAGCTATTTCTGCTTGTCCCCATAGGTGCCGCCAAAGAGAATGAAATTAAGATGCTTGAGATTGAAACTTTAACAGTTAGTTTTAGTAGATGTTAAGGTTTGTCGTTAGTTGGATGAAAAGAACATTTGCTTATGGTGTTACTGGATGGGGCATAATTTTATCAGTGTTCATTCTTACATGTTTTACTGCCTCTCATTCTCAACTGTAACTCAGCAGAATCACAAGCCCGTACGTTGTAGTTTTGACGTCTTTCACCACGTTTCCATTGAACCTTTCACTTTCTGTCACTGTGCTGTTTGCTTCACATCCTCATGAGACACATTGTGGGGTTCACTTGACCTTTTACTTAATTCTTCTTAACTCAGACCTGTTGTCCTCGCTTGTGGACACTTTTTTGTGCCATCTAGTGGTACTAAGAGCACAATACACTAATCCATGTAAAAACAAGATGGCAGCCATCTCTGCCAAGTCAATCTGAAGCCGACCCCGATACAAAAGTGGACAATGTCCAAAACCTGACCACATTTAATGGTTGAAACTTGTTTATTTATGATTAGTTTGATATGGCAACAAATTTGACCAATTTTTAGCAATAGTAACAAGATAAGACACTGTTGATTAGGAAGTACTCGTTTGAAGACAATGGGTCTTTATTGTTGTCCCGTTTGAGGACATTGGGACTTAACTATCGTTGAAAATATTTTGTTTTTTATACTTACAGGGTCCTACTGATCCCAAATAGGTAGGAGAAATCAAAAATGCATACCAAACAAAGGTTCAGTTCCCAGGAGGAAATGTGTTGCTGCAACCCTAACGTACCTATAAGGGTCGGGACGTCCCCACAGGGTCACACGCTCTAGGTTGTTGCAAGATGATTAACAGTTAAGGAAAGCCGAGAAAAACATTAATATTTCTTATGTCCCTAATTACTTTTTTTTCTTTAATCCTTGTCTTTTTCAACTGAATGGGTGCATGTTGCTTTGAATAAAATAGCAAAATCAACTTCCTGTCTGATGAGCTGCAAATAGTAGTAACTTTAAGTGGATAAAAAGTCCAAAATGTTGGGAACCGCTAATCTAAATTATAGTATTTAACCTAAACTAGTAAAAAATATTAAGCTTTTAAAAGGTTTATTTCATTGTCATCCAATATGCTCACCCTGACTCCTCAGCATAGCACAGACAGATGCTCTACAAACACAAAGCTACACGCTAAATATTCACTGGGTCAAAATGGCATCAGAGCACCCAAAGGGCTGTTTTGATCCAGTGATGGACACAACTAGCTCAAGTTTACCTCAAACATGTCACATTTTACAAAATTGTGTGCATATGACATTAGCAATCAGTAACAAATAGTGACATGCATGTTTAAACAATTACAAAAGTTCACAACTATGACATGACCCAATAACACTATCACTAAATGAAAAGGACTCCCTGTCTTGGGCGTAAAGTTAGCTCAGCACATTTTGACCCAGTGATTTTGTCCTTTTTCTGCCCCCAAAAAACTGATGTGAGAGGGCAGAGAGACACTTATGAAAGAGAGGGAAAAAAGTGAGAGGGCTGCAAGAAGCAAGCAGAGCCAGAAAACTGGAGACAGTACGAGTGTGAGAGGACGAGAGAGGGGAAGAGACAAAAAAAAAAAGAAAAAGATACGAACAGAAGAATAAAAGAAAAGCGAGGAGCTTATGCAGTGAAAAGAGCACATTAGGGGCGACCTGCTGCGACAGTAGTGTGGGGAGCGGTGAATAACTGCCTCCATTTAGACCAGTGTCCTGGTGGTGTGGAGCCAGGGGCCTCAGATGGACACACACACTCAAAAACGCCCCAAAATACATAAATAAAGCAAAAGAAACTCGTTGAAAAGCATGTGTTCCTGCACAAACTGATACCTGACACACACACACACACACACACATGCTCACACTCCTCCTCTGTGAGCTCTCCTCTGGCCCTCTCATTCACACATTTCTCCACATTGGCCGGATTAGGAACACTTTCTCTTGGGTGTGCGAGGCTGCCCCGCACACAAAGAAACACTTGGGGACGGGATTAGTAGGCTTACAGCGGATTCACATATGTCCAGTTCAAGCAATTGGTATTCAAAGCTTTACACTTTCAAATGCCACCAAGAGAGAGCAAAGCCGACCAGCGCTTTTCTTTGCATTGGCAGCACCTTTATGAGAAGGGCTCCTTTGCTGGGCCAACAATGAGGCCGTGAATACACATTTTTACTGTTCTACCAGGGGGATCTCATTGGTGAAGGATAGAGCAGCGAGCAGAGTTTGAGACAGACTTTATTATCCCGGTTTGAAGTGCTGGGTGGGTGGGTGGGTGTGCAGACGGACGGATGGATACATGGATAGACAGATGGATGGATGGAGGGATGCTGGAGGTGGTGGTCAGAGGACGAGTGCTTCAGTTACTTCCACATGTTATTGTTTGGTGGCCCGTTCCTCCACTCCACCTCCACAAAACAGATCTGGAGGAGACTCTTCAGAGTGGAGAGAGTGCTCTCAGCAGCTCAATATACACAATGCTGACTCAATTTGATGCATTCTCCTAATATATTAATACAGAAACACCTTCATAAATCTGTCTGTTGGCTGGATTAATCAGTAAAATATGTTTTACTGATTAAACAGTTTCTCCTGTTTAAATGCATCTGCTTCTCTTTATTATTTTATTTTATTTTATTCAATTTTATTTATTTATTTAGATTTAATTGTGTATAAATGAAGTGTCTGTGTGTATTTGTGTTTGCTCCAAATTGCCCCTAAAAGGAGAAATAAAGTATTTAAAATTAAATTCTTGAAATGAAATATTGACTGTATTGTGAACAGTTTCTGTGTAATATTGTGATTGTCATCTTGTCTGTATTTTTAAATAATTATGTCTTGAACAGAATATCTTCATATTTTATTTTTTAAGGATGAAAAAGTTAAAATTTGTTGAAAAAAAAGAGAGAAAATCAACCAAACAAAAACAGTTATGAGCTGTGTAATATCAAATAATAATTTTAATTGTAATTAAATGCTATATTATTAATAATATTGTTAATATTATTAATTAAATAGAATACAAAAAGTTAAATTTAAAATAAAAGTTATATTCTAATTATTATTATTAAATGAAAAATGGTCCTTGGAAGCGGTGAGAAGTTTTATGAAGGTCCAGACATGAGGCCCACATGCTGCCATATGGCCAGCAGAGTGCCGAGTGTCGGAGCGGGCATGTTACCTCTGTCCCAGCGGAGGCCACGCACCCCCGCGGCACCAGGAGCCACTGAATAGGGGAAAGCAATTTCCCTTCTCATTCCTCCTCATCCCCTCAGGCAACCAGCGGCCGAACCGCGGAGACTTTGGTTTAAGATCTAACTGTCCGGTAAGCTCTCACAGTGAGCACTGTGTGTGAGGCTGAAGACGATTTGGATAGAGCGCAGCCTCTCCTCCTCCTGGTGCATTTCATCTCAATTTTTAATGTTAAAACGTGTCAAATAAAAACATTTTTTATCACGATGTTATGAGAGTTATTTTTGTGCGTAAAAACGCGCAGCTCACAGACAAGGCAACATCTTAAACAACTTAAGTTTTACAGTAATCTTATAAAAGAAACAATTTTAAAACTGACCAGTTTGTCCCAGGAAAAGCAACTTTCTGATCCACGAGAGGAGAAGAGAAAGAGAAGAAGAGAAAAAAGAGAAGAAGAGGAGGAGAAGAAGAAGAAGAAGAGAGGCGCGCTGTGCCCCCCAACAGTGTCCTGACAATGGCAGTGAATGGTTGCGCACCGCGGTCACTGGGACAGTCAAAGCACACCGCCCCCTTTCTAACGGGCACGTCATCCTCCTAACTAGGCGTTATGAATAGGAAAGCCGCTTTTGTCTCCCCGCATGTATAAATACCCACTATCAGTGTCCTCCTCACCGCAGAGACACACAGACACAGACAGGGAGAGAGGGAGAAAAGAGAGAAAGTCGGCAGAGGCAAAGTGGTCACCGATGTGATAAGGACAGGAGCGTGGGACGGGAGGGACACAGACAACATCAGGTGACCAGAGTGACTCCAGGCTCCAGAAAGAGAGAGAGAGAGACAGAGAGGGAGTGAAAGAGAGATAGTGAGAGTGAGAGAGAGAGAGAGAGGGAGGAAGCCAGCAGCGACCTCCTACCCAACAACCTCGGAAGCGAACCCATAAAATGAATTCAGACTCCAGCCCGAGCAGCAGAGCCTCTTCCCCGGACATGGACGTCATGTCTCTCCGAGACCACCACCCGCACCACCATCACCACCACCACGTCGGCTCATCAGTGTCCTCCTCTACTCAGAGCGGCGAGCAGCGGCAGAAGCTGAGCACCGGAGAGCTCCTGCGGTCTGGAGACCCAAAGTCCGTCGGCAGCAGCAGCAGCAGCAGCAGTAGCAGCAGCAGCAACAAGTTCAAACTGAAGAAACAAGTCACCGAGGAGGAGATGTACCACCTCCGTCTCAAGATTAACGGCCGGGAAAGGAAGCGCATGCACGACCTCAACCTGGCCATGGACGGCCTGCGCGAGGTGATGCCCTACGCGCACGGGCCCTCGGTGCGGAAGTTGTCCAAGATCGCCACGCTGCTTCTCGCCAGGAACAACATCCTGATGCTCAACAGCTCCTTGGACGAGATGAAGCGGCTGGTGGGGGAGATTTACGGAGGGCACAACTCGGCTTTCCACTGCGGCACCGTGGCGCACGCCGCCGGCCCAGGTGGACACTCCGGGGGCCCCGTTGCCGCAGCCGCTGCCGCGGCCGCTGCCGCCGCGCACCAGGTGCATCCTCTCCTCGGGAGCGCGCTGTCAACCTCCACGTCCTCCACGCTGTCGAGCGCGCTGCCGGGGCTAACATCTATCCGAGCACCCCACGCCCTGATGAAGGGCTCCCCGGCTGCGCCCCCGGCCCTGCAGCTGGGCTCCGGCTTCCAGCACTGGGCCGGACTGCCGTGTCCCTGCACCATCTGCCAGGTGCCTCCTCCTCCACACATCCCCGTCACCTCCGCCGGCCTCACGAGACTCACGGGGGAGGGCAAGGACCTGATGAAATGATGTCTGACAGACACGCAGAGACTCAGAGATGTGATGATGTTTGTAAATAGAGAATTCAGGGCATGAGGGTGGATTTGGCCTCACTGGTGCATGCTGTTGTTTAGTCTGTTTTCTTGTTTGGCGTGTGAGAAAAGAAAGTGTTATTTTCCTCCTTGTAACAAGGACTTATAAAGACTGATGATTTTTTGCCAGTTGAAAGGTGAAAATAAGTTGTGTGTCATGCAACAAGACGCGACGATCCTCTTGTGTCTGAGTTTTAGTCACAATGTGAAAGATGAAGGAGGCTGCATGAACATGCTGATTTCATTTTACATTTTTTTTCTAAATCAGGCGTCATTTTGTGAAAACGAAGAATGCTCTCTGTGCCTTGTACCAAGGATTTTAAACTTGAGTTGTAAATGAAAAGAATGACATTTATGTGTTTGGCTAAAATGAACCTGCCACCGCGGAAATTTGTTTTAAAATTCTTAAGATCTGTTTTTATTTTGTGGCTCACTGTCAGTCCATCTGTGCTCTGATTTTCATTTTTTAATTCTATCTTTTTTGTGTTTGTTTGTTTTTGCATGAAGGTATAATTATCACAGCATGACTGTTTTTGCTGAACTGAATTGGTTATGCCCAGAGACCCCGTGTCTTTATTTTTGTACATTGTTGATGACTGATGAAATATTTATTATCGCCCAGCGTCCCTGGATGAAATTTCAATAAAACTGAAATTATGGATCATATCTCACTGTCCTCTCCTCCTTTTTTTAGATTGTCAGATGCAACTCTGCAACATTAAAAACAACATTTATCATTTAAATTATGAGTTAAACTTTCTCAAGTCTAGTTTAGGTAAAATTTACTTATCATTATTATTATTATTATTACTATTAATTTTCTATATTTTTAGTGAGTTTAGTGAGTGCACACTGATGAATCACATCCTCCAAACATTTAAAAACTTGGTTTGTTTTCATATAAATTCAACCTTAATCCCTCTAAATCTACTAATTTATTTTAGTTAAACATTAAGTTCTTGCACATTTTTTTCAGTATTTAAACATTTAAAAAAAAAAAAAAAAAATCGTACTATTCCAAACTAAATCAAGGCCTCAGTTTAAAGACTCCACGATGTGTTTCCTTCTGCAGACTCCATATTTCCACTGGACGCTTATTAGCTTATTTAAATAAACGAAGATAAGAAAATGTATCATAATACATATATATTTTTAATAAAAAATTGGTCATGAAATATGTTGATTATAGACAGCATATGTAAAGTGGATAAAATTACTCTCAGATATCTGGCTTTGTTTTTCCCTTTAGATTCTTTAAATTTAAAGCTTTAAATATTTTTGTTATTTATGAGAATAACAGCAATTTAAAGATTTTGTTTGCATGTTTATTATAAAAATATATTTTGGACACAGCTCTCAAATTAAGTGAAGAAAGCCTGGAGGCTGTGTAGGTGTGCCTCCTGCACCCACAAGCCACTTTAAAACAATTTCCAACCTGATAATAAAATATCTGGTGATTCCTCCTCTGTCTCATCTGTGCACCTTCAGGCCCCATGTTGCACAGGCTCGTAATGAGTTAAAACACAGCCACGGTCAGACAGCATTTATTTAACATTTCCGAGCAAGCCAACAGAAATGTTAAAGAAGGAGAAAATGAGGATGAAATGAGGGGACTGGGCTGCAGCCTAATGGAGCCCAGTTGAATTGTTCCCCTGTAGCAGCTAGAAAGTGATCCGCCTCGGGGAGCGCAGAGCAGTTTGTCCGCCGGGTCCCTTGGGTGTTTCCCCGTCTCATCTCTGCAGCGACAGAATGTATGTTTGTGGAGATTACAAGTTAATTGTTCATGGGGGACCAAGAGGAGAAAATCACATCACAGAAAGGCGTCGGGATTACAGGCTGCTAAATGCAAGAAGATTATACATTCAGACCCCCTCCCCGGCCTCGGCGCATGCAAATGAGTGTGTGGATTAAAAAAATAAAGAAAGACAGAGAGAGAAAAGGAGAAGAAGAAGCCCTTTGTAACTTATTTTGGAGGGAAGAAAACACAAGTTCTGTGGCTAAGTTGAGAAAGAGTGAAAGAGTTCATTTTACACTTTTTGTCTTTAGGAATGAGTATGGCCTGTCTGTCCCTCGCAGGCTGCCAGATGGGATGTAAATAGCTGGGTAGCTGCAATGGCCTTTTAACCACACAACACTGAGGAGGATGTTGTCAAGGGAAGCCGGCGGTTTGCGAGTTAATAGTCATGAGTTGGGGTAATTACTTAAGGTTTATTATGCTCTGGTTTCAAAGGAAATGGACTCTTCAATGGGCCGAGAAATACTTCTTAATTCTGGCTAATTAGGAGCTGAGCAAAGCAGAGACAACTGCTGCTGCTGCTGCTGCTGCTGCCATCAAGCACTGTTACATTCATGGAGAGGGATCAGTTGTGAGTAAGCCACAAAATAATGCACAAAAACACTCATGCACATGCAAATAACATGCACAAGACAAATGCAAACCATGCATGTTAAAGAGATGAATGTAAATCACTGCCTGGGTGTGTAAATCTGGCACTTTTGTCCATGATCATATGGTAACAGGAGTATTTATTGCCACTGGCTTGCACTCTGAAATTTAAAGATTTTTTTTTCCCACTGCAATTAAAAGCCCACAAGTAAATGAAAAAGTAATTGTGCACGCAAACAGTTCGATTGAATCCAGCGTTTTCTGCCACTGTGTTTATCATAATGGTGGGGCTTATCTTCCTAGCAGGGTTCACCAAAATTATCCTCATTAGACTCAGACTTTTATTTATACTTTAATCATGTAAATCCCACTGAGATTCAGATTCCTCTTTTCCATTAAGGGATGCCCAGCAAAGACAGAAAAGTTGGGGGATAATGATGCAACAAAACAAATGAAACTAAGTAGAAAACAAAACCTATTAAAGATGGAGCAGGAAAAATGAAAGAGTTGTGAGGAAATCGCTGGAAGATGCAAGAATTTTTTTTGTTGTTTCGCAGGTATTTGAGTGAGTTTCTGTCATTTTCTCTCTCGTTTCTTTCTGCTGTGTAAAAGGCTGCAGCGAGCATCAAAACCTCAAAGAGAGATCATGTGAATACATGAATGAATGAGCCAAAATAAATGTCTTGAGTAAACTTTATTGTCATAGGAACACCTGCCTTGGTGAGACCATCGTGCAAAAGAACAACACAGCATACTATGGCAAAACTATCACTACATAAGAACATAAAGGAACATAAATAATAAGCTGAAAACAATACTAAAAGACTGAAATTACAAGGACAGTCCTAAACTTAAAATATAAAGTGTCAGAGGTTTATTATTCCAGTGTTAACAGCCCCAGGAAATGTGCTTCTTTTACACTGCTTGATTAGTGGATATAAGACTGACAGACAGATTTAATTTCTCCAGAGAGTCGATTGTGTTTCCAGGCCGGTCAGCGCCGACTGAATGGACTTGTGGCCATCAGCTCCCCTTTTCACGAGGCTTGACAAACGACTGGTCCTTTTACAGAGCACACACCTGTTACTGGGAGCCACTCGAGGTCTATCACTTAGAGCAACACTGCTTTGTTCTGTCTACACACACACACACACACACACACACACACACACACACACACACACACACACACACACACACACACACACTAACAGGCCTTTGGACACGGATGCTAACAAGGCAACAAACGCTGTCAGCCTCCCTGTGACCGAGCAGGGGAAAAAAAAAAACTTCCTTCAAAAATCTGAAATGTGTGAAGCTGTTTGAACTAAAACACACTGATAGATGTTCGCCAGCTCCATCAAAGCTGCAATACAAGACTTTTTAGACTGATGCGTGCAAACAGTAGGGGCGTTTAATGCTTCTGTAACTCCAGAGTTTGTATAAACATCTCATTTGGCAGTAGCAGGCTGTTGCTGCATTCAGTCTGAAGAGTCCTGCCTGTGTGTGGAAGTGTGTGAAGTGGTCTGCTGGTTTGTTTACTTGCTCGGTCAGTGAGCTGCTGCAGGGCCGGTGCCTGAGGGCAGCAATTGAAAATAAATTTCAGTTGAATAAGGGGCAGCGGCCGCATCAGCCGAGCTGCTGCTAGAACAAAAGCAGTTGAGGGGATAAGTTATTGACCGGGCTGACAGCCTGAACGAGGCTGATTATAACTGCCTGGTCGTGCTCTGTGTGTGTGTGTGTGTGTGTGTGTGTGTGTGTGTGTGTGTGTGTGTGTGTGTGTTGTAGTCATAGTCAGTGAAGCAGGTGCAGAGGCCGTTCCCTCTCTGTGTCTACCTCTCTCTCCTTCTGCCCTGAGGGAAGCCTCGGGGCCCTCTGCCCTCCTGTCCTCAGCTGATTCCACAGACTAATGTTTAACCCATACTGCCAAAACAGAAAGCATATTTCCATCATAAGAGCGCTTTGCCATCGCCATTAGCGACCGGGCTCATTTGCATGTTAATTGTGCAGTTAGAGAGGTGGTGTTGACACTTCCCTTTGTCCGGGCAGGGTCGCGGGAAGTGAGAGGATGGGGCTGCAGAATGACGTCCATGTGTGTTATTGTTTCAGGCTGGTTGTGTCATCTGTTATCAAGGGACCTTCATTCACAATGGAAAAAAGATGAAGTTAATTTAATAAGGTGTTATTCCTACAGTAAGATTAGACTATGTATAAAACATTATGTAGGTGTATGTTAGTAAATCAGTTCATTTTACTGCCTCTTACATAACTTAATGCTCTATTTGGTTAATTTCAATAAGTATTGCTTTCAGATATAGAACAATATTTGCCTCTGAACTGCAGCGAAGTAGCAGAAAACTGTAATACTCAAGTAACGTACAACAAAATTTTACCTAAAGTACAGTATTTGAGTAAATGTACTTAGTTGTATTCCACCCCTGCTGCACTGTGTATGAAGCAGTTAAAATAGAGTGGTGCACAAATGAGTCCTAATGAGCGCGGACATGAGTTAGCATTTCAGCCAGGACAGGCCGCAGTGCATGTTGCAAGATTTTGCTTCTAAACATCAACATATTACCCAGCAATCATCGGTGCAAATCTGTAGAACAAAAATAGTCTGAAATAAAGAAGTTTATTTGCGTAAAGTAAACATATAATTTCATAGTAGAATAGATTGCTAATGACTCTTTCACATGAAAAAAAAAAGAAACTGAGGAAGGTTTGCCTTTACGAGGGCATATACAGCAGTTGGCCCCACTTTTTTAATTTAACGTGACTTCTTCTTTGAACACCGGTGTGTTTCTGAGGCGACAATCTGAATTAGTTACAGGAGTCTGTTCTCTGGAGGGCCGGCTCTCTCTCTACGGGCCCCCCGTCTCATGGGCCCCAGTGCAACCACACTGCCTGCACTGTCTATATTCACGCCCTTGGTTTCAGCACCTCCAGTTCCCTCGACTTGAAATCAACGGCTTCTTTGAATGAGTTTTTGGCCTGAACTGAAGTCTGTGGTTAACACAAGCTTAAGAGGCTGTCGTGTTTTGATCTATGACATAAAATACGTCAGTAAATAGCCCATTTATTATTTTGAAGCATTTACTTGTCTTTAAAAAATGAAGTTTGCTATCAAGTAGCTAAATGAGACTATCATGCCAACCTTGGCTTTACAGCCTGGTTGTGGTGGCAGTGTTGAAGTCATGTGACTGTGCTGTAGTTTGATTATAGCCTAACATTTGGTTTGTACTTCTGGGGTCTCATTTAAAAGACAATGCGTAGGATCCGTACTAAAAATGTACGTACGGACAAAAGCCAAAAATGGCATGCGCCGGAAAGTATTTGACAATTTCTGCAATCTGGCTTCCACCTCATCATCTGCGTTGCCAATTTTCTGTCTCCAGAATGTTCGTAAGCATGGGTCAAAGTTTTTCCCATCAAGTCGAGTCAAAGTAGATCAAAACTTTTGCGGGTTTTTTTTATGTATACAATGTTCATAAATGAGACTCCTGGTGATTGCATTTATGCTCAAAAAATCATAAAAGTAAACAAAACGTTTGTTTGCCACAGAATTTTTTTTCTGCAATAATCCAAAATCCAATGGACAAATCTGATAGCTTTTTTGTTCATGCGACCAGGGCGATGGTAACTTCTAGGTCGGCCTACATATAAACATGGTCCCTGCAGCAATCTGGTACCTCCCGTTGACCAGCTGCAGCAGTAAATTGCTGTTTGCATGTCAATATTGATAATAATGTCATTAGATAATTAGTGTGATGATTAGTTGATAATTTAATTGGTCGACTAGCAGAAGATTAATCAGCAACAATTTAAAAAAAATGCAAAACATTAATTTGTTTCAGCTGCTGATAAATGATGATGTTAAATGTTGTTATGAAAAATATGATTATGAATTCAACATCTTTGTTGTTTTAGGACTGTTGATCAAACAAAACAAGTAATTTGATCACCTCACCTTGGTTTCTGCTCAATTTTTTTGGAATTTGCAGACATTTTTTGCTGTTTTCTAACATTTTATATACCAAGAAATACCAAGTAATCGAAAATATAATGAGAAGTTCATCAATAAAGAAAATAATCAGTAGTTACAGGCCTAAATATCATATAATCAGAAGCATTTTCATGTTTGATACTGTAAATATTTGCTGATACTACTTTCTGAATGCAGAACTGTCACTTGTAGTAAGTTTAACAAGTAAAATATCTGGATTCTTCCTCGCGTAAATTGGCACGTGAGCGCAATTGCTGTCAATATTGTTAATTATGGGCCTGTAAAATAAAGAAAATACACCACACAGACAACCTTCCTGACAAAACGGACATGCTGTGTTTACACAGCAGGCAAAATATGCACAAGAAGACAAACTTGTGCGCACACAGATACACACAGTCACACACACAAGCCAGTTTTGGTGTGAATTTTGTGTAACAAATACAGATTCAGCCAGACAGAGAGTGCCTGCATGTGTGTGTGTGTGTGTGTGTGTGTGTGTGTGTGTGTGTGTGTGTGTGTGTGTGTGTGTGTGTGTGTGTGTGTGTGTGTGTCAGCAGTAATATCCTCCTACAGTGACTGACAGATGGCGTTCAGTGTTTGGCCGTAAATGTGCTCTCTGAGTGTTTGTCTGTGTGCCAGTCGCCTGTAGTTTGGAGACTCCCCGTGAGAGTCTAACTGTCCTGACACTGCTCAAAACCAACTGTCCTTGATTGTCAACCATGGATGAACCGCAGCGTATGTGTGTGTGTATATATGTATGTGTGGGTGGGTGTGTATGCGGTGGCCTTCTGGAAAGAGCGGAGCAGGCCAGGGGAGCAGATGTTAATGGGAGAGATATATCTATCTAAATCTCTGGCCACCACATGCTTCCAATCTGCCCGGAGGAACGAGTCTCTCAGCAAGATGACACGGGGAAAACAGAGCAGGAGAACTTTTTTTTTCTTAAATATAGGAGATGGACGGAAGATTGTTTGTGGGTTCATGTGTAAGTGTGAGTGTGTGTGTGTGTGTGTGTGTGTGTGTGTGTGTGTGTGTGTGTGTGTGTGCCAGCTCCGGGCCTGGCACAGCGCTGGGTGACAGTCCCCTCTCAGCGGGGAGAGCCGGGCGACAAAGTGAAACATGGTCGTGAGGAGAGCGAGCCACGACTGAAGCCAAGAACAGACACAACACAAATAGAGAGATCAGACCACCTCTTTGTGCGGTCCAGTCCAAAACGAAATTAAAAAACGTGTTTGATTATGTTCCTTCACTAAAAACAAAATGAAAACAAGGGACAAAAAAAAAGTTCTGAAATGAAGGGAGTTTGAATGTGGACCAAGTTGTTTTGGCTTTGAAGGCAACACGACGTCCGTCTGTGGTCGATACAGTAAATGTTTTTAGAGGTTGATGGTCATTAAAGCAGATGAAGCTCACTTTGCCTTCGCCTGTTCTGAAAGTGCTTCACTGCGGACACTTTCAAACAACCTGCGACTTTCCGAGAGTTAATTTAATTATTGTGATTTTACATAAAGGCACACCAAGCCGACGGTTGATCGTCAGTTGATGTCGGTGAGTGTTTGTTGCCTTGGTCTACGCAGTGCATCCCGCACAGTTGCCCCTCATCAGCATGTCGGGGTTTCTTTTATTTTGGCCGATTCAGCATGTTGGATCAGCGCCAGTGACAGCGGGGCCAGTCGGTGAATGAACTCTGATTGGCAGCTCAGCTCAGCGCACGAGAAGAGAAACAGAAGTGAGGAAAGTAAAGAGCTAAAGTTGTTCTTGAGGTCAGATTATTTTTCTGTAGCCACTGTCGTCTTTAGCGGAAACATTTCATGATGGTTCGTGTTGTTGTTCACTGGCGCATGGTTCATTTACTCTGTTCTTTCATCATCAAACTGTGTTGTTAATGTGCTAATTGGCTAACTAGTGTCAAAACTGACTTAAGGTTTTGTCTTTTTGAATGACCAGCACATTCTCACTCCAACCTTGTCACATATCGTCGCTCAACACTGCGAATAGATAGGTTTGGATTTACATTCTTATGGGAAGCAAACACCGGGCTCCTGGGTGAAAGTCGATGATTGTTGGACCCATCCACCCTGTGAGGAGTTTTCACACACTGTCCAAGGTGTACTCTTCCTCACCTAATGTCAGCAGGGTTAGGCTCCAGCCCCCCCACAACCCCTAACAGGATAAGTGGTTACGGAAAATGAATGAAGGTCTATGTGATGAACATGAAGCTACAATCAGGAGACATTTAGCTTAGCAACTGTACAACAGTGAAGTTCCCTTTATATTTGATTGTTTTCCCCTAGTTATTGATAAATAATGTTTATGTACAAAACTATATCAAACTGTAAAAAATCATACCACAGTCAATGTTTTCCATTTGAGAGTATTGTTGCTTCCACAAAGGTAGGACGCCCCTCTCCTGATCCTTTGTTTTCCTATGTGTATTTCAGCCAATCATGATGCAGTGATTGCATTAAAAAATAAATGACGTCTTCAAACACTCGCTCACGTCAAAGACTCTTTTTTATGATTTTTTTTTTTCTGTTTTTTTCAAACCAATCAGGTAACCAGAAATTTTCTGGGGCTCTGGCATAAACACAGTTTAAACAAAAAGCAAAGTATTTGGTGCGACAGTCTAACTGAAGAATAACTGGCAGTTTACAGCATTTTATAGTAAAAAGAGAACGTTGTATTTTAAGTGAATGACCGGCTGACGTGACCCTTCTTTTGAGCTTTTCTTTCTTTTGTGACTGAACCGAAAAACAAGGGATTCAAACAGGCCTTTGGGAGTAACACTAACATCTCTGTTGGCAGCAGAGTAAAAACAGACATTACACCCCTCCAACTGGAAGTACGTGGCTTGGCATCAGCCCACGTTTACACCCTACAGCCAGTCTAACCTCCGTGTCCACTGTGCATCGGCTGGCAGCAGAAGTAACGTATAGACGTCACCTCTCTGCTCCCTCTCTGTCCAGATGTTACACGTCCATCCGACAGCTGACTCGATAAAAGTATATCCGAAAAGCAAAGGAAACTCAATCACCTTTAAGGTTTCTCGGAGGATTTCAGACCTTTTCATTTCCTCAGGTCTGTGTCTGAGCATGTGATCTGGCAGTGCTGTTAACCCAGGCGTTAGCCCGCTACCTAACCCTCCTCTGTGAGCTGGCGGTGATGTCAAAGCAGACATTAGCCTCCTCCCTCTGGCCTGGATTCAGCTGGCACAGTTCGGACCTCATTGATGGCGTTGCCAGGCGGACTCCATCACAGTTGGTGATTTCGATCAATATCAACGTTAACAACACCCAGACAGCTTGTTGGAGAACAAACAGACATGTAAATAATGCGTCAACACGTTCTGACGTCCTGGACGAGGTGGTTATTGGTGGAGAGGGCAAAAAGAGACACCCATTTATTTCACCTCAGAGATCAGTGTGTGTGTGTGTGTGTGTGTGTGTAACATGTATATGTCCGTACTCTCCTGATAAAAATAGTGTCACTTCACGTTATTGTCTCTCCGAGGGAAACTCACCTTTTTATGGCCATTAAATAAACACCAAGAGACATTTAATACTGTATATGAATACATAAAATACAGATAAACAGAAAAGCCATGAAAAACAAACAAGTCAGACCTACTGAGACCCAACACAAAAACCTGATGACTACATTAACGCATGATTTAATTTTCCACTTTTTGGTTTGATGTTCACTTTTTCTTAGGTCAGACATGCAAAAGGTCTCTTGGTCATAATGAAGGTTCACAGAATGTGAAACTACCATGTCTTTAATGTTCTATCCAACAAAGTCTGTCATGTCACCAAAGCACAATTATTAAACATCAATTTTCCTGTGGTGTGTTACATAAAGCAAGATTACCAGTTGAGTTTACTTTGGTAAATCAAAATCATTTTCAAGATGCTGCACTTAACTCATGTCTGTGTCTGAGCCTGGACCAGGAGGTGGTTAGCCTAGCTTAGCATAAGCACAGGAAGCCAAGGGAAACAGCTACAACAACTGTCCAAAGTAAAAAGAAAACAACTCTAAAACTCATTGTTAAACATCGTAGTAACTGCAGGAAACAAACTAAAAGTCGCTAAATTCTGTGTCCAGTTTCGGTGCTCTTAAGGATCCACTCCACCTATTTGCATTATTTTTTCGAGGTACCGAGCCATTGGAACAGGGTCCAGCTTGTCTCGGTACCGTCCAACAGACTTCTCCTTAGCTCGGTCCATTTTTTGTGTTGTTTTTTTCTCATCTCTTGGTTCGCTTCTTCTCTCTCTTACCAACGTAAACAAAACAACAATGACCGCAAAAATGGCGCTTACAACCCACAGTGCATTGCACAATCACGTGCCCTTTCGAGCCCTATAGGTTATGAGTGCCATACCCATGTGACCCAACTCTCCCAATAACTGCGATCACAAAAAACCCCCAATAATATCCCTAAACACTAACAAAAAAACATAACAATGCAAAAATATAAACCATACAAAAACTAGTTAATTTTTTACAAAATCCATTCCTTTCTAAATTAATTCATGGCTCCTACAAACATGTTATTTATTTATTTTTTTATTTAATTGGTGCACAAACACAAATCTAAAAACAACTTCTCTTCTTTCTCAGCGACAAAAAGAATAAACATATCATGATAAGTCTGAGCATATCGGATTCTGATCACACAGCCCAGTAGCCAGAGGAAAATGTTGGCATTTTACATTAATGCAAACTACAAATAAGTTACATTAGCATGTTTCA